>SJYT01010502.1:498029-717601 GCA_006410635.1 Cephalophus harveyi | reverse complement strand
ACTGAACTGAACTGAACTGAACAGTTGGTTGCTTAAAGAGCTCTTCTTGTGTCTTTGAGGAAAAGTTTAACAAGTAGTTTCTAGCATTTGAGAATGTACAGACTGCCATAGAAGAGTGCCATAGTAGAGGCTTAATAGATTTTGTTGAATAGTGAATAAATGTATCATAAAATTGCTGTTGGTACTGCTAAAGTTCTGTTATGGTGAAGCACAGATCCTTTGTATCTGTATACCTGTACTATGTAAGATTTATTAAGTTGGCACAGAAGTAATTGTGGTTTTGGATCATGAATTTTAAATCTAGGCTCAAACACATCTTTATTACTCAAAGTAGGGACCATTACAGTCAATATATTTTTGTCAGTGAGAAATAAGTTAGTTTATTCCTGTAGCATAAAAATCCTTGCTTCAGGATTCAACGAACTCATGGAAAGCATTTTGTGCCTCCTGCTGGTTGTGGAAGCGTTTTTCCTGCAAAAAGTTCTCGAGATGCTTGAAGTGGTAGTCGTTTGGTGAGAGGTCAGGTGAATATGATGGAGGAGGCAAAACTTTGTAGCCCAATTTGTTCAACGTTTGAAGTGTTGTGCGACATGCGATTGGATGTTGTGGAAAAGAATTGGGCCCTTTTTGTTGACCAGTACCAGCTGTGGGGATTGCAGTTTTTGGTGCATCTCATCAATTTGCTGAACATACTTCTCAGATGTAATGATTTTGCCAGGATTCAGAAAGCTATAGTGCATCAGCCAGGCAGCAGACCACCAAACGGTGACCGTGACCTTTCTTTGGTGCAGCTTTGGCTTTGGGAAATGATTTGGAGCTTCTTCTCAGTCCAGCCACTGAGCTGGTGTTGCCAGTTGTCATATAAAATGACAGCTTTTTTTAATCACACTTTTCGTTGCATGTCACAATCTGATCGAGAAATGGTTTGTTGTTGGCATAGAGCAAGAGAAGATGACACTTCAGAACGATGATTTTTTTGTGTGATTTCTGGTCAGCCCACAAGGCACCCACTTACTGAGTTTTTTCACCCTTCCAGTTTGCTTCAAATGCTCAGTGGCTGTAGATGGTAGACGTTGAGTTCTTTGCAACCTCTTATGTAGCTATAAGAGGATCAGCTTTGATGATTGCTCTCAGTTGGTCACTGTCAACTTCTGATGGCCATCCACTACACTCATCTTCAAGGCTCTCATCTCCTTTGCAAAACTTCTTGAACTATTACTGCATTGTACGTTCATTAGCAATTCCTGGGCCAGATGCGTTGTTGATGTTGTGAGTTGTCTCTACTGCTTTACAACTCATTTTGAACTTGAATTAAAAACGTACTCGAATTTGCTGTTTGTTTAACATCATTTCCATAGTCTAAATATAAAATAAATAGCAAATAATATCGTTAGCAAATAAAAAGTGAGAAATGTGCATTAAAATGATATATTAATACAACATAACCACGTTTAAGGATGTATTTCCAGTATCACATGGCAGAGTTCAACAGGGCAAAATTGCAGTTACTTTTGCACCAACCTAATAAAGGCAAGAAGGGGAAATACTTAGCTGCACTGTTCTGGCTCTTAAAAGCTTGTCCAGAATTGGGATGACTTTTTTCTTTTCTTTTTCTTTCCTTCCTTCCTTTTTTTAAAAAACACATCTTGTTTGGAAACATCACTTACTACAAAAGGGAATGATGTGTTGATTGCACAAAAGTATGGACACTTTATGTTATGTGTTAATCCTGTTAAAAAATGGATATTAGTAGTAGAAATGATGTTTTCCCATAATTGCTGAAGTAGGTGTTTCATACTGCAGCAATTTAGCAGTCTGTTAGTTGAAAGGGATTAGTACTAAGCAGTACTGTAGGTGGTTCTGTAAACTGTTTCTAGAAGGATCTGCCTTTTTGTGTATTAAGTCACTCAGGCTGTGCACTCAGTATGGCCCAGTTATGGTAGATTCATTGCTGAGTTAGGGATGTGCATTTTGTGCCTGATCACTTTTTAGCACATCATGTACAGGTTTTCAAAATGCTTTTATGATGTGCCCATATTCCCCTTACTGCAACCCATTAAAAAGTACTTGACACTTGTAAAATGGAAATTGCCAGGTGAGACTGTTTTTTATGAGATTTTTATGTCACCAGGCCCAAGTTAGGATCTGGAGGGACTTGGAATTAGGAATTTTTAAAAAGAGGTACCCATAACTCTTGTCATCTCACCACTCACAATGTTGTAGTCCTTTATTTGCATTCCATAAATTTAGGATTTGAGAATAGGATGAAAATGGTTTCTTGAGTTGGTATCTCAAGCTCCTCAATTAGGGGAAAATATCAGGAGATGAACGGTTCTCGTCTGTGCTGGAGGCAGGAGGTAAGGAAACAGCACAGCACAGGCTTCACAGTCAAGAGTGTTTCCAGCCTCAGGGAAAACTGGAGTCTTTGTGTTTTAAACTTTTCAGCCTAATTTTCCTGTGTGTGAAATTCTGTTCTTTTGTAAGAAGACTCTAATAAAGCATTTAAATCTCTTTTAAGTCCCTAATTTATCTGATGGAAAACAATGCTTAAAGACAAGTGTAAAGGAAAGTATAAGTTTTCATTTAAGGATTTAATCTCAGGATGGTGTAGTGTTGAGCAAAAGGTTCTTAAATTATGCAGAAATAATATCTCTGAAATTCTGTGATTCCCCTGAATGCTTCCATGAACTATATAAATGGCAGTAGTGAAAAGCTTTATTTATAGCTGCCTGACTTTTCTTAGGGGAAGAGCGTCTGTTTGGGTAAACTGTTAGCATCAGTATTTCAGAGCCTTTTGAGATGAAAAGGGGGTTTTCTTTTCCTCTCTGAGAATATAAGCTCCTTCATACATTAGTAAGATTTTATTCTGTGAATGCACACATATATGCTAGAAATAGCACCCTTGCTCCTCTACCCACTGGATACCAGTAGGTTCTCCCATTTCCCAGATGCGATGGCCAAATGATGTCTCCAGATATTGTCAGGTGTCCTTGGGAAGCAAAATCGCCTCTTTAAAACTACTTCTTTAGATTCTGTTTTCAGGCTTAAAGACACATAGAAAAGTTAAATTAGTAAATGACTTAAAATGAGTACTGTGCTGAATTTTTATTGGTCATATTACAAACTAAAAATTTTTTAAATATAGAGCCTTATTAGGGTTTAAAATATTTTCTATCTGCAGTTTTGAACTACTTATTTCAACCAGTTGTTTGAAAGATATAACTCCTCCAGATGTACCTGAGGTTAGCATTTTGGGGGCAGTCTTAATTAATATCCTGTTTGTTTCTTTTCTCAACTTCTAGCAAACCTATGAATTTATGCCTGTCACTGGAAATGCTGGCAGTGGGCCTGCCTTAGAGAAGCTAGCCAACAAAGATCCCTTTGGGCCCCACCCTTTCTAAATTTAGTTCATTCAGTCTCAGACTCTCAAGAGCCACCCAGCGCAGAGTTGGGTTGCTTCCCTGGGTTGGGAAGATCCCCTGGAGAAGGAAATGGCACCCCACTCCAGTATTCTTGCCTGGAGAATCCCATGGATGAAGGAGCCTGGTGGGCTACAGTCCACGGGGTCACAAAGAGTGGGACACGACTGAATGACTTCACTTTCACTTTCTGGGATGCAGATAGACTCTGGAACAGGCACTGTGCTTTTGGCTTATGTTTGGACCTGTGATCTGTGGCTGGTATTGTGAAGTTGTGAATACAACTCTCAGTGGTTTTTTTTTTTTGCAGGGGAGGGTAGAAAAATGCCCTCAGGACAGAGTTGAGAGAGAGGGAGAGAATGAGTAAGAGCAGGAGGGGAAGATTGAGAGAGAAATATTAATATTTTGGCAGCTGATTGAACAATGAAAGGTCATAGCTGCCTTCTAAAAGGTTGTGGACTTGTTGCTTGACACTGGCAGCTTGTCTACTAAGACCGCTACCCAGATCTTCAGTGCATCTCCTCTGTTATTTTGTTCTGATTTCAAAAGTAGACAGGGAACAACTGTAATGTTGGAGAATTTTGTCGTGTAAGGTAGTATTTATACCTGTTACTAACCAAAGTCATAGTTTAACCAAGGTGCTTTTGTTTCTGATTTTTGCCTTGTTTTGAGTTTTGTAGTCCCTTTTGCTCTCTGCAAAGGGCTTCCCTCGTGACTTAGATGGTAAAGAGTCTGCCTGCAGTGTGGGAGACCAGGATTTGATCCCTGGGTCAGGAAGATCTCCTGGAGAAGGAAACGGCAACCTGCTCCAGTATTCTTGCCTGGAAAATCCCACGCACAGGAGCCTGGCAGGCTACAGTCCATAGGGTCATAAAGAGTCGGACATGATGAGCAACTTCACTTTTTCACTTTGCTCTCCACAAGGGAGGTTGTTCCAAGTAACTTATCTGGTCATTCATCTGTTTGTAGAGGTTTGGCTTTAATTAAAAATCATTTTGAGACTTAAAAATGAAAGTAACAAAAATTACTTTATAGTAGAACTTCTAATTTGTTAGTTTGATGGTTTCTGCCTTGCTTGGCTTTTTCTGTTCTTTGTTGCTTAATGGTTATTTTTGAGTTGCTTAAACATTTTTAGCTTTTTGAACGATGGCCATGAAAATGAGCAGAACTGTCCTTATTCTTGACTGGTGAAGAAATTTAAATGTATTTAGAATTAATACCTTTGGAACTTACAGTAAAAATCTTCTCTACTCCCCCCACAAGCCACACTAGTAAAATCGTCAGCCTGAAATCTGTTCCTCTCTTCTGCATCTTCTCCACTTTTGCTTTTAATAATAAACATACTACAGAATATTCTTTGCTATTCTGAGGATCCATGACCATGGTTGTGGGTGCAACAATTCTTGTTTGGAATCTGTAAATAAAGGAGACTATCTCAAACAAACCTTACAGGGGAACGAAGAGGTCTCTTATCATCATAAGGAAAAAGAAATGGCAAAAGTGAGGAATTCTTCTCTTTCCTCAGTCAACTTAAAGGAGAGCTCCAGAGGCGCCATTCTGAGCACCTGGCCAAAAAATGGAAACAGTGTTTACATTCACCAGTAATGGTGTTACAGACCCAGTTTACTTTCAGTTTCTTATCATTTTGAGCCCAGAAACCGTTACCATATCCCATATTCAGTGGAAAACCTCTTCATGTTTTTAATTTGATTTTTTAATGTAGGCTATAGTTTATAATTCTTAATATTCAACAATAAGTATTATTATACCCTGCTGATTCTCTTTGTAAAATGAACATGCAGGGTATGTGGGTATTGTAAGTCATTTTAAAACACTGTGGGGAAAAAAGAACACTGAGAAATTCATAAAGCTAGTGAATCTTACTGTATATCGCAGTTACAGACTAAACGGGCTGTTTTCATACTTGAGTAGGTGACACCAGTTTTTGACTGAATATTGGCAATTACATATCTCTTCTATAATTTATCTTTTTATTTTCTTTCCCTTACAACTTTCAGGTAGAACTTTAGACTCCATAGCACTGAATTAACCTGCACTGAAAGCTGTTTACCTGCAGTTGTTCACTTTTGTTGAAAGTGACCATGTCTCAAGTTCAAGTGCAAGTTCAGAACCCATCTGCTGCTCTCTCAGGGAGCCAAATACTGAACAAGAACCAGTCTCTTCTCTCACAGCCTTTGATGAGTATTCCTTCTACTGCTAGCTCTCTGCCCTCTGAAAATGCAGGTAGACCTATTCAAAACTCTGCTTTACCCTCTGCATCTGTTACATCCACCAGTGCAGCTGCAGGTAAGCGTATAATCCAAGTGTCTTCTGTTTCACATGTTTTCTTAGCCTGTTTTCTGACCTGATAAGTAGATTGCAGATACAGGGAGCTCTTGCACATTTACCTTCAAGAAGCAGGAGGAAGTATACCACCCACGCTTCTTTATTTATACCAGATATAAAACACACTTGATGATATACTGGCTTGATAGAGACCTTTTACAGACTATTTCAAAGTGTAAGGAAGAAAATTAGAAACCAAACTATAAAGCTTATTCTGTTATAAACTGGTAGCTGGCAGAAGAAAATTGAGCAATAAATACCACTTTGGATATTCATTGTTATATGGGAAAATTCTGCTGTTAAAATGATTTCCCAGAACTGATTTGTAGGTGTAAGTACCCTTTTTGGAGGTCTGTTAAGATTTATCCCAAGCAAGGGGACAGCCAGATTTTGGGACGCAAAAGAATGTGTTGGCATTTGCTAATTTTTATTTTGACTAAGTTTAAGTTGCCGTCCAGAGGTAGTTGAGAAATCACATTGAGGGCCAATGAGAAATTGAACAAAGCAGCAGAGATGTTTAAAAAGGAAGCCCTCAAATTTGAATATTAGGAAAACAAAAATGAAAAATATCCATGGATTAGAAAAGACTTGCAATCCCTGGGGAAATAACCCTTAAAAACAATATTCTGCTCCCCAATTCTCCCAATCTCCTCATCCCAAGTTGCAAAGCCAGTTAAAGGGGGTGTCAGCATAGGTGTCTCTGTACTGGAGTCACCTTGTAATAAACTCTTCTCAGCCCTTAGTGCCTGACATCTCCCTTGCATTTCCTCCTCTGTCCTCTCGTTTCCTGTACTTTGTATCTCTCTTCTTAGAGTTTTAGCTTGTCCACTCTCAGCTGCACAGACTCTGTCACGCTGCTACCTCTAGACTTCCTTGGACCAGCTCACCAGATGGCGTTCTTGACTTGTCATAGTCCCCTAGAGGTTCAGTGTTCCCCATATTTGCCATTTGAATACCATCTTAATAGGAAATGGCACGGACTAGTTCAGTCCTCTGGGATTTAATTGCTTTCTCTTCTAATATGTTCTTACGTCCACATTTTGTTGACTTTATAAAACTCCTGCACTCCAAGACCATTTTATTTTACTTACATAATTATTAAAGATAGGTAAAGTCTGAGGATGGCAGCCTCTGGAGATAAGATGAGAAGATGCCCCAGGAAGGAGAAGTTAGCTATTTGGAAAAAGATAGTCGTTGTTTGAGAAATGGTATTGGCATATTGCGTTTTGTGAAATAATGAACAGGGAACAGCTGACAACTGTTGTAGTAACTAATGTGTGTATGTGTCTCTGCTCAAAAGACCTCCTTGTTATTCCCTAGGTTATAATAGCAGTCCTTCATCTGATTTCAAATCTTGCGTGCTTGCCATGGTTTAGTTATTCCTCTGACTTCTATTCTCTCTCTTTTGAAGACACACCCCTTCCTAGGTAACCTGACTTCAACTGGTTCAGAAAAGATCCCAGCTGTGTCTTCAGATATGTGCCCTCAGTGTGGTTTGCAGTTTTGCATCGCTGTTGCTCTAAATCATTAGACGTGGCATTTGTTTTCCCTCTCTTCATAGCCCTGGAGAGCTGCCGTCGCTAACACTGCTAGTTGACGTCAACGCTCTCACATTATTTTTCAGTTCCTCCTAACATGGCACACTCTAAAGAGAAAACCCCAATGTGTCTTGTGAATGAGTTAGCCCGTTTCAACAAGATTCAGCCTGAGTATAAGCTTTTGCGTGAGCGAGGTCCAGCTCACTGTAAGGTAAATATTGTCCATACTGCTTGTGCATTTATAACCCACTAGGAATGTTTTCTTTCTTTTCATACAGTTGCAAGTGGTGCGGTGATTCAAAACACATTTGAAACTGCTGAGGTTGTTTTAAAGAGATGCAGAAGTACAGATTTTGGGCGAGTC
Source organism: Cephalophus harveyi (assembly GCA_006410635.1). NCBI lineage: Eukaryota > Metazoa > Chordata > Mammalia > Artiodactyla > Bovidae > Cephalophus > Cephalophus harveyi. The sequence goes on along the minus strand of SJYT01010502.1, from coordinate 709,934 downwards.
ACTTCTTTTTTTCAATCCTTGCAGAGTGGGTCAAACAAAAGAGATGCTTCTCTGGGGGATATTTGGCTTTTAAAACTTCAGTTAGCGTATGCTAGGATTAGGATTAGGATTCTGAATCACGACAAGTCCCAAGCACCTGTGAATGGTTTCCTATGAGTTTTCTGGGCTCTGGGCCTCCTGGCTGCAGCCTCCGTCTGGCTCCTTTCCTGTTCGTTTGCACGTGCATAGGTACCTTAGGTCTGGGCAGGGCAAGGAGAGGAGATGAATGGGAAATCAGTGTTGCTTCTTGTTCAGAATCAGATACACGGTTTGAATGTGAGAGGTAGAAATTAATCTCCCTGTGAGTACATGGAATTATCTCTGATTTTAGGTACCCTTGTCACTCTCATCTTAGAGGATGAAAGACTGACTGTAATTTGAATTTTTACTATTTGTTATTCAGGATTTCAGACTTTTAAGCTTGCTTGGTATCTGTGCTAATGTGCTTGGACCCTAAATGTTTGTGTATCTGGCTTTATCTTTTGCAACTACAGTATGAGAGATAAAGAATTAGGCCTATTTCTGATTCTAGCCTTGAAGTAAGATAATACAGTTTTATAAGGAAGAGTTGTTTGTCTCTTTGTGCCTCAGTTTTCCTGACGTGCAAACCTCAAACCTTGAATGATACCAAGTTTCTCTTTTTTCTTGGACTAAAAGTAGCATCGACCACAATCATGAACAGGGCCCATAGAGTAGCGCATTTTGGTTAGTTGCTTTGGAGTCAGGCAGATCTGGGTTTGAATCTTAGCTTCTTACTAACTTGGTGACCTTATGTAGGTTACTACTTTTTTTGAAACTCTGTTTCTTCATCTGTAAAATGGAGATAATAGTACCTACCAAATAGGTCTATCGTGAGAATATATGTCAAAGTGTGGAGCGCAGTGTCTGGCACGTAGTAAATGCTTGAGAAATGGTAGCTATTACAATTAAAGAAAAACGGAAATTTCCCACTCTCATGAAAGTAGTTTTAATATTATTCTAAAGCATAATTATATTTGAAATATTTCTTTACCTTTAGAAGGCAATTAGCCAATTCTTTGGTAACTGTTCTGTTTCTTCTACAGGATTTTTTTTGCAGATCTTAACTTTGGGATTCCCTTTATTAACTGTTTTTGGTATTTTTGGAAATATGTACTGTCTCACTTGAACTTTGGTACCTTTTAGGTAATTTGGCTGTGTGTTCAGTCTGTAGCTGCTTTATTTTTTTTGCCTACAAGTTGTTCAAAGAGAAAAATTTATTCCCTCCTAGATGATTATTAGGCTATTTAAGAAGTCAGAGGTCTGGTGTACTTTTAATTCTGTCTGAACCGAGATCTAACCTCACCACTGCCCCTCCGCACAGAAGGCAAGCAGCATGGCAGCAGCGCCATCGGGACAGTCGTGGAGAAAGGCAAGACTGACCGTGAAATTAACTCTCTTCTGTCTTACAGCGTTTTCCCCCTTCGATGTCTTTTCATGAAAGGGTCACGATAATTGCCGTCGCTAACACTGCTAGTTGACGTCAACGCTCTCACATTATTTTTCAGTTCCTCCTAACATGGCACACTCTAAAGAGAAAACCCCAATGTGTCTTGTGAATGAGTTAGCCCGTTTCAACAAGATTCAGCCTGAGTATAAGCTTTTGCGTGAGCGAGGTCCAGCTCACTGTAAGGTAAATATTGTCCATACTGCTTGTGCATTTATAACCCACTAGGAATGTTTTCTTTCTTTTCATACAGTTGCAAGTGGTGCGGTGATTCAAAACACATTTGAAACTGCTGAGGTTGTTTTAAAGAGATGCAGAAGTACAGATTTTGGGCGAGTCACTTCTTTTTTTCAATCCTTGCAGAGTGGGTCAAACAAAAGAGATGCTTCTCTGGGGGATATTTGGCTTTTAAAACTTCAGTTAGCGTATGCTAGGATTAGGATTAGGATTCTGAATCACGACAAGTCCCAAGCACCTGTGAATGGTTTCCTATGAGTTTTCTGGGCTCTGGGCCTCCTGGCTGCAGCCTCCGTCTGGCTCCTTTCCTGTTCGTTTGCACGTGCATAGGTACCTTAGGTCTGGGCAGGGCAAGGAGAGGAGATGAATGGGAAATCAGTGTTGCTTCTTGTTCAGAATCAGATACACGGTTTGAATGTGAGAGGTAGAAATTAATCTCCCTGTGAGTACATGGAATTATCTCTGATTTTAGGTACCCTTGTCACTCTCATCTTAGAGGATGAAAGACTGACTGTAATTTGAATTTTTACTATTTGTTATTCAGGATTTCAGACTTTTAAGCTTGCTTGGTATCTGTGCTAATGTGCTTGGACCCTAAATGTTTGTGTATCTGGCTTTATCTTTTGCAACTACAGTATGAGAGATAAAGAATTAGGCCTATTTCTGATTCTAGCCTTGAAGTAAGATAATACAGTTTTATAAGGAAGAGTTGTTTGTCTCTTTGTGCCTCAGTTTTCCTGACGTGCAAACCTCAAACCTTGAATGATACCAAGTTTCTCTTTTTTCTTGGACTAAAAGTAGCATCGACCACAATCATGAACAGGGCCCATAGAGTAGCGCATTTTGGTTAGTTGCTTTGGAGTCAGGCAGATCTGGGTTTGAATCTTAGCTTCTTACTAACTTGGTGACCTTATGTAGGTTACTACTTTTTTTGAAACTCTGTTTCTTCATCTGTAAAATGGAGATAATAGTACCTACCAAATAGGTCTATCGTGAGAATATATGTCAAAGTGTGGAGCGCAGTGTCTGGCACGTAGTAAATGCTTGAGAAATGGTAGCTATTACAATTAAAGAAAAACGGAAATTTCCCACTCTCATGAAAGTAGTTTTAATATTATTCTAAAGCATAATTATATTTGAAATATTTCTTTACCTTTAGAAGGCAATTAGCCAATTCTTTGGTAACTGTTCTGTTTCTTCTACAGGATTTTTTTTGCAGATCTTAACTTTGGGATTCCCTTTATTAACTGTTTTTGGTATTTTTGGAAATATGTACTGTCTCACTTGAACTTTGGTACCTTTTAGGTAATTTGGCTGTGTGTTCAGTCTGTAGCTGCTTTATTTTTTTTGCCTACAAGTTGTTCAAAGAGAAAAATTTATTCCCTCCTAGATGATTATTAGGCTATTTAAGAAGTCAGAGGTCTGGTGTACTTTTAATTCTGTCTGAACCGAGATCTAACCTCACCACTGCCCCTCCGCACAGAAGGCAAGCAGCATGGCAGCAGCGCCATCGGGACAGTCGTGGAGAAAGGCAAGACTGACCGTGAAATTAACTCTCTTCTGTCTTACAGCGTTTTCCCCCTTCGATGTCTTTTCATGAAAGGGTCACGATAATAACTGAGGGGTTGCACAGCACTGCAGGCTGCTTCTGCTGTCTGACTTCTCATGCTCGCCAGGGTTTTGTGTTCATGCTGTCGGTGCTTTAATGAGTAACTTTATGAACTGCAACATAAATACAGGAGACCCCTAATATTTCAAGGGGGGTGAAGGATTCTTTAATTTTTCGCCCTTTAGTGGAAGTTGTGCACTGAGGGAATCCTGAAGTTAAGACCTACAAGAAAAATCAGCTCTGAAGGCAAGTTGGCCCCATCCCTTGATGCACCAAATTTAAATGACCTGGACATACTCAAATCACCATTTCTCATGTGAATTATTTGTAAGTGAAATAAAGTGATAGATTCCGTGATAAAGAAAATCGGAAAAATAAAAGCTCCAAAGTAGTGAATCTCAACCATTGAAGTGCCTCAGAATGACTTTGGGAGCTTATTAAAAATACACCGGCTCAGGCCTCCCCTCATGCTGTTCTTTTCAGTCAAAACTCCTGGCGCGTGTATTTTACCAGGCTTCCTGGGGTATTCTGCAGATGTACACAAGTGTTAAAGAGTCACTGTGCTGTGGTGGGTCCTAGTGTTTTTTGGATGAATTATTTGTCCAATTCTGATGGGATTAACATAACCTAACTTTATGAATAGAGCTTGCACACAAGTTCCCTTTATACTTAAAAAGGAAAAAAGAGGCTTGTCATTGTCCGCAGTTGTTAAGGGCAAAATTAGCTCTTTTGAATGCCTCCTTAGAATTGAGTTCAGAAATGTTGTTAGATCTTTGCTTGCAGTGAATCTCATCTTCTGAAAGTGGGGGCAGTGTCTGAATAGTACAGTCTTAGGAAAGTAAAAGGTAGCATTGTAATAATGACATTCCCAAATTCATTTGAGGTTTTGGCCTAATGAGGTTGTATTTTCAGACAAGAATCAGTGAACAAATTACAACAAATGCTGTCTTCATTTGTATGAGGTACTATTATGTGTCTAAATTAAGCTTGCTAAACTTCTTCCATGAGAAGAAATGGCAAGACAGTTTTTATTTGGATGGCTTCTAGATAATTAGCATTTAATATTTTAATATATAAGAGAACAGTTTTTAACTTCTGTACTTATACCCATCTTTCAAAAGATGTTTTTTCATAGAGTGCTATGCAGTACAAGTTGACGATGTATGTATCTTTTCATGTTTCTAGAAACAGTGAAAAGGGGAATGAAGGGCTAAATTACAAAGATAATGCCCAGGCCTTTTAAACCATGACCATAAATTATGTTCAAGGTCCAAGTGACATATTTTAGTCAACATCAGGTTTCCTGAATTGAGAGCTCACAATTTTCATTTGTAGGTGTTTACAGTACAGCTAACACTTGGAGATCAGCACTGGGAAGCTGAAGGAACTAGTATTAAAAAAGCCCAACACACAGCTGCTGCCAAAGCTTTGGAAGGAACAAAATTTCCTAAACCTATAGTCCGCCCTTTCCGTAGCGAAGGAAGAAATCCAGGTATTATGCGTGGGCCAAGACAGGTTCCTTTCAAAAGTGTGTCTAGAGGTATCCGTTTAGTATGTATATGAATTCTTTCTTAACTAACTTGTTGATTTTGAAAGCACAGAGTCTGCACTACCAGTGGCAAATGCTTATCTTTTTGAAATCTTAACCTTACTCTAAAGCAGTGGTTCCCAATCTACAGCCCCTCGATGCCTGATGATCTGGAGAGGTGGTCACGGGAGGCGGGGAATGTCACCAAACGATTTCAGAGACTTTCAGAAAAGCTTAATGAAAGGAATTTTTTTTTTTCTTTTGATAAGGGTTGTATAGATTGTGAGAATGTGGGTTTTATTTAAAATCACTTCAACTTTGTGGTAATATTAATTATAACATGTTGATTGTAACCCCAATTGTCAGTTTTACGTCTTTTGATTATTAACAAAGATGAGAAAATAGCTATTTATTTCTTAAATTCAGATTAATAGATATCTCTTCAGGCAAGGGTCCCAGCTGGGGAGAATGCTGTTAAAGAGGAGTGTCCTGTGAAAGCCTGGGGACCACCGACCTGGCCGCTGTAGGTAGCAGTGGCTGTCTCAGGAGAGTCACCTCTCAAGTGTGTGAAGTCACCGGGCCCTTCGCATGCAGGACGATCTGGGAAGGCCTCGGCCATGCCTTTCTCTTCCTTTCGCTTTCTCTCTGGGATCTTTGCTTCACATTTATCCTCTACTGCAGATAAATTTTATGGGTCAGAGCTGCTCTTACTTAAAACACAACTATTTGAATTGTGTAAAAAATATAGTTCATATATTAGCTAAGAAAAAAAAAAAAAAGAGCCTAATTATTCATGTGACCCTCTGACTTTGCAGACTCAAAGGTATTCTTATAAGTTTGATTTATGCACTAGATTAGTGAAACCAGGTATGGTACAGAATCAAGTCATTTTTGTTTTCCTCTACCTACATCCTAAAGAAGCATTTTCAAGTGGGTTTTTGTGTGCATTTCAATTGAACTTTGCCATTGCTAGTGTTGTTCTGTGTTTGATATGAAGCTGTTGATTTTAAATGTGATTGTGCACTGATGCTAATCTTTCCAGGTCCAATCTTTCCAGGTTGGTTTTCTTTTTAAATAATTTTTAAAGGTTTATGAATTGGATGAGCTTAGACGGGGAAAAAGAGAAGGATGAATGAAGAGTATTTTCTAAAATTGGTAATTTTGAGGTAACTTAAGATATACTTGTTCCTGTTGTATATGGAAACGGAACTCATTTTTCTAACAAGTATTACCACAAATCAAATCCCATTATAAATATTGAGAAAGAAAACATCTAAGTATTTTGTGGGTCTCATCTGACTTCTCCAGATAGAATTTACAGTCTTCTCCTCGGCGATCCTGCACCTTTCACAGCACACATGATGTTGTGTCAGAGTTCCTGAAGTGTGTCTCGTGTTCTCTGGACTCCTCTGGGACAAGAATTGTGTTTCTCAAGTTCAGCACAGTGCTTTGCCTCCAGTTAGTACTGAATAAATGCATTGTCCTATGAAATAATGTGTATGGATGTCCTTCTAAGTATAAGCCAGTCAGTCAGTACAACCAGAGTTATATTGGTTGAGTATTGCCAAACAATGAAATGATTTGGACAGTCCTGTGGGATCTTTTAATCATGAAATTTGATGTGTATTGGAACCTATTTCTGACAACTGATTCTCACTGCTAACATCTTGTGTTACATTGCTGCTCCTCAGTAGCCGTTACCGTATATTTTGTGCTGTTGATTGTGTATTAGTACCTACAAATCACAGCAGATTCTTGGATTTCCTGACCTGATGCCTAGCAGTGAAGTACTTAGAGCCCTTCATGAAACGCATCATGAGTCCATTAGTAGGAAGCATGCTATTCTTCTGATTTTAGTGAGTGTCATTCTCATTTCAGGAAAAAAAGTTCTTTGTTTTGATTCTGTGTTGCAGAAAGCATAACCCCCACTGTAGAGCTAAATGCACTGTGCATGAAACTTGGGAAAAAACCAATGTATAAGCCTGTCGACCCTTACTCTCGGATGCAGTCCACCTATAACTACAACATGAGAGGAGGTGCTTATCCCCCACGGTACGTGTCTGTTTTGTTTTAAATCTAGGTGAAAGTATATTTGCTCTTTCATGTAGAGTAGTAAGATGTATAGATTGTAGAATGCATAATGGTCTGGTCCTCTTTGGCCTGCCAAAGGCCTCCGTCAGTCTGAATTGTCCTGGTGTCACTGGAACTGCATTTTGATGCTCTTCGAACTCCTGTCATTGGAAACGTCTTGGGCACATTGCTCACAATCAGTACAGTTCGAGCCCCAAGCAATCTGGTTAAAGATCACCCATGTAACTGCTTTGTGCAACTGAGTCATATTTGAACATGATTCCTGCGACACCACAATTCTCAGCCCTCAGATTTCTTGATTATTGTTTACTGGGTACTTGCTGACTTTTGAACTTACTTATGTGCTTTGTAAATAGCCTTGGTATACAGTTGCAGTGCAATATTAGTTGAAATCTGAAAGTGCCATGCATTTAAAACCTTCTGCTCAAGGTCTTAAGACACTAGTGGAGAGATTGATGATCAAACTGGAGGTCTTCATTTCCCTGCCCTACTTTGGGGTGGTAGTGAGATGGAGGCCAAAGCCATTTTAAAAATAGAAACCAGCCTCTGCCAGGCTCTAGGCTGTTGGGATTTCTAGAAATGTGGGTCCAATCAATTAGTTTAAATATAAATGGATCCAGTCGTCTAATTGAAAGACACAAGAGTGCGCAACTGAATTTAAAGAAACAAAAGACCCAGCTATATACAGTCTGTAAGAGACTCTGCAGTTTCAGGAGCACACAAACTTTATTCCATACAAATGGAAACTGAAAGAAAGAAGAAATAGCTATATTTATATCAGACAAAATAAAGACTAAAAGACTTTGGTTAAAAAATTCCCATTCTTTTCTGGAGACATGAAAGTGTGAATTACAGGTATGAGAAAGTAGAGCAAGAAACCAAAGTCTAATCCAGTTTAGATTTTGTAAGTATGGGTTGGCTTTATACATTGAACCCATGTAATTTGTAAGCCAGTTTATTTTGTGAAATGTAAACAGTGTTTGCTCGTACTGTGTGGCAATTCTAATCGAGCATAAACATATGAAATCTCTAGATGTGCTGATGAGGACTCATTGGCAAGCAAACACTGCTGTAATTAGGACCTGTGATGAAGGAAATACCTGGAATTTGTCAGAGATGGTATGGTGACTTATCTGAGACTAATTTTCCTCATCCCCTTCTGTTTTTAGGTACTTTTACCCATTTCCAGTCCCACCTTTAGTTTATCAAGTTGAACTTTCTGTGGGAGGACAGCAATTTAATGGGAAAGGAAAGACGAGACAGGCTGCAAAACACGATGCTGCTGCGAAAGCCCTGAGGATCCTGCAGAGCGAGCCCCCCCCTGAGAGGCTGGAGGTGAGGCGAAGGCTGAGCCGGGGCCCCTGGAGCTTGGGGTGAAGCGGGAGGGTGGTAGGAAGACCTTCAGGTTGGTTTTTCTAAGAGGATGCATTGAGAGCTGTGCTTAATGTTTGTTGTTAGATAGCATACAAGCTCTGGTACCCTGAGGGTTTCACGCCTTTCTTGCCCCTCCACCCACCTTGGAAATTTTAGCAGGAAAGTCAGGTGCCTTCTTGTGCACTCGGTGGCGTGGTTCTGCACATGTTAGAAGGATTGTGACTCACCTGAGTGGTGAAGGGCACGCGATGAACTCGTCGATGCTGAACATTATTCTTGTCGTAATCTGTGTTTTATGGTACCAGGTTAGGGGATTTTCTGAAGCCATTTTGACCAGATGTTTTCTTTATTATCTTGAAATGCTTGTTAACCATTTGTGCTTAACGAACTGTCCCAAGACTTCGTGGCTTAAATACCTCCAGGCCTTTATCCTGCTCACAAGCCTGTGTCCAGGGAGAGCGTAGCATGGAGACCTCATCTCTGCCGCGTAGCTTGTACCAATGCGGTGCTGCGGGGCTGGAGGGTCTCTTCCAAGGCGGCGCTCTCGCTGGTTGGCTGTGTGTCGTCTGCGATCAAGGAGGGGGCGTTGGTCCTGCAACCTTGGTTCCCCTCCTCTGTGGCCTGAGCAGAGACTGTCTGTACACTCTCACAGTATGGTGGCTTGGTCCCAGGAGGGCACGTTCTGGGAGACAGGAGGTGGAAGCTGCCACCAGGGTCTCAGGGCCCTGGCCTAGAATTCAGCTCAGCACCACTTCTGCCGTATCCTGTAGGTCAAACAGGCGGGTAGCCTAGACTCAAGAAGGGGCTACAGGAGCTCACTTTTATTTATTGATTTATTTTTGTATTGAGATAAAATACACATAATTTCATAGTTTTAACTTTTGTAAGTATACAGGTCAGTGACCATTGGTACGTTCACAATGTTGAGAACCCCACTTGTGGATGAGAGGAGTATCAAAGAATTGGGGACTTATTTTTTTTTATTTTTGGTTACAGCATGCATTTTGTGGGATTGTTCCCCAACCAGGGATCCAGCCCAGGCCCTGGGCAGTGAGACTCCAGAGCCCCATCCACTGGACCCCCAGGGGACTCCCCTGGGGGCTGTGTTTTAAAATGATCATGATAGGTATAGGATGTTGTGACTAAATAGAAATATATGTTTTAGAACATCAATAAGTCATCATTAAAATGACTCCATGCTATTGCGCGGCCAAAGCATTAGTGGCTGGCTCTGGTAAAGCAGTTGGATCACCAGAGGTCCAGGAGAGCCCACCGAGCAGAGAACATTGTGATCTCATGGACAGTGTGAACTGCCTCCTGAACATAGCCCTTGGGAGCTTTTGACTTCTCTTGCTCGAGAAACAAGTTCTCAAACAATCAGAAGATCTTGCACAGAACGTTGGGCCAAATGGGTGATGATAGGTATGAAGTTGGGGGACCCTTGGTGGGGCGCTTGCAGAGGTCTGTTGTGTCCACCTGTCCCCGAGGGTGACCCAGCTCAGGGCAGTGCTCTGTGGCTTCATGGCTAGCTGCATGGGAAGGTTTTGTTTTCCTTTTATTTCAGTGCATTTCCAGCTTGAGTGCAATCACACATTTTAACAGAGATGTTCTATTTCCAGAGTTCACTGAAGACCAAATAGAAAGGAATGGAAAGGATGAGGTCCTTAGTGGTGAAATTGGTTAAAGTACTGAAGGTAGTGAAATCTGAGTCATTTTTGGAGGCATTGCATTTGTTGAGTTGACTTTGGTGCTAATCTAATTGGAATCAGATGGAGTAGGTATTTCTTGGTTCCTTCCAGCCAGCAGTTGTTAAATGATTATTGAACACTGGTATGTGGGCCGTCTGCTTCGGAATCACTTGAGGACTTAAAAAAAAAAAATCCTTGGCCTAACCCGCACGATTCTAGATTCTGATGCAGTAGTCTAAGACCCATGAATCTGGCTTCTTTTTTTTTTCCTGGCCGTGCCTTGTGCATGTGGGATCTTAGTTCCCTAACCGGGAATTGAACCCATGCCGCCTGCATTCGAAGCACAGAGTCTTAACCACAGAACTGCCAGCAAAGTCTGACTTTTATTTTTTTATTTTGGTTTTCTTTTTAATGAGCTTAGAGTAACTGAAACAGTCAGGGTTTGGAAATCACAGGTCCTAAATATTGTCAGTGCTTCCTAGGCAGTTTTCGGCCTTTGAATCCTCCTTGGAAGTTTGAATGCAGTGTATTGCTGCCAAGGGAAAGTGCCTGTCAGAGCCTTAGAGTGACCCATCGCCCACTGGAGCAGTTGGTTGCCTCAGGCCTGAGGGCAGAGGCTAGAGCAGTGGACACCCTTTCCTCGGCTCATCTGACTTCTGTAAGCAGCTTGGTTGGGAGTCATGGGCATCATTTGTCCCCTTGTTTCCTCCTCTTTGCCCCTTTTCTAGTTCTATGTGATTTGAAGTAGAGACAGTTCCCTTAAGAAATGGTACAAAGACTGGCCCGAACAGTGCTTCAGAAATGACATTTTCTTTGAAGTTGTAAGGGAAACACACTTGGCTTTCCACCTGACTGAGCTGTCCCTGGTCTACCAGGCCCTCTGGAGAGTGGGCAGCAGGGGAAGAAAGACAGTTTTAAAAGATAGCTTTAATTTTTTGTTCTTAACAAGGAATGCCTGGGAACTATAACAATTTTTAACTTCAAAAAAAGGAAAAATACATTTCCCACTTGTAGGTAGTCACTGTAAACATTTTTGTGGATATTAGGGCGTATGTAAGTAAGCACACACACCTATCTATTTCACAAAAATGGGATGATATTGTATGATAACCGCTTCCCCCCCCCCGCCCCCCCACTGAAGTGCTTATTATGATGTGTTGATGCTATTTACTTAAAATTCCATGGAGGACTCAAATTCAGCATGCCTCTAAGCCACCTTCAACGGCTGCAGAGTGCTCCACTGTGTGAGCATACCAGTTTAGTTTTTCAACTCAACTTGATTTTTGGGTTGTTTGCAATTTTTCCTGTTATAAAATAGGTTGTGAAGAACATCGTTGTCATGAAATCTTTGTGTATGTCTGTGGTTATTTTTGTGAGCCATAGTCCTCAACGTGGAACTGCCTGGTAATGTATGTGGCGAGGTTCCCCACCAGGAAGATGGTACCTGTTTGGGCTCTGCCAACAGGGCCTGAGGAGCCTGTTTACCCACAGCCTGCCTGCATTGGAAGTTCTCATTGTAAATAAATTGTCTGTTTTGTTCTTGATAATTTTAGCACTTGTGATTGTGTGGTGAATCAGTTCATCTTCTCTAGAGCACAGCCAATAAAGCCAGCAGTTTCCATCTGTAAGACAGGTGTAGTCTGACCCCTTGACAACAGGCCCTGAGCTCGGCCAGCCCTGCAGGTAAACAGTGGCAGTGCCCCTCCCCGTGTGCAGCTTGGTTGAATGGAGTGCCATCAAAAAGTGCAGCGAATGCTTGGATGAAAAAAAGTGCAGCGAATGCTTGGATGAAAGTAGCACGTATCCTGAGAGCATAGAGTGTCTTGTTTAGGTTGGAGTACTGATGGTGCCCTGAGGGACGAGTCATTTAAGCTCAGGATGAAGATGAATAAGAGAACAGGACAAGTACATTGCCAGCAGAGGGAGCAGCTTGTGCAAAGGTCCTGAGTTGGGAAACCAGTTCTTTTCTGTTCTATCTATTCTGTTCCTTTCTTTTCTTTTCTCTTCTGTGGCTTGTACTAATAAAAGAAGACTTACTCAGTGTTGAGGTGTTAGGAGTAAGATTGACATAGCTACACTGTCTGTGATAGGGAAAACCAGGAGCTAGCCTCATATGGCCATTCTTAGGGAAATGGTTAAATATAATAAATGAATACATTTATCCCAAGACTCCCAGAGTGTGGTAGATCTATTTATGCGGACCTAAAAGAAGGCTTATAATCTATTGAATGGGCGGGGAAGCACGATGCAGAGCTATTACTGCCAGTGTAGTGCTATTGTTCGAGTTAGGTAAATGAAGGCGCCAACTCTGTGTGTGTGTATTTGGATGTGCATCGTTTCTATCTTGAAGGTTTTATCAAACTTTAAAATTAGTTTTCTCTTGGTGGTAGTGTTAGAAGGCAGACTTGTTAAAATTGTACTGTTTGAAGTTTTCTTTTTTTAAATACTGTGCTGTGCTGTGCTTAGTCACTCAGCTGTGTCTGACTCTTTGCGACCCCATGGACTGTCGCCCGCCAGGCTCTTCTGTCCATGGAATTCTCCAGGCACGAATACTAGAGTGGGTGACCATGCCCTCCTCCAGGGGATCTCCCCAACCCAGGTCTCCTGTGTTGCAGGCGGATTCTTTACTGTCTGAGCCACCAGGGAAGCCCAAGAATACTGGAGTGGGTACCCTATCCCTTCTCCAGAGGAACTTCCCGACCCAGGAATCGAACTGGGGTCTCCTGCATTGCAGGCAGTTTCTTTACCAGCTGAGCTACCAGGGAAGCCCAGTTTTTAAATACTACTTCTGTAAAAATAAATAAATGCAGCTCTTCCTGTTCTTGAGTTCTTATCTTCACTTGAGCCAGGGATGTGTTTAAGTAGGACTAAACTAAAATTGGAGACCTTACTCTTCATTATACTATCTATACTTCACTATACGCTCAAGGTCCATTGAACCCAATTTTTATTTTTGAGCTTTTTTCTAGTTCTGTAAGAATTGATATTACATGACTTTTATTCTTTTTCTAGAGGTTTAAAAGAACAAGGTAAAAATATACTTAATTTTGAAAGTAGAATGATAATTTGTCCTACAATCATCAGGGTCCTTTGGACCCTTTTATAAATCTTAACATTGTGGACTCTTAATTTTCTTGTGTTTTGAAACATTTTGCTGCTTGTCATCCTACATACTATTTCAGCACTATCATATATTCCCAAATCTGCAATAAACAAGACTATAAATAATAAAGAAGTGGAAGATTGATGAAATCCCTCAGTGGATGATACAGTCGTGAAGTAATTGTCACTGTTGCATCATCTTTAATGTTCTTATTGCATTGCCTAATGCATCATATTATCTTTCAAAAAAATACAAAAGAAGATTGGAGACACCCATCTTTTTACTCTGCTTTTAGCTTTTGTTGAACCCAGGTGAGAATTCAGAATTTTTCCATCCCTACTGGCAAACGAAAGAAAACTGATGGAGGAAGACATTTTCCTTGTTAGACCAATCGTAAGATGAATGCAGAGAGACAGACAGCAGCAGTCTGGACTCTCATGGGGACAGGGAGATTGAATCTGGATGTGACTTGGACTAGGAGTCTTCAGCGGATACCTTAGATAAGTTTGCCCAGACTCAAGAGTCTGCAAGGGGACTGTGTTTCTGTGGTGTATGAAAAAGAGATGTGCATTCTCTCCTGATCAGTCATTCAACAGAAGGGACTTTTACCACACAGTATTTTACAAGAACCGAACCATCCTGTTTTGACTTTCTAAAAATATTTGTATGACAGACTTCTTGCATATGATGTTTAGCCACCAGAATTTTCTTCCCACTTAAAGTGAAATCGCTCAATCCTGTCGGACTCTTTGCGACACCATGGACTGTAGCCCATCAGGCTCCTCCGTCCATGGGATTTTCCAGGCAAGAGTGCTGGAGTGGATTGCCATTTCCTTCTCCAGGGGATCTTCCTGACCCAGGAATCGAACCTGGGTCTCCTGCGTTGCAGGCAGACGCTTTACCGTCTGAGCCACCAGGGAAGCCCTTCTTGCCACTTAACATCCACAAAATAACTGGATCATGCAGAAGGACGTGTGTGTATTGGAAGGAAATTGATGATACAGTAATGACAAAAAGATCAGTGGGCTGATCCTTCTCTTGGTGTTTATAAACCTGGAAATGAAAGCAGTTTGTAGTTGTGGAGCAAAGGAGATGGCTATTCTCCCTTCAACAGTTATGAGTCATTTTCAAAAGTCATATGTTTTGACAGTATGAGTACAAGAAGAGTCAGAATCATGATAGGCTGGAACCCACGGGAGTGGGTTTGAAGTCTGGCAGTGTTACTGTGGGCTGTGCTCTTAAGTTCAGGCATGGCAGCTGGGGAGCTGCTAGTTGTGTTTAGTGTCTTTGCCTGTTTTGGGTATATTTGCCTTCATTCCTGAATAAACCTGGAATAAAAAGTTAAGTTTGTTATTTTAAATTTCTTATTAAAATCTGTAATGGCATGATTTTTTGTTGTCCTTTTATTCTGTATGTTATTTGTAAAATGACTTTAAATATAGAAAAATCTAGAGGGTCCGTTGGAGCCAGATGGTAAATGGGGATGATTGTTTTTCCCTGGCATGTTCAGGGTTAAGCATGGTTCAGAGTGTTTTTGTTTTTCCTTAATGTTGCCTAGATTTTAGTGCTGAGCCATACACTATGGGATTGATGTTAACAGTAAGTCCCTCTTCCTGAAGGTAGGGCTAAGGGCGCTACAGTTTCTTCATCTCACTGGGAATGGTATTTGTGAATTTTTTTTGAGTCATTTGCTGCTTCCCCCATTGCAACATTTTGTCCAATCCAGATAATATTAAAATTATTTATGTAAAAGAGCAATATAATCTCTCTTCCAGATATATGTATATCTTTGTTTTCTCTTTTGCATTTTAATTTTACTAGCTGTTTTGTCCAATGTGCAGTTCTGTTTGAAGCAGTAGCTTTGAGCTGTGAGTCTCAACTCTGGTCGCTAGGGGACTTAAAAAAAAAAAAAAGATATATATATATATATATATAGAACAGATATCCAGGCCCTACCTGCAGAAATTTGAGTTCACGTATCTGGAGCGGGGCTCTGGCATCTGTATTTGTATAGCTCCCAAGTAATTCTGATGCTGCTATGCTTGAGAAACACTGGCTGAGAGTTTAGAATTCAGTAGTAGACTTAGGTAGTTCCCTATAGACTTAGGTGCTAAATACAAAAGTAAGTTCATTAGTAGAACTTGTCAGTTTGAATTTTAGAGTATTTATAAAGGCAGTCATTGAGAATGATTTATGTGAATTTTCGCAACACCAAATTACCCTATATATTGTTTTTGTCCGTTAACAACAACAAAAAACCCACATGGCTGGGAAAGATCCGGTCCCATTTTAGAGTAGTGGTTAACTCTCCTGTGGGAAGGAGTGTGAGAAGGACTTCATTGTTTTCCTTATCAAAGGAAAAAAATAATGTTGGTGTTTAGTGTTGCCGTATCCAGTAGAGTTGTGGGTTACATTGTTATCTGTACTTTGCTGTATGTTTGAAACAGGTCATAACTAAAAGTAAAAATTAAAAGGAATTGAACTGGTACAATGAACAAACTCAAAATTCTCGAAGCCAGGCTTCAGCAATACATGAACTGTGAACTTCCAGATGTTCAAGCTGGTTTTAGAAAAGGCAGAAGAATCAGAGATCAAATTGCCAACATCCGCTGGATCATGGAAAAAGCAAGAGAGTTCCAGAAAAACATCTGTTTCTGCTTTATTGACTATGCTAAAGCCTTTGACTGTGTGGATCACAATAAACTGTGGAAAATTCTGAAAGAGATGGGAATACCAGACCACCTGACCTGCCTCTTGAGAAACCTGTATGCAGGTCAGGAAGCAACAGTTAGAACTGAACATGGAACAACAGACTGGTCCCAAATAGGAAAAGGAGTACGTCAAGGCTGTATATTGTCACCCTGCTTATTTAACTTCTGTGCAGAGTATTTGGAAAAGACTCTGATGCTGGGAGGGATTGGGGGCAGGAGGAGAAGGGGACGACCGAGGATGAGATGGCTGGATGGCATCACGGACTCGATGGACGTGAGTCTGAGTGAATTCCGGGAGTTGGTGATGGACAGGGAGGCCTGGTGTGCTGCGATTCATGGGGTCACAAAGAGTCGGACATGACTGAGCGACTGAACTGAACTGAATGAACAACAAAAAAAGGAAAGTTGGGGTACAAGTCTCGTGTCAGCAGCACTTGGTTTATTTCCAGGTTTGGTTCTGATTGCACCTGAGGAAAACATTCTCATTGACACAGTTATTTATCATGAGAGTATGTAAATAGCTCATGTATTTTTTTAAAAATAGCTCATGTATTGTAAAAATCTCTGAACTGTTCAAATAAACAGCTGTCAACAGACGTGGTTGTGCACAAAAAGTGGCCTTAAATACATTCTCGGTGCTGTGCAGCCATCACCACTGTCCATTTTCAAAACGCTTTCATCACGTCACACACAAACTGCAGGAGTGATGGACACGTTCAGCAGTAACGCTGCCCCCACCGCCCCCCGCCACCGCCGCTGTCTCAGGCTGTGGTAAACCTCTGTCCTGCGTCTGTCTCTGTGCTTACTGTTGTAGATGCCTTGTGTAAGTGCACATTTGTCTTCTGTGTCTGATTTACCTCATTTATCATAATGTTTTCAAGGCTCCTCTGTGTTGTAGCTTGTTTTATAATTCCATTCTCCCCCCCTCACCCCATTCCTTTTTAAGACTGACCGTTGTATCTGTATTTTTTTCATCCATTCTTCTGTTGATGGATGTTTGTATGGTTATCATCTTCTGGCTATTGTGAGTAATACTGTTGTGAACATTGATGTACAAGTATCTGAATGCCTACTTTTAATTCTTTTGAGTATGTGTTTAGCAGTGAAATTGCTTCATCATATTGTAATCCTATGTTTAAATTTTTTAGAAACCCACCATACTGTTCTCCACAGAGGCCACACCATCTTACATTTTCAACAGAAATGTGCAAAGATTGCAATTGCTGCACAACCTTG
This sequence comes from Cephalophus harveyi, assembly GCA_006410635.1. Lineage (NCBI taxonomy): Eukaryota > Metazoa > Chordata > Mammalia > Artiodactyla > Bovidae > Cephalophus > Cephalophus harveyi. Next base: position 692,853 of record SJYT01010502.1, on the reverse strand, counting down.
ACAACACTTACATTTTCTGTGGCTGTCCTTATGGGTGTGAGGTGTACCTTGTTGTGGTTTTGATTTGCGTTTCTCTTTGAGTAGTGATGTTGTGTGTTTGCATATCTCCTTTGGAGAAATGTCTGTTCAAATCCTTTCTCCATTTTTGAATTGCATTATTTGTTGTTGTTATAGCTCTTTATGTATTGTGGACATTAATTCTTTATGAAATGTGTGATTTGTGAGTATTTTCTTCCATTCTGCGGGTTGTCTTTGTTCTCTTGTGTCCTTTAATGTACCAGCGTTTTTTGGTAGGTTTTTTGTACTAAAGTTTTAAATTTTGATGAAGTCAGAATCTGCGTATGCTTTTGGTGTTCTATCTGAGAAATCATTCCAAATCCAGTGCCTGAAGCTTTCCCCCCGTGTTTTCTTCTCAGAGTTCTATACTTTTAGCCCTTACATTTAGGTCTTTGACCCATTTTGAGTTAATTTGTGAATGTGGTATGAGGTAAGAGTCCAAGTTCATTTTTTGTGTGTGTAGATATCTGATTTTCCCAGCACTATTTGTTGAACAGAGTTACTTTTAAAAATGCTTTTTAATAGGTTTGTTTAAACCTATTTAAAAAATAAATTTCAAACCAAACCTCTGTGGAAACCTAGAATTCTAAGATACCTTGCTTGGAGATTTATGGCTTTAAAGATTCACTCGTAAAAAGGCAGGCCCTCTTTCTCTTTAGGATTTAAACAACAAGCGTAAAAATGTGGTCAGCTTACCTAAACCATCAGAAATTGCTATGTAAACAGTATATCACCAGGCAGCGAGTGAAATGAAACCAGATGGAAAGAAAATTTTATCACGAAAGGAGAGACAGAATTACATTGTCTGGTTAAATTTATGTTTATAGGAGCCTATTCTTCTTAATTTTTTTAAAAATTTAGAGCTTTCTTTTATTTATAGCTTGAAATATGGATCCTAGGTTAGGGTTAGACTCTACCTCAGGAAATACACAACAGATCAAATCCTGGATTTTGCTACACATTGCCTGTTCAGTAATTTCAGCCACAGTTCCTGTCATAGAAATTCTGATCTTGAAACTAGGATTTTTACAAGTTCTTTGACTAAAGAGTCCACAGGAATAAGAAAAACACGCGTGCATTGCCCTGTTTTGGGGTCACTGCTGATCTTGTTTCTCGTATTATCACCCCTGCACATTATAGAATCCATGTGGGCCTCGTGCACAGAGATCCCTGCCCCTCTCAGTCCAGCCTCTGGAGGACTGTAAATGAACCTTGTTACAGAGCTGGAGGCAGCTTTTGTTCAAGGCTAGTGGTACTAGTGGTAAAGAACCTGCCTGCCTGTGCAGGAGACATAAAAGTCGTGTGTTTGATCCCTGGGTTGGGAAGATCCCTGGAGGAGGACATGGCAACCCACTCCAGTATTCTTGCCTGGAGAACCCCATGGACAGAGGAGCCTGGGTGGCTGCAGTCCATGGGATCGCAAAGCGTTGCACACGACTGAAGCGACTGAGCCGGCAGGCAGTTTTGTTGGTTTGCATCATGTATTTTTGCCAGCAGCAGTGAAGTGTGAGACCCATCGTGGTTTTATAACTGTTCCACTGCATCTTTTTTTTAAAGTGGTTTCCAGTGACTTTTTGTCCATATAAGAAACCCACATACCAGGTGGAGAGACCTCCACTTGTCCTTGCTGTGGCCCACATAGACTGACTGTGCTTGTTTCCAGAGTGCGGCTTGCCTGTCCTCCGGGGGCGGGGGGACAAATGCAGGGGGCTTCGGGAGCCCTGCTCCCTGAGTGGCCATGGCTCTCACCATCAGGCTGATGATATGTAGAGGCCTGTTGTGTGTAGATTGTTTATGGTGGAATTATGAGGTACAAACTGACCAGAAGTTGATAGGACATTTTTTAAACCTTTTAAATCTCTTTGACACACAGGTTGCTTTCTTTACAGGGTGAGTGCTCATTCCATAGTGCCTAGGTTCAGTGCTTTTAATTTTAAGGGTTATCATTGCAGCTGGGATCTTGACAGCTTTTTAACATGAGTTAACTCTAACCAGTTGTTCTTCCCTTAGGTAAATGGAAGAGAGTCAGAAGAAGAAAATCTCAATAAATCTGAAATAAGTCAAGTGTTTGAGATTGCACTTAAACGAAACTTGCCTGTGAATTTTGAGGTAAGCTTATTTTACGCATCTGTTATACTCTTAGTGTTCATCATCAGAATAGTATTTTGCCTAAATAACATTGAAATGATGATCACATATATGCGAATCTTCACATCTAAGATTCAGACTTCATATTTAGCAAAGCAGTATTTGATCCTAGGGCAGCCACGAATCTCCAGACAGTCCATAGGTGGCCTCAGTATGTCTGTGAACCTCCTAAAATGGTCTGAAGGGGATCGTGTTTATGTTCCCATGCGTTTTCTTCTGGAGGGAGGGTCCATTGTCTTCATAAGAGTCTCAGAAGCATGTGCTACCCCCCAAATATCAAGACTCTGCTTAAGTGTCCTAGTAATTGTTAAAAGAACTTAGGTTTTGTCATTGTGTAGTGTGTGCCTCCCACTTTGGCCATTTAATAACTCAATCTGCTGTTGGAGACTTTGTGGTCTAAAAAACAGTAACTAACAGTTACCAGTTCAAAATGGAAGATAAGACCATTTAGTGTATGTTTCCTTCGAAGACACAGTGAGTCCAGACAGATGAGGCAGGTTAGGGAATGTTTTTTATTTTAGGTTTCCCTAGTTTTTGAAAATTCTTTGCAAATTTTTTCGTTTGAGTTCTGTGGTTGGCTATGCAAGATCGTGTTTTAATAGTTTTTTAAATCAATTATTTGGTTTTTCAAAATTATAAAGTATATATATATTTAGTTTTCCAAAGAGCTTTAAGATCAACATATTAGTTACTTCAGACAAATGAAATCTGAGGTGGGACATCTGCTTAGATGCAGAAGGAAATGGCAACCCACTCCAGTATTCTTGCCTGGGAAATCCCATGGTCAAAGAAGCCTGGTGGTCTACAAGTCCATGGGGTCACAGAGTCAGACACAGCTGAGCGACTAAGCACAGTACATCTGCTTAAAACAATTTTAAATGGTTCATAAGTTCTTTTGCCTATTTCTGTTTTAAAAAGCCTACCTGAAATTTATTATCCTGTAAAATACTTAGCTCTGTAGTTTTAGGTAATCCCCAGATTTCATGTCTGACCTGTATGACTTTTATAAGATATCTCCTATTATGTACTATGCCGTAAGCTGGCTCCTGAGTTCAGTCCTTACTCTCTCATTCGAATAGAGATGATTTCTGACCTAGCTGGCCGCGCTCACCTGCTGCCATGAGGCCCAGATGGGGGTGGGGAGCTGCCCTTGGGTCACAGGGCCACCCCGCATCCCGCGGCAGTACCCCGCCCTGCCACAGCGGGCAGGACCAGTGTCTTTTCCCCGCTTTCAGAGCACAGCATGCCAGATGGGGCTGGCGTTCTTCCTCCCTGGCCCCGCATCCCTTCTAGCCTTTGTCTGTTCTGGGAGGGAGGCAGTGAGACAGGACATTCAGGATAACAGGGCTGTTGCTGGGTGGGAACTAGGTGGCCGCTCCACCCGAGGAAGCCACGAGGTCTCCCTGGGAACTTGTTGTGGAAAAGGGAAGAAACCCTTTTTCCTCACACTGGTCCCTGCTGAAGAATTAGTGTGGCACACGAATGGGTGTTTAAAGACCGGAGGGAGGGATGCGAAGACCGTGGGGGTGGAAGAGGCCTGCCTTCTCAGGTCACGGAAAGGTCTCAGAGATGACTGCTGGCCATGGCCCGAGACCCCGGTGATGCGTCTCGCCTGCTCACACTAATCTCTGCTCTGCCTGAGGGTCCCCGTGCTCCCTGGACCTCAGTCAGGGATTGCCAATTTCTGTTTTTGCTGTGGAATTCGGGGAAGAGATTGCCTCTGCCCCATCTCTACTTGTGTTTAGGTTTTAGATTCGGTTTTCAGACTTTGCTGTTCGGGAATAAGTAACATACAGCAGGGAATTGTCAAGTAGTCACAAAAGAAATTGTGGGAATGCCCTCTGGTGGTAACTCTCTCTTAAAGTAATTATTTTAAAACATGACAGTTTGTGTGTACATGTGGCATTGAGTTTGTTAATATGAGTGCTTTTATTATTAATTAGCTCTCACGTATCAAATGTTCATGTTAACTTCCATTATTAGGTTGAGCAGGAGCTTTCATTCTTTTCCCACAGTTCTGTCTCTGGTACCTGGAAGAATTGTTGGCATATATTGGATATTGGATGCTCAGGGAACAGTTACTGAGTAAATGAAAAGAATAGGTTTTTTTTTTTTTTTTTGACAGCAAGATATGTCATGTTGGAAGCAATAGGAGAAGACAAGAACCATTCATATAATTTTTCAGAAAAGTATAGACCGCTTGCTTTTTGATAAAATTGTTGTAGTTAAAAGTATTGTGCTGATTGACAGGTCCCTGGGAGGTAGTCATGACTTGATCCCACTGAATTCAGATGGGCTCAGTGGCGGGGTTATGATGTGAGCAGCCAGTAAGAGTGGTTGCTGGAGGGCCCAGGATGGGCGTGGATCTGACGTGAGCCTTGGGGTGGATACTGTTAATTCTCGAGTCTCGTCTGAGCACGTGGAGAGCCCTGCTCAGGGAGGTAGCGCTCGGCAGGTGGGCTGTCGGCGTGTGGGGGCAGCCGGCGGGCTTGCTGAGGTCAGCCTGCGGGCGCCCTGGGAGCAGGGCTCTTTGCCGCAGCCTCCTTCATAGCGCACCGGGCCGCTCCCTGAGCTGAGGTGCTCCCGCTCTCACCTCGGGACCACAGCACATGTGGCCTCACACGCTTTTCCTCGTCATCTTTTCCACTTCTTACTTTGAAAGTTTTCAGGCCAATGGAATGTTGTAAGGATAGGACTGTGACTGTTGCCTTCACATAGGGCCACCAGCGCTTCACAGTTTACACCTTTGCTTTTCTGTTCTCTAAATGTACATATTTTTCTGTATTTTATTTAGCTGAATCATTTGAGAGCAAGAAGCAGATATCATGTGCTTTGACTCCACATACTTCAGTATGTGTAGCTTAAGAGCAAGGACATTATCTTAAATAACTATACTTGAATTGTCCACACAGGAAGTGTAACTGCTGTACTACTGTTACCTAATGTGCATCCTAGATTCACATACTGGCATTGTCCCATGATGCGCCTTTATTTCCCTGCCTTGAGCCTGGTGCAGGATCACACACTGTGTTCAGCTGATGCATCTCTTTAGTCTCCTTTAATTTGTTACTCGGCTTTTGTTTGGTCTTTTATGACATTAGTATTTTGAAAAGTCAGTTTTATGTAATGGCCCGAAATTTGGGTTGGTTGGATTTTTTGCTTCATGATTAGTTTCAGTTTATGCCTTTTTGTTTTTTTAAACAGGAACACTGAAGAACTAATGTCAGTTCTTCTAAGCATTGCGTGGTGTCATTTTATCTGAGCTAGTGACGCTAATTCCGTTGTCTACACCAGATGTGTGCCCCTCCAAGGAGACTTTCTATCCCTTTGTAGTTAACCCATAGCCTGTGGGGAGATGCTTGAAGGCTGTGTATGTCCTTACAGAGTTCCTCAGTGTTTCTAGCAGTCATTGATGATTCTCCTCAGCACCAGGTATCACTGTGGTGGATGTCAAATGTTCATTTTCTGCATGTCCAAAGAAAATCTCCTCCTGCCTTATATTATTAATGTGCGTAGTCGCTCAGTTGTGTCTGACTCTTTGCGGCCCCATGGACTGCAGCCCCTCAGGCTCCTCTGTCCATGGGGATTTTCTAGGCAAGAATGCTGGAGTGGGTTGCCATGCCCTCCTCCAGGGGATCCTCCCAACCCAGGGCTCGGACGCAAGTCTCCCACATTGCAGGTGGATTCTTTACTGACTGAGCTGCCAGGGAATGGGTTAATTTATATTAGTATAGATTCATTCTATATGTTACTCCATTATTCTTGCTTGCCATTTTAACGTTCAGATTGCCCTTCAGACTAGCTCTGGTATCCTTTGACATGCCTCTCTCAGGTTATTTTTGGGGGATGAGGGGATGAGGGGTCAGTTCTTGAGTATCATTTACATGAAGTAAAATTGGCCCTGTTTCTGTGTCGGATTTGATGGGTTTTGACAGTGCAGTTGTGTAACTACTGCCCACTGTGATAAAGAACATCTTTCACGCCGCCTGGTTACCCCAGTCCCCTAGCAGTCAGTCCCTTTCCCAACATCCTCACCCTTGGGCAGCCATCGATCTGATGTCTGTCCATACGTTTTGCTTGTTTCCAAAATATTACATACATGGAATTATTGAATATACTGCCTTTTTTTGGTCTTTTGGGGCTTTCCCTTTGTCTATTTATTTAACAGGAATGGGTAATAACATTTTGAGAAGCCTGGAAAGAGCACATAAAAATATAAAACCATCTTAGAAAACACAACCCGGACATGACCTTTCCGTAACTATATTGTAAATCATGATAAGAAAGGCCATAGTCCCTTGTTCTGTTCCTGCCCTCAGGCCCCTCACGTTGTAACAGATGGCCCACCAGGTACAGTGCTGTCCCTTTAGAAAGTTGTAATCCGAAAAGATTACAGATCTCCTGGCAAGAGTATTTTATCGCCTATTATGCAGCTTCTTTAATGTAGTGTAGACTTTGAGTCCATATGTTGTATGTATCAGTAGTTTATTTCTTATTCCTGAGTAGTATTCCATTGTCTGAATTCACCACAACTTACTCATCCATTTCCCAGCTGAAGAACATCTTCATGGTTTTTAGTTTTTACTGATTATGATTAAAGTTATCACGTACACATATAATCTTATAATCACTAACAACTGAAAACCATGAAGATGTTCTTCTGCAGGGAAATGGGTGAATTCAGTTCAGTTCAGTCGCTCAGTCATGTCCGACTCTTTGCACCCCATGAATCGCAGCACGCCAGGCCTCCCTGTCCATCACCAACTCCCTGAGTTCACTCAAACTCATGTCCATCGAGTCAGTGATGCCATCCAGCCATCTCATTCTCTGTCGACCCCTTCTCCTCCTGCCCCCAATCCCTCCTAGCATCAGAGTCTTTTCCAATGAGTCAACTCTTCACATGAGGTGGCCAAAGTATTGGAGTTTCAGCTTTAGCATCAGTCCTTCCAAAGAACACCCAGGACTGATCTCCTTTAGAATGGACTGGTTGGATCTCCTTGCAGTCCAAGGGACTCTCAAGAGTCTTCTCCAACACCACAGTTCAAAAGCATCAATTCTTCGGTGCTCAGCTTTCTTCACAGTCCAACTCTCACATCCATACATGACCACTGGAAAAACCATAGCCTTGACTAGACGGACCTTTGTTGGCAAAGTAATGTCTCNCATCATGATTATCTGGGTCGTGAAGATCTTTTTTTTACAGTTCTTCCGTGTATTCTTGCCACCTCTTCTTAATATCTTCTGCTTCTGTTAGGTCCAGACCATTTCTGTCCTTTATCGAGCCCATCTTTGCATGAAATGTTCCCTTGGTATCTCTAATTTTCTTGAAGAGATCTCTAGTCTTTCCCATTCTGTTCTTTTCTTCTATTTCTTTGCATTGATCACTCAGGAAGGCTTTCTTATCTCTCCTTGCTATTCTTTGGAACTCTGCATTCAAATGGGTATATCTTTTCTTTTCTCCTTTGCTTTTCACTTCTCTTCTTTTCAAAGCTATTTGAAGGCCTCCTCAGACAGCCATTTTGCTTTTTTGCATTTCTTTTCCATGGGGATGGTCTTGATCCCTGTCTCCTGTACAGTGTCACGAACCTCATTCCATAGTTCATCAGGCACTCTATCTATCAGATCTAGTCCCTTAAATCTATTTCTCACTTCCACTGTATAATCATAAGGAATTTGATTTAGGTCATACCTGAATGGTCTAGTGGTTTTCCCTCCTTTCTTCAATTTAAGTCTGAATTTGGCAATAAGGAGTTCATGATCTGAGCCACAGTCAGCTCCCGGTCTTGTTTTTGCTGACTGGATAGAGCTTCTCCATCTTTGGCTGCATAGAATATAATCAGTCTGCTTTCGGTGTTGACCATATGGTGATGTCCATGTGTAGAATCTTCTCTTGTGTTGTTGGAAGAGGGTATTTGCTATGACTAGTGCGTTCTCTTGGCAAAACGCTGTTAGCCTTTGCCCTGCTTCATTCTGTACTCCAAGGGCAAATTTACCTGTTACCCCAGGTATCTCTTGACTTCCTACTTCTACATTCCAGTCCCCTATAATGAAAAGGACAATTTTTTTGAGTGTTAGTTCTAAAAGGTCTTGTAGGTCTTCATAGAACCGTTCAACTTCAGCTTCATCAGCATTACGGGTTGGGGCATACACTTGGATTACTGTGATATTGAATGGTTTGCCTTGGAAGCGAACAGAGATCATTCTGTCGTTTTTGAGATTGCATCCACATACTGCATTTCGGATTCTCTTGTTGACCATGATGGCTGCTCCATATCTTCTAAGGGATTTTCTCCCCGCAGTAGTAGATATACTGGTCGTCTGAGTTAAATGCACCCATTCCAGTCCATTTTAGTTCGCTGATTCCTAGAATGTTGACGTTCACTCTTGCCATCTCCTGTTGACCACTTCCAATTTGCTTTGATTCATGGACCTAACATTCCAGGTTCCTATGCAGTATTGCTCTTTACAGCATCGGGCCTTGCTTCTATCACCAGTCATATCCGCAGCTGGGTATTGTTTGTGCTTTGGCTCCATCCCTTCATTCTTTCTGGAATTATTTCTACACTGATCTTCTGTAGCATATTGGGCACCTCCTGACCCGGGGAGTTCCCCTTTCAGTATCCTATCATTTTGCCTTTTCATACTATTCATGGGGTTCTCAAGGCAAGAATACTGCAGTGGTTTGCCATTCCCTTCTCCAGTGGGCCACATTCTGTCAGATCTGTCCACCATGACCCTCCCGTTTTGGGTGGCCCCTTGTGGCATGGCTTGGTTTCATTGAGTTGGACAAGGCTGTGCTCCGTGTGATTAGATTGACTAGTTTTCTGTGAGTATGGTTTCAGTGTGTCTGCCCTCTGATGCCCTCTTGCAATACCTACCATCTTACTTGGGTTTCTCTTACCTTGGACGTGGGGTATCTGTTCACGGCTACTCCAGCAAAGCGCAGCTGCTGCTCCTTACCTTGGTCGAGGGGTATCTCCTCACGGCTGCCCCTTCTTGACCTTGAACGTGGAGTGAATAAGTTGTGGTGAATCCAGACAGTGGAATACTACTCAGAAATAAGATGAACTACTGATTAATACAACATATGGACTCAAAATCTGCACTACATTAACGAAGCCACATAAAGGGCAACGAGATACTTGTATACATGGGCTTCCCTGACAGCCCGGTTGGTAAAGAAACCACCTGCAATGGAGGAGACTCCAATTCGATTCCTGGGTCGGGAAGATCTGCTGGAAAAGAGATAGGCTACCCACTCCAGTGTTCTTGGGCTTCCCTTGTGGCTCAGCTGGTAAAGAATCCACCTGCAATGCGCGAGACCTGAGTTCAATCCCTGGGTCGAGAAGATTCTCTGGAGGAGGGTATAGCAACTCATTCCAATATTCTCGGCTGGAGAATCCCCGTGGACAGAGGAGCCTGGTGGGCTACAGACCATGGGGTCGCAGAGAGTCGGACACGCCTGAGCTGCTGGAGAGCGCAGCACTAGCCTTGCGTGGGAGCTTTAGTTGTTCTCTAACACTTGGTGTGGTCGGTTTCTAGTTGGCGTGTAGACGTGACTTATGGTTTTAATTCGTATCCCCATGCATACTAGCAATATTGGGCATGTTTTCATACACCTGTTTACCATCTGTACATCTTCTTTGGAAAAGTGTCTGTTCTTGTCTTTTGTCAGGTTTTTGAGTTATCTTTTATTATTGGCTTTTATATGTTCTTTATATGTTCTGAATACAGTTCTTTTCTCAGATAGGTATTTTCCGTATATTTTCTCCCAGTCTGTGACTTGTCTTTTCATTTTTAAACAATATTTTCCCTAAAAGCAAAAATATTTAGTTTGTTAAATTTTTCTTTTATGGCTCATGGTGGTTGTGATCCATCTGAGATAATTTGCCAAATCTAAGGTCCTTCTCCTTTGTTTTCTTCTAGAAGTTTTGTCTCTTTAGATTTATGGTTCATTTTGACTTATAATTTTTATATGTACCGTGAGGTAATAGGCAAGGTTTTTTTTCTTTTGTGTTTTGTATTTGGAGGTCTTAGTGTCCCTGTGTCCTGGCTCTCAACTCCCCTTTTCCGACTTTGAGAGACCTTCCTTCCTTTGTGATACAACAGTGTTTTCGCCTTACTTGGAACTTTCCCTGTTCTAACTTTGGCCTTGGCAGAAACGGAAATTCTAATATAAATGGTCTCAACTGTTCTTCCAAGGAGTCCTGGTTCCCTGGCACAGAGTGGCATGTCGGGGCCGGGCTGAGGGGAGGCCGGCTTGTTGCTGCTGTCAGTCATTGCTTCCAGACCCTGTTAGCAGAAGGTGGGTCCCCTGTTTACAGAACCACAGGTTCATCCCTCTGATTTCAGTCCGTCATCACAGGGCTCTTCCTCTGTTTCATTCCTTCATGTTTGGATCTTTTCCGCTCCCAACAATGTCAGTATGTTTGTCCACACCTTCAACAGCAAGCGTCCTAAGTAAAGTCCAAGTTATCTCTGCACTCTTTATCTGCACACTGAAGGTGTGTCTTCAGAGCATTGCTTTCCTGACTTCTTGGATTATTCTTCCTCTGTGCTAATAGTCGTTATATAGTGAATATAGGTATCTTAAGTGCACAGCCCACTAAATTTTAGTATGTGTAAAAAAAAAAAATTCAGTACCCAGATCAAGATATGGAACTTTATCATAACCTCTGTGAGTCCCTGTGCCCCATTCCACCCAGAAACAACTGCTTTCTGCAGTCTCTGTAGATGTGTTCTCTGTGTTCTTAGACTTCATGTAAATACAGTATGAATTGTTTGTTGTTAAGTCCCATCCATATGTTTCAGTAGTTTAATTCTGAGTGGTATTCCACTGTATGAATGGAATGGAATGTATCCATTGTTCTATTGATGGACCTGGATAGTTGGGAACGACTATAAATAAGGCTGCTGAGTCGTCTTGGGGCATGTGCAGTCAGAGTTGCTAAGTCAGAGGGTAAGTGTTTATGTAAAAATTGTCAAACTATTTACCAAAGTGATACACGTATACCACTTGCTCCCTCTCCTTGCCAAGAGTGCCTGTTGAAGTATTTTTTTAATTGAGTATTTGTCTTTTTATTATTTGCTTGTAGGATTTCTTTAAGTGTTCTGGGTATAATTCTTTTGTTTGGTACATATATTGCAAATATTCTCTCCCATACTCTAAGTTCCCTTTTTTTACCTCTTTTTTCCCCCAGATTTTAAACTTTTTATTTTGTATTGGGGTATGTAGGCAGTTAACAGTGTTGTGGTTGCTTCAGGTAAACAGCAAAGGGACTCAGCCATACATACGCATGTACCCATTCTCCCCCAGACTCCCCCATTTTTACGTTGTAAATTTTATCTTTTGATGAGCAGTATTTTAATTTTGAGGAATTCTGATTTTACTTTATGGTTTGTGATTTTTGTGTCCAAGAATTCTTTGCCAGCCTCATAGTCATTAAGTTTTCTCTTATGTTTTCTTCTGAAAGCTATTTTATAGTTTTAACTTTCATATTTGGGTCTGTTTTAGCTTAATTTTTGTTTTGGGTAGAATTTGAGATCTTGTTTATCTTGGTGCTCCAGTGGCATTAAAAAAAGAGAAGGACGTTGCTTTTGCTTTGATTTGTGTTTGCTGAACATCAAGAGGCTGTATATGTGCAGGTCTCTTTCTGCATTCTGTTTTATTGATCTATTGGTTTATCGCTAAACAATACCACGATGTCACAGATTCTGTGACTACAGGAAGTCTTGACCTCTGGCATTGTAAGTCTGCTGACTCAGTTGTTCTTTTCAAGGGTATCTTTCCTAATGTAGGTTGGATCTGATTTTTATCTTCCTTCTGTGATTATGTAAACACTTTAATATACAGTTAGGTTTCTGTTCATAATCCATTTTAGTATTTTCCCCCATTTCTCTTGACTTATATTTTTAATATGTGTAACAGTAAATGCTCCAAAGTGTCAAAACTACACAAAAAGATACTCGGAAGTGTCCTCTTGTTCCCCTACCTCAGTCCTTTCCCCCAACTACTGTAGGAAACTGTTTAATTTCATTGGTTTGTGCTTTATCCTTCCTGAGTTTCCTTTTGCGAAAAAAGAAGCATATAAACACATACGTGTGTCTATTTATGTATGTGTGTATGTATATATAGATTTAATACTCTGCACCATTTTTTTTTTACACTCTTTGCAGTTTGCTTTCTTTACTTACCAAGTGCTAGAAATCACTTTACATGTTTGGAGATTTTCTCATTCCTTTTTATAGCTCAGAGCAGCCAGTATTTAATAAGCTCGGTCTTGGCTGGCGGCTCAGAGCAGACATTAAACTTGAACTCTTGGTGCTGCATTTATTTCTGGGCTTTGCTGGGCCAGCTGCCTTGCTGCCATTTGCAGGGGAGCACACTAAACTCAGAACCGTCTGTGACCCTGGGTGGTGGGAGTAGAAAATGGTGCCCTGTTCCATGGCTCTTTTGGACTCATCAGACCTGAGAACTTTAACAAGTAGGGGGAAAAAAGGAATGGAGGAAAAAAGCTTTCAGAACTGTCCACATTGCCACTGCCTTCATTTAGTGAGTCTTGTCCTTAATCGCCCCTTCCTGGGGTTTCACACTGCGCAGTGTGCCTTGCAGCCGTAATGCGTGTCTGTCACGCTTTCACTCAGTCTTTCCCTCCAAAACAGGTTGCCCGGGAGAGCGGCCCACCCCACATGAAGAGCTTTGTGACCAGGGTGTCGGTTGGGGAGTTTGTGGGGGAAGGTGAAGGGAAGAGCAAGAAGATTTCAAAGAAAAATGCTGCTATAGCTGTTCTCGAGGAGCTGAAGAAGTTACCACCCCTGCCTACAGTGGAGCGGGTGAAGCCCAGAATCAAAAAGAAAACAAAATCCATAGTCAGGGTAAGAACGTGCCTGAAAGAAGAGGGCGTTTCCGTTGCCTGAAGACAGCTGGGGGCTTGCGAGGCTGGTGAGAGAGGCGGGACGCCAGCTCGCATAGGCCTGCCTCGCGAGTCCTTCTGGGCCGCCTGGTGCCGCTCCCGGGAGCCCTGGGTCAGGCAGTGCTGGGCTCGGCGGAGGCTCTGGGTGCGGACCCCGCGAGGAGCTGTGGTCATCTGCAGGGAGAGGACACCCAGCTGTTTGTCTCGTGCCTGCTGCACGGTTCTGAGTGTGCGGGAGACTCTGGGCGAAGGGGGCCGGGACGGGCCAGGAGGCAGACGTGTGCACTTTCTGCTGGGTTTTTGAGTCATGCTCATGAACCATTCAAAAATTACACTGTCCCTCACCCTCCCAGAGAAGGAGGGTCTCTTTTGTTCTGATTGTCCATATAATTTCATGTTGTGTCAGAATACAAGTTTTTCTCACACACAACTTAGCATTCTCTGCATAGAAATGTTAGCACACTGCGGCAGTTTCCTTTGTCTACTTGATATCTCCTCTGGTGGGTGTTACTGGTGAGCAGATGAGGATTCCCTGGCATGGAAGGTGCCACCAGGAAGTCACTGTGGGAATTTTAGGTTCTTTCCACACAGTGTCAGCATTTCCGCATTTTATATATACACACACACACACACATATATATATACACACACACACATATATATATAAATGACTTCTGGATTTTGAGTCATTGTTAAGAAAGCTGGAAACCCATCCTGATGATGTAGGCTTTGGGGTAGTTTTAGGAAGAGTTTGTTAAATTTTTGTACCTCTTTATTTACTATCATCCATTGACATTTATTGTTCAAAAGCACATATTACAACGATGCTTGCCTGCTCATGATGAATGGTGATGTTGGTTTGCTAAGAAGACCTAAAATCACCTCAGAGCAGTCAAAATCATTGAGGCGTCTATCAATGAAAAAAAAAGTTTAAAAAAGATGTGATTAATTCTGAGCCATTAGATCAACATAGACATATTCAGCTGTCGTGTCCTGGTCTCTGAATCAGGAAGGTCCTCTCTGTGACTAACTCAGCACATGGTTTCTACCCTGACTTTCCTCAGCTACAGAGCGGCCCCGAGTATGGCCAGGGGATGAACCCTATCAGCAGACTGGCCCAGATTCAGCAGGCGAAGAAGGAGAAGGAGCCGGAGTACTTGCTGCTCGCTGAGCGGGGCCTTCCGCGACGCAGGGAGTTTGTCATGCAGGTGGGCCAGCCGGGCTGTGGGTGTCCTCCCATCTCGGCCGGAGGCGGTCTAAGGCCAGGCCCCTCCCTCAGGAGGCCGAGCCCCTCCCTCGGGAGGCCGGGCCCAGTGCGTCGCCCTGCCACCAGATGTCACTAAGATCCTGTTGCTTGCCATAACTTGCTGCCCTAACACGTGCTGCTGTATCAACAGGAAGGTGCCTGTTTCTTCTTTGTTACCCCCCGGAGGTTTATAGGGAAAGGGAAGTCACTCAGTTGTGTCTGACTCTTTGCGACCCCATGGACTGTAGCCCACCAGGCTCCTCTGTTCATGGGATTCTCCAGACAAGAATACTGGAGAGGGTTGCCATTTCCTTCTCCAGGGGATCTTTGGAGGTTTATATTGTCTTATAAACTGTGTAAAGGATCTATCCCACTGCTCCTGATCCTTCCATAGGATCTGGAATCCCTGGACTGGGGTTACACTTCAGATTGTGCAGAGGGAACAGTTACTGGTATAGTTCAGTTCAGTCGCTCAGTCGTGTCTGACTCTTTGCTACCCCGTGAATCGCAGCACACCAGGCCTCCCTATTCATCACCATCTCCCGGGGTTCACTCAGACTCACGTCCATCGAGTCAGTGATGCCATCCAGCCATCTCATCCTCAGTCGTCCCCTTCTCCTCCTGCCCCCAGTCCCTCCCAGCATTAGAGTCTTTTCCAATGAGTCAACTCTTCTCATGAGGTGGCCAAAGTACTGGAGTTTCAGCTTTAGCATCATTCCTTCCAAAGAAATCCCAAAAGCAAAATGGCTGTCTGGGGAGGCCTTACAAATAGCTGTGAAAAGAAGAGAGGCAAAAAGCAAAGGAGAAAAAGATATAAGCATCTGAATGCAGAGTTCCAAAGAATAGCAAGAAGAGATAAGAAAGCCTTTAGCGATCAATGTAAAGAAATAGAGGAAAACAACAGAATGGGAAACACTAGAGATCTCTTCAAGAAAATTACAGATACCAAGGGAACATTTCATGCAAAGATGGGCTCGATAAAGGACAGAAATGGTCTGGACCTAACAGAAGCAGAAGATATTAAGAAGAGGTGGCAAGAATACACTTGCCGAAGAATTGATGCTTTTGAACTGTGGTGTTGGAGAAGACTCTTGAGAGTCCCTTGGACTGCAAGGAGATCCAACCAGTCCATTCTGAAGGAGATCAACCCTGGGATTTCTTTGGAAGGAATGATGCTAAAGTTACTGGTACAGCCAGCTGAATTTGTGATGGGAATTTCATAGTGTTTTCTGGTGAAAAACAGAAAACTCTGTGCAGCAGTTTAGAGCTCATAAAGTACCAGCAGTTAGCCTGGTGTCTCACTCCACCGTCAGAGGGCAGGAAGAGGAATGAGCCTTCCACATACAAGAGAAAAGTGCAGCGTGCCGAGAGGCTCAGTGATTTGCCCGGGATCAGATGGCGGGTGGATGCCAGGTTGGGATTCAACCTCACAGCTCTCGTCACAGGCCAGGGTTTCCTTAACATTTGTGACATGGGACTTTTGGTTTTGGTCTGTCATCAAGACCAACTTCCCAGGTGGTCCGGTGGTAAAGAATCCTCCTGCCAATGCAGGAGACGTAGGTTCAGTCCCTGGGTCGGGAAGATTCTCTGGAGAAGGAAATGCCAGCCCACTCCACTAGTCTCAGCTAGAGAATCCCGTGGAGAGGACCCCTGGCAGGCTACAGTCTGGGGGGTCCCAGAGTCAGACATGACTGAGTGACTGGCACACAGCGACAAGACCAGCCTGGAAGCCGGTGGGGAGCTGCGGCGGGCCGGTGTGTTTAATGACAGCTCTTAGGGGAGGAAGGGTGTGTATGCATACGTTACACGGCCGTGTGTGTGTGTGTGATGAATTGTACTGGTAGGAAGCATAGCACACAATTTACAGGTACTGTGTCATGCCCTGTTGTACATTTCATACATTTGTGACTTCAGTGCGACAGTCAGCATAGCAGTGTCACAAAATGAGACTCGTGTGAATTCTTTATTCCTCTCCGGTCCAGCAAGGAGGTTTGCTCATGTCATTGTTGAATAACTGGTATTAGCGTGAGTCCTGATTGCTATTTTTGTTTACATTAACAACAAAGACATATCAAAACTTAACTCATATAAACAATACGAACAGCTTCTTTGCTGTATCAGATAATTTTCCAAGACTGGAAGTTTCAGTTTGTTGTGCTGGTTGCGTAGTGGCTGCAGGCTTGATGACACTTGAAGCCTAATCTGCTTTGTTAACCGTCTCTTGCCTATGGCGATAGTTACACAGCTCTGTAAATATACCAAAAACCATTGAATTGTGGAAGTAAAGGAAGCGAGTTGTATGGTATGTAGATTATAACGCGATTAAAAATTTTTTTTAGATAGTTAAAAAAAAAAAAGTATAGGTAAATCAGCAGAGTAACTTAATCCTTGAGAACCAGGATTGCCGGAGTCTGTGGTGAGACAGCTCCCTCTGAGCAGGAGAGTCGTGTTGCTGCAAGCGGACAACGAACGCACAGCAAGTACAGAGAGCCTCAAAAGGGTAGGTGATTTTAAACTGGAGTCCAGCTAGAAGTGATGCAGTTTAGGTATTCATTACCTCTGTTGGTTCAAGTAATGTAATTACAAGCTTACATAATTAGTTTAATAATACCCACCTGTAACCACCGGCTCTCCAACAGATTCCTCAGTGTTTCACGATGCACTCTTGCGGGCTGGTGCAAACCAGCTCCAGGACAGCACTGCGAAGCCATCCGGGCTCTCATTGTTCTGGGTTCTCCTCCATTCCTGGTGGGTCTTTATTCTGAAGGTTTGAGCACTGATCCGAGTCCTGCCTTCCGTATGCAGGTGAAGGTGGGGAACCACACGGCAGAAGGCTCAGGCACCAACAAGAAGGCGGCCAAACGCAGCGCGGCCGAGAACATGCTGGAGATCCTCGGTTTCAAAGTCCCGCAGGCCCAGCCCTCCAAGCCCGCCCTCAAGTCGGAGGAGAAGGTGCACTCGGGCCCTGTGTCCTCTCTAACTGCAGGATGACCTGCTCACCTCATCCGGGGGGACTCTGGCTCCTCCAGGGCACGGCTGCCTCCTCCTGGCCGTGAAGCAGCCCTGCCGAGCAGGGTCTTAGCCGTTGCACCTTCGCCGTGTGCTCGGGAGGTGCATGCCCCGGCTCCAGGCATGGCGCTGGGCTAAGTCGTCCCTGCGCCAGCATCTCTGTGGTGTGGGTGCTTTGCTGGAGGGCAGCTTGCGCCACACCAGTGTGTGCTCTGTCACTTGTGCTCTTAGGATGAGGCCTCCACGAAAGACTCGTCAACCTTAGGCTTTTGTTAGTTGTAGAACAGGCTTTGGTTTTCCTGGGACACGGGGATAGCGTGATGTTAGATCCAGGGCCAAATCATAGTCTCCGTTTGCGGTTTCTTTTTCATTATGAATTGAACATTAGATAGAAATGATCCCGTGTTGAAAATTGCACTTCTGCCGAGGTTGGTAAGCAGGACCCACAATGAAAGCCGTGGCTGATCTTGTTTTCAGATACTGGACGGTCCTTTTGAGATAAACTTGAAAATACCAGGACTGATTCAGTTCTGTCGGCCAGTGCTGTCAGCAGAGACAGATGGTTGGCACCAGCTGTGGCCACATAGTTAATAACTGCGATCCCAAGCACTCACCAGAGAGTCTGTAGAGATCCTGGACTTTGCTTTGAGGGCTTTCATTCCAGAATCTTGCAGGGCATCATAGGCACCTTTATCTTCCCGGAAAGGAGACTGCTGTGTTTGGCATAATTTTTATTGTGTAATATTTTCCCCCTCTATTTGTTACCTTTGATTTGTCACCTTATCCTTTAGTTGGACATTTGCTTCAGTAAATAATCTTTATTTAATTGTTTAGCATCAACCTAAAAGTTTCTTTGTTGGTCAGCTCCATCAGTCTGACATCTTCTGGCTTTTTCCCGTTAAACATTCCCCTCTCCTCTCGTGAGCGCAGAGCAGAGGCCCCTCTGTTAGATGCTGTTCATGGACAGGCTGACGTGGCTGCATGTGTGCCTGGGGAGGGGCTCTGCTGGGGGGCACGTTGCACAGGCCTTCCTGCCTGTGCCCTCTTATTTAAAAGTTAATAAACCAAGAATTGTTGGTTGGAGTTTGTGTAGTTTTGGACAGCAGGAACTAATTTTTGAACGGTTTCATTGATGCTCATGGCCTTTTTTTTTTATTATTTTTTAAAGACACCTGCAAAGAAACCAGGGGATGGAAGAAAAGTAACCTTTTTTGAACCTGGCTCTGGGGATGAAAATGGGACTAGTAAGTGTGATGTTAACACTGTCCTGATCTGATTGTGCTTCTGGCCTTTGTGGTTCCGGGTGGTAGCAGGTATCTGGTGAGCGAGGTATAGAGTTCCATGTTTGGCTCCGCATTGTCCCTGTGCTGTGCTGAGGGCGGGCCAGGGTGGGGCTGTGTAACATTTTTTCAGGCAGTTGATTTGTCGGTGTCCCTCCCCAGGCAATAAAGAAGATGAGTTTAGGATGCCTTATCTTAGTCATCAGCAGCTGCCTGCTGGAATCCTTCCCATGGTGCCCGAGGTTGCCCAGGCAGTAGGAGTCAGTCAAGGACATCACACCAAAGATTTCGCCAGGGTAGCTCCGAATCCTGCCAAGGCCACGGTAACTGCCATCATAGCCCGAGAGTTGTTGTATGGGGGCACTTCGCCTACAGCCGAGACCATTTTAAAGAGTAACATCTCTTCAGGCCACGCACCCCACGGACCTCTGACGAGACCCTCTGAGCAGCTGGACTATCTCTCCACAGTCCAGGGGCTCCAGGTAACCGTTCGGACCGAGCTGTGCGGTCTGTGCCTCAGTGCGGTCCTCTCTGGTTTCTCTGAGAATCAAGTACCTTGTTTTTTAAAGCAAGCTCTTTGTCTAGGTGGATGGTTGGGGGATGCCTGGTGAAGGGTGATTCTGAGGAACGGAGGAGGCATGGGAAATGTTAGAACCCTGGACAATAAGAGAATATCCTCAGCCTTTGGTGAATTTTAAAATTCCAGGGCAACCATGGTAATGAAGCCTCTAATCCAGTGGTCGTTACAAATTTAGACTTCAGTGAGAACAGATGTGTTGTGCTGGCCCTTTCTAGGGCTAGGAAAGGACACGGTTCTTCCAGACCAGGGTTTTTGAGTCGATGTCTAGGTTCTTCGGAGACCCTGGAAGCTGAGGCTCTGGTCGCGCCTGCCGCTTCACAGCAGACCCCACGGGTGGCCTTTCATGCCTGCAGGGCCGGAGCTGGTGTTGACACGCCAGGCTGAGACAGGGACGCAGACCCAGAGCCACAGCCCTGCACCCCCTCGACCTCGCCTCCTCTCCCCAGCCCTCGCCTCAGCTCTCTTTTCTCTTGTAGGTTGAATACAAAGACTTCCCCAAAAACAACAAGAACGAATTTGTGTCTCTTATCAACTGTTCCTCTCAGCCGCCCCTGATCAGCCACGGTATCGGGAAGGACCTGGAGTCCTGCCACGACATGGTGCGTCCCCCACGCGGGCCCGGCCCCAGCTTGCCGCTGGCCTCAGAGACAGGGAGAGGGGTTCTCCGCAGACTGTGGGGACAGTTGGCTGTTCTGTAGATTTCATATTTCTGAAGACTGCTCCTAGATTACTGGCGTGATGTCTCATTCTGTTTATCAGAACTCAGGGGCTTTGGCCAACCCTCTCCTGCCTTTCCTTGCTGACCTGAGGGGGACCCAGATCTTGAAAGGCTCCAGATACTGAATTTATTTCACCTCTGACCAGAACAAGGAATTGCAGCCCCAAGTTCTAGCAGCTTAGAAAGCCTCTCATTTTAATGTTCTGTTCAGATGAAATTGTTACTGTTAAGAAATACTAAAACCAAGAAAAGGAATTGGTTAAATTAATAGACATAAGCTATGGTATATTCATCTGATGGAATATAATACATTCACTGTATGTCACTGAGGGGAATATATTCTAATGCTAACGCAGAAACATAGATTTTACATTAAAGTGGGGGTATAAAATTTATACTCTGGTGACCACAGGATGAAAATATTGTAATGTGATACATAATAAAATTAACATAGAGGGTGTGATTCAGTGAAGTAACCGTGGATAACTTTTTAAATTTATATTTTTGATTAAAAATGCAAGCGTGAGAGGGTTATTTAGTGGGCCCGTGTATTTTGTTGGGCAGTAGAAGCCTGCAAGTCGCTGTTCAGCGTCGTGCACTAGAGTCCTGTCGGTGGCCGTGGTTTGACTTGGATTCTCATTCTCACTAGGCTGCACTGAACATTTTAAAATTGCTGTCTGAGTTGGACCAACAGAATACAGAGATGCCAAGAACAGGAAATGGACCAATGTCTGTGTGAGTGAGCTGATTTACATGGAAAGGCGGTTCTCTTCCTCATTTGCATTAAATTCAAATTGTCTGCTCAACTTAGTAGTGAAACACTTGTTGACTTGGTCACTTTCTGTCCCTTTCCCCTGAAAGATTTCCAAGTTTTAGGCAGAGAGTGCTACCTTAAAAAAAAAAAATCTTTGAATAGGTAATACATTCACATGGTGCAAGTCAAAATCATTTAAAAAGGTGCCCACAGTGATGGGTTAATGGGTCTTGCCCTCATGCAGTCCCCATCCATGCCACTCACTGCCCCACTCAGAGATTACATCTGCATCGCTTTCTTGTGTACCTTTCCTGTATGTTTGTTTTTAATGCAAATACATTTCTTTCCTTATTTTCCTCCTTTCCCCCCTGGAGATAACATGCTATCTACCCATTCTCTTCTTTGCTGTTTTCACTTGATTCTATGTGTTAGTTGCTCAATCATATCCGATTCTTGGTGACCCCATGGATTATATAGCCCACCAGGCTCCTCCGTCCATGGAATTCTCCATGTCAGAATACTGGAGTGGGTAGCCTATCCCTTCTCCAGGGAATCTTCCCAACCCAGGGATCAAACCTGGGTGTCCTGCATTGCAGGCGGATTCTTTACCAGCTGAGCCACCAGGAAAGCCCAAGAACACTGGAGTAGGTAGCCCATGCCTTCTCCAGCAGATCTTCCTGACCCAGGAATTGAACCCAGGTCTCTGGCATTGCAGGCAGATTCTTTACCAGCTGAGCTAGCAGGGAAGCGCCCCTCCAGCCCCCAGTGTGTATCAATTATCATAAACTGGGGCCTGAATAGCAGGCTTCTTGATGTCTCCTAGTTCCATTTTTAACATGGCTTAATTCTCTTAACTTTTAAAACTTAGATCATTTTCATGTTTTTCTTCCTTAAAGGTGTGGGAGGTGCTGAACTTTATCTGGCCATGAATCATTGAAAAATCCCAACATATATACTGAAAATGCTGAAACTGCTTTGAACATTTGGAATTTCTGATACCTCCAGTGGGCCGAGAGACACGATGGGTAAAGGCCTGGAGATGGCAGTGGTGAAGACGGCGGGGCCCAAGGAGGCATTGATGTGGCTGCTGGCGCGTGGCGGCGGCTGCTGGGGGCTGGGCGGTCTGCAGCCGCCCCTGGCTCCCTTGGGAAACCGCAGGCCCGTGCCCCAGGCACCTAGTGTTGGTTTTGGTGGGGTTTTTTGTTTGTTTGTTTTGGGTGTTTTTTTTTCTTGCTGTGCGAAAGAAGAAACAGAAAGCACGCGCCTTCTCAGACTGGCTCACTCAGAACACTTTGGGACAAACCCTGGACACCCGCGCTGGAGAGAGAGGGCTGAAAGCCCCAGAGAAAATCACAGATGCTTCCTGCTGGGCCGCAGCTGACCTCCTCGGCACGCTCTGGCCCTCGCCTCCCGCGGTGCCCACGCTGTCGCCACTGCTCTCTTCCAGGAGAGATGCGCATTCTTAGTCTCATTATTTTCTTTTGATTGAAATGACACTATATAAATTTTCATTTGAGAGTTTCTCAATTGTATCTAGTTACATAGCACAGTTTAGAAGCTTGTCTGAGACTGACTTTATCAGTAATCTAACCGGCAAAGATCATATCCATGTGTATGTGGTTATACATTTTTATTTCATTGGACTTCACCCAGGACCATTTCAGTGATGCAAATTGTGTGCCCTCTGGTTTAGCTGAAACAGTCCTGGCTTTGATGAAACCTTGATGAAGTCTCCCACAGTGGTATAAATTGGACAACTTAGGAATTTTAAACTTTAACTGATCATTTGGTTCCTTTTCTATTTTATTTTTTTGTTAATGTACCAGGATTTAAATGAACTTTGATCTTTGTTTTAAAGAAAATTGTGTGTATATAATACGACTCTTGAGGACACATAGCTCTCACTACACTACAGGATATGGTCTCCATGTAGCACGTATACAACTGCAGACTGATCTTCCTTGAGTGCTTTATACTGTTGATTACATCTCCATGAGGGCTGGAAAGAATGGCCCGTGTTTCTCTCTCTAACTGTTGCTTCTGAAGTCATGTTGCTGTGCACAGAGATGTGTGTGGCGAGGTCCCGCATAACAGCCCAGATGACAAGCACGGTAGCCTTGCGAGTTAAGTACTGCTTGGATTCGTTGTTTACGCTGGAATTTTTTCTCCCCATGGAATGTAAGTAAAACTTAGTGTTTGTCACCAATAAATGATAATACTAAATTTTTTTTTTTTTTTTTTGTTAATTTATTCTCAAATGCCACTACTGCTAAGGTTGGTCCTTCCCAACCTGCCCCCAACCCCTTTTTTATTTTTAAGAGAAAAACTTTGTAATGCTTGTGATTTCATTTGGGCAAAATTCTGAAGATCTGAAATAACTTTATATTAAACCATTGATCAATAAACAGCTACTAATGAACGCGTGGTCCTGTCGAGCAGTAACTGAAGAAGTAAGAGAAGATGTGAGATGGCATGAAGTATGGTGCTGGGGGCAGAGCTGCCAGTGAGGGGGCGTGTGGAGCTTGTTGCTAGGGGGCTGTTGGGTCGAGGCCCCGTGGACAGCTAGGAAGAGCATCTATCTGTCTGTCTGTACACACACACCTGCCAAGTCATGTATCTGTTTAAAAGCCATGTGTTTGTACTGATGCCTTCGGCACCTCGGCATTCTTCAGCCTTCCCTGCTCCGTGTGTTTTTATTTATTTGGCTGGGTCGTGCAGGATCTTTCACTGTGGCGTTTGGACTCTCTGGTGAGGGCTCTTGTGGGCTTAGTTGCTCCCGGGCCTGTGGGGTCTTAGTTCCCCATTCAGGGATTGAACCTGTGTCCCCTACACGGCAAGTTGGAGTCTTAACCACTGGACCGCCAGGTAAGTCCCTTGGCTGATTTTTCAACTGTGTATTGCCTCCAGCTGCCAAAGTCTTGCGCAGGAAATGGCCTAAGATTTTTTCTGTGCACGTCCCCCGGCCCAGGTCCTGTATGCCGAGCATATGCTCACCGGGTGGACTCAGAACGCGTACCTGAAAACGCTTCTCTGGATTGTAATAATAATTTTGTTGACCGGCTCCTTGGATTCATGGACAAGGATAGTGTAAACCAGGCTGAATGCAGCTAAGAAACCTGGGAATGCTCAGACCTTCCACAGCCCAGGGACCGTGACTTCCGGATGGTGGATGGCTCAGCGGGGGTTAGGCCTAGACTGTGTTGGCAGCCAGTTAAGCGTGCCCGAGATCCCCAACGCCAGGGTGGGCCCAGGCCCGGCCCGGTTCTCTCTGCAGTGGTTTGTCATCGCTCCCCTCAGCCAGGCAGCGTCTTCCCAAGGCCCCGGATGAGGGACAGCCCGGGAGATGGTGGTTCTGTGTGGCCGAGTCTTCTGTGCTGTGAAGAGCGCCTGTAGCTAGGGGACCTCGTGAAGGGCCCAGATGCTTTAACGGGTGGCCGCTGGCCCGGAAGCAGCTCCCGTGTGCAGGGCTGGCTCTGCTTGGTCAGCACCTTCCGCTGGCCCTGCAGCCCAGGCGCTGATGCTGTTCGCGGAGTCCCCCTTCTCGGGGGCTGAGGCATCGGCCGATGCCCCGCTGGACGCCCAGAGCCTTCCTGCCACCTCCCAGGCGCTCCCTCGCTCTGTGCTCCTGTCGTGCGCTCACGGCTCTCCTCAGGGACGCAGACTCTCGTCTACTTCTGAGCCTCTCCCGAGAAACAGGGCCACAAAAGCAAAAGTTCCTGCCCGTCTCAGCTCGGTGGGAGGGGACGGATGACTTCTGGAAGGGGCCCTGAGGCGCCGCGGTGTCTGCCGCCCTTTATGCAAGGCTGAAGCTGTTCATTCCGCGTCTTTGAAGATAATCCCTTCTCCTTTTCGAGCCCATAAGACGTTGAGACTCTGACCGTGTTCACGGCTTTTGCCGTGCCCACTTGTCTCCGATTCACTTCTACTTTACTTCATCCAGCTGCTTGAGCGTGAGCAGCCGCTCCCCGGGGAGACCGTGTCGAGGCTGCTGGGTGCCATTCTCAGAGGTGATGTCGCAGTAGGCCTGGGTCTGAGAAGCGTTTCTAATAAGGTCCCAGGTCATGTACAGGTACTTCTGGAACTAGTGTCCCGAGCAGCAAGACCATGACCTTGCTAGTGAGTTTTATCCTGATACAAAACACAACTCTAAACGATAGATTCTTTGGATGGCACCCCCAAATTCCGCGAATTATGGCGAGACGTGGTACCTTTGACTAAAAGGACAGACGGCTTTGGCCTCACTGTTGGGGGCTCCGCAGGCCACCGCCCCGGCCCGGCTGTCCCTGGGACTGGAGGCAGTGTTCTCAGCTGCCTGTTGGGACGGGGGCTTGGAAGGCTTGGCCTGCAGCAGTGGGCTTCGTCTGTCCCCCCAGCCCTCACCCCCGGCTTCTTGTTGGGAAGGTTTCTCTGCAGGGACTTCTTCCAGCCTGAGACCGAGTCATGACAGTGGGGCTGGCCTCGGCTCAGCCACGGCTGAGTGGGACTGTCGGCCTTCCAAGGACACTCAGCTCTGCTTTCTTGAGTGGCGGGACCTGGTGGGAGCTAGGTTCCTCCCCACTGCTCTGTGGACCCACCTGGGGACGCTTTAGGATCCTTAGGGGACATCTGAGAAACCCCGTTTCCTGGAGCAGCGTTTCCCTCTCTAGACTCCGAAGGGTTGACTCTCCTGCTTCCCCACCTCTCCAGTCCTCCCTTTTGCGTCAGGTCTGAGCTTTTCCCTGACCTGTCTACAGTGGCTGGTCGGCTCGTCCTTACCATGTTGTCACGTTTTGCTCTCACATCATCCACTTTAGGGAGAAAGTGGACTTTTCTAACTTTTAAAGAAGTCTCGTATCACACAGCAACCCCAGAGGAGTGGCTGGATGAGGGCGGCTGTCTGTTACCGTATTCTTAGCTCAGAGAGGATCCACAGGAAACTGCCTCGTACATTCTTTTCACTGGATTCCAGTACTCCTACCAAGACTGCGCCAGGGTGGACCCAAAGGTGTATCTTGCCTTACCGCACATGGAGGTCATGTTTCTCAACCAAGGAGCAGAGAGCAAGGAATAATATCAAGAATTGGGCTGCAGAGCCAACACTCAGGTTTTCTGAAATGGAGTAAAAGATCACAATCCAAGAGTGGGGAGACTGCCAACAACATTCCCGGTGTTCGCCTCGCAGTCACACCCGTATTAACAGATCGCATGTGTTGTGCTAAGATGCTTCAGTCATGTTCCTCTGTGGCCCCATGAGTGTAGCCCGCCAGGCTCCTCTGTCCATGGGATTCTCCAGGCAAGGAGTGGGTTGCCATGTCCCTTCCAGGGGTCTTATGGTTGATAATTAAACTGTAAAGATTTAAGAATTACAGGCAGTTAGGAGTTGAAAGGTGTTACCTCTGGGAGGGCAGAGACGCACTGCTCAGCTGCGTCTTAAGTCACTCAGTCGTGTCTGACTGTTTGCGACCCCGCTAGGCTCCTCTGTCCATGGGATTCTCCAGGCAAGAATCCTGGGGTGGGTTGCCATGCCCACCAGGGGATCTTCCCAACCCATGTCTCCCATGCTGCAGGCAGATTCTTTACCAGCTGAGCTAGATGCCCTATTTATTATTAGACTTTTACAGCTAATATTATGTGTATATATATATAACGCAGCTAATATTCTGACTGAATGCCAGATTTGTTTTGCTCCACAAATAACGAAGTAATGCCCAGTGTGGGTAGGGATGTGTGACAGAAATGGGCACAACCTTTCCCACAGAATAACTGGCCCAATAATTCCACCTTCAGGAAAAAAAGATGAAGATTGGCCTAAAAGGTTGTCTACTTCAAGATTTATAAAAACTATGTACCTAACAATGACTGTATAATTTGGTATTGATATATATCCACATGATGAAACTATATAACCACTGAAAATTATATTTGGCAAGTAAATGTTTTAAATGATAAAAGGTTTTTCTAAAAAGCATATAAAATTTTCTTTACAGAATGATCTAAACTTTGCTTAGAAAGAATAAAAATGCTTGAAGGTAAGAATGTCAATGATTTTTAATTGTTAAAATATTTTCCTGTATTTGCTACAAGGAAAACGTAAGAGAAAGGTACAAACAGCAGGGAAACTCAGTGGGTCCAGCAAGAGACTGATGAAGAACTCTGCAGTGACAACGGCCCCCGTGTCTAGAGCCGTCCTGAGAGGGCCTCGCCTCGGCCAGGACTCCCCGTCTTCCCGTCTACGGGGCTGCTGTGCAGGCCAACACCGCCTCCCAGGCACGTCCGCACCCCAGCCTAAACAACCCCACTAACAGCTTTGTACTGATCAGTCCTCCACAGGTTCTCCTAAGTACTTCAATGCTGTTTTGTTAAAACCATCCTGACGGTAAGTAGTGGTATTCTTTTTCAGAAGAGGAAACAGAACCATGGAGGTCAAGGCCTCAGTGGCAGACATGTGATTTAAACCCACGTTGGCCTGATCCCAAAGTATGAACCCAGCTCTTCATACAGAGAGCTGGCCCCACCAAGGAACGGCCACTGAGAAGTATTGAAGACACACCACAGCAACTCCCCTCCCGTCTTTAAACTCTTTATAAGATATAACTGTATTGGACGCAGTAGGAAATCTCAATTTTAAACATTAAAAAAAAATTTAACAAAATATTCATGAATTATGCTAGAATAAAAGAATGCAAGTAACCAGCCTTCCTGTTCAGAAACTATTTGAAGAGGTGCAGTTACAAAATGAAATGGTTTCTCATTTGTTTTAACCGAAGAAGGAAAAAATTCAGAACTTGAACTCAGAAGACTGATGAGGACACTGAGACCAGGGTTCTCCAGAACAGTGCCTGCCTGCCCCCACTCAGCTGTTACCCAGCAGCTTTAGCAAGCTCAGAACCACAGCTCCGCCGAGCGCCAAAGCAGCACCAACTCTGCCATTCTAGACGTTTCACCTCTATTAGATCATGTTCATAGTTTAAAAACATCTCAGTGCTATCTCAATATTCATCTGCCAGTGACAACTTAAGCCACATAGTAAGTATAATTTAATGCTTCCATTACTATTCAAATCAAAAATAAGTTGGTAGGTACAAGTACACTAGATTAAACTGGAAATCTCTCAAGCAACAGAACATAACCCACGTGAAGAAAATAAAGCATTCAAGTCAGGTGGGAAAAAAACATCTGTACAGAATCAGATTCTGGCCTCACTGCACTAAACAGACAATCCCTACGTCCTTTGTAAAAACCGCGCCTCCTCACGTTGACAGTCTGATTCTTTATCCTCTAAAGACAGAGGCCACGGAACCCTGGATTCGGTCCAGGGAAAAGCCGGGCTGGCAGCCTTTGCCAAGATGGATGCCATGGTTCAAAAAGCTCCAAGGAGCCGCTGATCTGCAGGGAAGCCGCTAGGACAGGAGCGAACACCCGCACCACCTAACGCAGCCACAACAGCCTTGTGGAGCCAGGCCGGGCATGTCCTCCCAACGCAGAGGAGGCCATTTCCCACAGTTCACGCTGCCTCCCAGGAACTGGGCGAACTGAAAGTTCTCACACACAAGCCGCAAACCTGCAGCGATGGTTCCCTTTCCCTTATTAAAAAAAGACTAGATAATCTGAATTTGAATTGTTTAGAAATTAGGATTTTATGGAGTCCACGAGAGGAAAAACTTAAAATTCATTATAAAAATATCAGCACCAAAAACCTGTCCTCCAGATGTTCTTAGATACATATTTTAGGGCTTTTTCTTTTTTATTGCTCATTACAGATTTAAAACTATGAAATGTGCATTTCTTGGCAAGTTACACAAGTGATTTCTTTGCTTATTCACATTTCCAGTAAAAGCTTAAGGAAACGCACAAAAACACAAAAGACAGAAGAAACACAAATGGCAACAGCCTCAAAACAAAAGGACTTAGTAACAGAAAAAACGTCTCCACAGTCAGTGTCCGTCAAAACAGTGCAAATGCTTGGATCAATGTCATACACTAAGCTAGTAGTAATACTTGTCTTTGTAGCTGCAAACTGAAAAAGTCACTCACTTATATGATCACACAAACTAATTTGCTCAAGGTTCAGCTTAAAACAACATTTAATAGACAAGTTCAAAAAGAACACGTTTTGTTTTAATGCAGCTGTGCTCAGATGTCTACATGATGTCCTCAGAAACCATTCTGGACTAAGCCAATTCAAAAAAGGCAGTTCAAAGCAGCGTCACACTAGCCGCCTGAAGGTATCCCTGGAGATACTGGAGCGCTTCCGCGTTGAGGCTGGTGCTCACCATGGAGGGGACCTACAGGTGGGAAACAGATGACAGATCTGAAACGTGGACCCACAGGAATTACTGTTTTACTGTTCAGTGTGATAGTGGTATGTATTATGGTTGCTTAAATCAAGTCCCGTTGGTTACTGATGCCTAACGAAGTACTCATGGTGAAATACATGATGCCTAAGGCTTCCTCTCAAATTACTTAGTGAAGGTCTGTAATAAATATGAGTATTTATTACAGTTTCTAAGTTATGTTCTAAATTTTCCACAATGAAACAATCAAAAATATAGATTTTCTGACAAAATTTGTAAGACTGTTTCTGGCTAACTCAATATAAAGCCATTATCAGATTTACTCTATGGTCCATTATTTCTGAATATGTTGCACTTAAAAACATTAATACCTCCATTTTTTAAAATGGAAGGATTATTTCATTCTGGGAAATAAATACATTTCTAGTCAAGGGCTTTAGCCTCCACTTTGTCTTTACTCCGAAGACATTTGCACATCATCATAAAGGAAACACAGAGCCTATCACTGAGAGAGACCTGACTGCAAGTGCCTGTGGGTGGCTGTGCTGGAAAGACGACAGGCGCCCGAGCGGCTGCCCTCAGCGCCGCCCCACGGGGGCCTGTGAACCGAGCAGAGCCATTCAGAGGAGGTGAGAGTTCTCCGAGGTGACGAAGACACGCACCCTTCCTGGACAGGCAGTGGACAGCTTGTGCAGCGACTGTGCCAGGTGGATTTTGGGGTTGTTCACCATCTGACCGACAGGGTCGTGCTCCTTTTTCCCAGCAAATGCCAACTGTGAGAAGGCAGTCTGGTATCCTGGGGTATCTTCTATATCAATAAAATGTTCTTCATCAGGAATGGTATCATCCTCGGGTAACTCGAATAGGCCAATCAGAGACTGTAATAAAGGAGTCCTGGATTGGAAGATGACAAGATTTAAGTAACCTTTTGAAAGATTTAAGTTATTAATCAAGGAGCAATGTCTTCAGAGACACAAAACTATAGACTCGTGGTCTCAGGAGGAGGAAGGGATCCTTGAGATTAAGATGGACACCAGTGATTTTGTCTAACTGGAAACCGTTCTTCAATTCTTTGGGCCACAGCATGCCGCTGTGCTTTGCCCAGAACTCTCAGTGCTGGCTGTGTGACCCAGGCTAGTTAGAAGGCCATGTGTGTGAACTCAAATTGAGATTCAATGGTTTTAAGTTAGAAGAAATAAGCTTCAAGTTGTCAGACCATTTGATGGAAGAGGCTGCCTGACTGAAACCGTAAGGGAGGGGCAAGAGGCCAAGAAAAGCTAGGTCGTCATGGAGCCAGATACCAAGCACGCATGTAAGATCTTCTGCCTATTCAGTTTCTCCTTTTAAAGACTTAAGCCAGTTTAATGGAGTGACTGTGTAAAAGCCTTAGAGATCACCTGGACCAGGGACTTTCAGCAGTCTCTCTAAGGGGTCCATGAATTCCCCCACAAACTTCCCTGGTGGTCCAGTGGTTAAAACTCTGTGCTTCTACCGCAGGGGGCACAATTTTGATTGCTGGTTGGGGGAACTAGGATCTTACATGCTGCTAAGCATGGCCAAAAGAAATACAAATAAATTAATCAGGAAACAAAATCTTTCTAGGCCCAGAAGAATCCACAAGTCATGTCTTGGATTTGATGGTAGCTACAGAGGCGGCTGAGGTCAAAACCCAATTCTCTTGGCCCCCAAGAGAATAAGCTTGGTTAATTTTGTCATCATACGGGAAGGAAACTGTAATTTCCCCAAACTTCAGAATGGAGTACTTACCACAGTTTGGTGTACTCTGTGTCCATCATTGGGGGACATTCTGTTAGTAATTTGGTTATCCCAACAGCACAAATCTTTTTCTCTACATTTCCAGATACTTTCTGAATTTCAGGAATAATGATTTTTTCCAAAACCATTCCAAACATTCTGTTAATCAAAGCAAAATAAATTCACTCAATATTTAATTACAGTAGTCTAAGTTATTTACACTCAGTGACTCCTTAGAAATATAATAAAATACAAAAAAAGGCTGCTAATTTTGGTCAACAGAAAGGAAGAGACCTAAAAAAATCAAACCGCTACTCTGACCAACTGCCACCATCCTCTGTGAACCCTGAGCCGGAAGCTCAAGGGGATTCTCTAGAGCCATTTTTTCGTCTTGCATGTTTTTTTAATTACTCAAGAGATCTTTAAAAAACTAACAGAGTACAGATAAGAAAATAGAATCACTATCACCTCACCATCCAGCAATAACCAGTTTTAACATTTTTGGATTATAAACTTTCCAACTTTCTATGCTTACATACCTCTAAGTATGTGAATGTTAAAGGCTGTCTTTTAAAAAAAATGATCTGGCTAATAAATATTGTTGCAAACATCCTGGAATTAAAGTTTTCTGTAATTCTGCATGGTATAAAATTCTTAAGTTTATACTTCTGTTATTAAGAATTTATCTTATTAAATTCTTTGAAGTGTAAATGGTAAATATCAAGGCATGTGGACATTCTGATCTCTGGACAAGTGAGTATTTTTTGCTCTGTGGAAAGACCATGCTAATTTGGGTGCCACGAGCACTGAGTCCAACTGCTCCTTTCTTCATGATTTCCTATAGCTAGAAAACATTTTCTGGTACTTCTTAGGTTAATTCATTTTTCACATTTCAATCAATCAGGAATTATTTTTTATGTACTACAGATATCTATAAAGTTTTTCTCCAAGAAGTTGTTCTCTATCATTACTTTACTGCCTTCCTTCACTAGTAAATGGGTAATGCTGCTGAACTGTATGCTTAATGCATATAGACTAAGTCAAGAGCAAAATTTCACTGATTCAAACTATTCACACTTGAAAAACCACTGGTGGCCTTAACAGAGGGAGGCTCCTAGAGACATGCCAGACATCTAACACAACATAGAGCCCTGGCTGTAAAGAATACGGCAGGTAGGGGCAGGGACCTTTAGGAATCAGAAAAATGTTTGCAGGTGTTTTCTTTCTTTACAGCCCACCACCCCCGCTGCAAGAATATTTTGGAAACCACAAAGATACTATACAGTCATCTATAAAACAGAGACTGAGAGGTCAGATGTTTTGTTTTTAAAAACAGGATGATAAATAATAAAAGCAGACTTACTTTGGCTGTATACCATCAAATATTTCCTGCAGTGCTAGCGCCCCGTATTTTATACAGTACAAATTAATAAAGACTAAGAAACCTGTCGAAAGGAGATGCAGAGTATCAATACAGAGGACTGCATTAAATAAGCAATTTAGTCAAAGTCTGCCAAATAGTTTGACATCAATCTTGGCCTTTTAATACAACTTAGCATTAGTCGCTCAGTCATGTCTGACTCTCTGCAACCCCATGGACTGTAGCCCACCAGGCTTCTCTGTCCATGGATTTTCCCAGCAAGAATACTGCTGTGGGTTGCCATTTCCTTCTTCAGGGGATCTTCCTTATCCAGGGATTGAACCCACACCTCCTGCATTTGCAGGTGGATTCTTTACCATCTGAGCCACCAGGGACAAAAGGTTTACATATGGTCTCTCTCTGATTTATATTTCTTTATGATTTTTCTATTAAAAATATTTTGATGTTTAAACTTACAAACTAACCTTTGGAGCATAGTATATTGAAAATGACTTAGTTTAGAGAACAGAAGCATCTTAAAATATTTTATATATAAAATTTATAAATGATTAAAAAATTTCTGTAGGAAAACTCAAATGACTTTACTTACTCTTGATAAACTTTGTTGTTTTGGAATTCTGAAGTCTTTGGAATAGAAGAATGAAGATCTGCTTTCTGTATTGGTCAACTGACTCACTAAAGAATTGAAGAAAAAAGCAACAAAATAAATCCAGCATTTTTCTGAATCCCGAACAGAATCCTCAATTAAATGTACAATGAAACTGTATTCATACTCACGGGGGCATGTGCTCTATTATACTATTTAGAAGATAAAAACCTTGGTGGTCATTGGCTTTGGATGCAATCAGCTTCTGGAAGACACCTAGTAACCCGGGCTACAACAAATTAGATTAAATAATAATTAGTTAAAGAGGTAAGGATTAATTATTCTGAAAGTAAAACAGGTGATCTATTTTGGAAAAGAGTGCATGCTGTAATTATCTCAATAGCATTTTCTCCGTCTGTCTTCTGAAGTATAGAGGGGGGGAGAAAAAATCCCAAATAATAAGCCCGCAATGTTACTACCAGAGATAAATTAACTAAAGGATACCCAGTTCCAATAAAATGTATGTTAACATTTTCTACTAATCAATTCCCTTTATAGTAAGTTCATTTTAAGAAATATTTAGAAGATTAAAAAGAATCTGCCATCTCTAGTTTCTCAGTTATCTTAAAAATTAGTTATATCAAAATAAATCTGACTCACAATTTTGTCAGCTGCAGCACTTGCTATTGTATTTGAACCTCGTTCTAAGAATGCCTGGAGGAGCCTCACTAGAGCAGGAATATTTCCTGTTCTTTCCCAAAGCACTGGCTGAAGGAGATGAGGAAATAAGGCCATGTAGGACGACGGGATGTCATTTTTGTGTGTTTCCAGAAGCAAAGACATCACTTGAAAGACATACGGAATAAATTCTGTTGACAGAAGTAAAAACAGAGCTTTCAGCTTCAGAATTAATGGCTCTGACACAAAAGATACATATCTCTTGGGCAAATTGCACTTTATAATCACTTGAACAATTTTTAATCAATCAGAAAGAAAATAACTTTCTTTACTTACCTTGTACATCATTTTGTAAAATTTCAGTAAACACCAGAAACAAAGCCTCCTCAAAATTTACAACAGCAGCAGGGTTAGACTTGCAAGTTATTCTTATGGATAAACATATTGCCTCAAACATATAGTGATTAAAGTGAGGTTTGCTTGGGTTCTGAAATTAAAAAAAAAAAAAGAAAAAGCTTATGTCTAATAATCTAATTCACTACCTAAAACACATTTAACCTTACTGAAAACACTATTAAAAAAACACCAATTATACAAAAAAGCCTAGATGTTCATACTTTATAGTGACTTGAAAATTCAGAAAATGAAATAGTAATACTAATGCCGGTTTGGACTTTATTTTTAATGGGCAAATCTCTACTTATGAAAAATACTTCAGAGGCACTGGAAAGTGACTGCACGAACCTCAGCTCCCAGTGTTTATGAGGAGCTTTTTCACGCCTGAGTGCTCCCCCAGAGCCGTCACTATAACAGTGATGGAGGAGACGGACAGGGACGTGTGGGGCCTCAGCATGCCTGTACCTGCAGTAGCAATCCTTCAGACCAGCGGCTTTCAATTTTCTCTTTCAACCACAATCCTTTAAAGGGCACCATATAAGGTTGATGAGCTGAAGATGAGCGTGTAGCACAGGGCCAGGTCAAAGTGGAGAGGCTTTACTTCTCTTTTCTTTCAATTCCCCAAAACCCAAGTAGGCCCTAGAGGCTTACCCAGGATTCAGCGGAAAAATGATCACTAGTCTCAAAGTCTCCCTAATACTTCCTAGGACTTCCATCTCCTTTTAATAGAATAATTAACAATAACACACGAATTTTATTGGCTTTAAACCAATTTGTCTTTTCTAAAACTTGGTATTAATATTTAAATACGGATCAAAATATCTATAAAATTTTTCATCAAAGGAGTGAACTTTATTTTTGGGGAAATGAGTCAGAAAGAAGAGACACAAAAGGACATTAATCTGAATAGCCTCTTTTGTGTCCATGTGGGGCAAAGCCTACTTCTTCCATCTAAGATTATTTCAGATTGTTTGTACTTTCTCAATTCTCTTCAATGAACACGTTACTTTTTAAAGTGAGAATAAAACGTTTTAAAGTTTCTGAGCTTACACTTAAAGGTGACTGCTGCCAGGTCTCCAATCTATGTCACACCCCACACTTTCAGAATCATATATTAACTGCTGGTCAGGAAGAATTCATAGATCTTTCCCTGTCCGACTGATTGCCAAGGAGTTCTGAGGCTCAAACAGTTTGAAGCATTGAGGTTAAAAAGCAACCACACTTTCAAGACTGGCTCTGTTACCTTACTGACAGCGAGCAGCTTCTGTGTGAGCTGAGTGATGAGAGTGGGGATGTAGGGGATTATGGCTTCCTGCAGGAGGGAAAAACTTCTCATGATAGCTGTAAAATACAAGAGGAGCAGAAACAAACGGTTTAGTTAAAGCTCAGAGTAACACTTGTTAGGGGGAGAAAAAAGTCTTCTGATTCATAAAATATTAAGACTCTGAAACAACCCTCAGATAGCTCTCTACATTTAAAAATAATCTAAAATTTCCCTTCCTTTTAAAATCAGGCAACACTATTTATTTATTTATGTTATTTCCAGAAGGCTTAAGGGACAGTAAGAAATAATGAAGCGACTAAAGAGGCAGGTAAAGCGGAGGTGCATGAAGCAAGAGATGGACACAGGGAGCAGCAGGGGAAGGGAGTTTCCTCCATCAGCAACCAGGGGCATGGAGTTTTGCCTAGAGTCTACTGGAAATATCACAGCCCACCACAAGCTGAAACGTAAGGCCACCTGCCCATCTTCCCACAAAAGAGAGACTAGGAGCCTGAAAAAAATCCAGAAATACACATCAAGCGATAGAGGGCCCATGTTGTGAAATTAACTGTTCATTAACAGACACCCCAAACACACTGGGCAGCAGAGATAAACACATTATTAGGCTAAAACTATATGATGGCTCTTTCTACACAAATGGAATAGACGTTTACTAAGTAGAGCATCTATGATATGCCAGGCGCACAGAACAGAAAGTTATCCTCTTTTCTCCTAAACTTCGCTGTGATGCCAAAGGCTCGCCCTCCAAGTAGCTAAGCACTCCCTATTCTGCAGCTCAGCTTAGACACCACTTGCTAGAAAGCCGAGGTTAGAGGATGGGTCACCGTCCCTCCAGTGGGCTGCCACAAAATCCCTGCGTTCACTCATGCAACAGTCTTTACAGGGAAGCTGGTACATGCTACATACATGCTCCTATACACTCTAGGAACACAGCAACGAAGACCACGGACCAGTCGGCTGCCTCAAAAAATGGACATTAAACAACTGTAGTTACACATCACTGTAGGGAGAAATACAGTGCCGAAAACACAAATACACCGAGATACACACTTACAAAGAGAAACACGGGCACACCCACCCACCCATCCACCGAAGGGTTCTGGCCGGCCAAGCCAGGGGCCCGGGAACAGTTTCTTCGGCAAGCGCTTCCTGCTGCTGCTGCTCCACTGCTTCAGTCCTGCCTGACTCTGTGCGACCCTAGGGACAGCAGCCCACCAGGCTCCTCTGTCCACGGGACTCCCTGGGCAAGAATCCTGGAGTGGGTTGCCATTTCCTTCTCCAAAGCATTTCCTATGTGTCATATAAACTGTGCTGGACCCTTGGAATGTCCCAGAACTGATGCCTACAGCTAGCTCCTGCTTCCTTGGCAGTGGTGTCTATGAAGGCAGATCTGTATGGGGTCCATCAGACACACCCAGGTTTCACACCCAGACCTAGCAGAGCATGCTGTCAATAAATGTAGTCTCAGCTCATCTCTGCCCTCGAGAATGTCAGTCAAGGAAAAGAAAGAAGGAGCTTGATACCTTTTCTTTAATAAGAGGAGTTCCGTATCAAGTTAGGGTAAAACTTTCTCCACAAACACTGTTAACAGTATTTTTCATTTAAGAATATCTAAACCTATCAAATTCTCAATATAACCTGAACTACAACTCAGTGTTGACCACCCCTGCAGTCTACGAAATCAGATACTTAGAGTCTGTATACCAGGGAAATGGCCTACCTTTCATAATATATTCATTTTCTGAAGAGCCAGGAAGTGTGAGAGCTTTGAAAAGGTTTGTTAGCAGAATCTCAACAAACGGTGCGATTTCTGCAGCTGTAAAGCTATAGATGAAAAAACAGCTTTCAGTCACCACCAACTCTTGAGTGTCACTCTGGAATACCCTTGGCAACTACTAAATCACACTTCTTGGCATAAAGTGAGCCATCTCCCACCACAGACAATTGGTACACAGCTTAGGAAAAGATTTCTTTTACATATGCTCACGTTAAATTCCTAAGAAGGCATGTCTGAGATCAAACACAATTAAACAAACCCCTAACCAGGCAAACCCAACATTGTCTAAACTGCTGAGGTCGTAACTAGTTTACACCCATCAACATTGAGAACAGAACTTGGACTCTCAATCATCTAGCTTTCCAGGAGGTGGAGCAAGTTCAGGACTCTTTTCTGCATAAATTCTGAGCCTGAAGACAGTACTGTCTTAACTCACCTCAAAGGATAACCTTTTAACCCTTAACTATCCACTGAGTGTATCTGGACTCCAAGTCCTTGATGAAGAAAAGAACCCAGAATGCTTTCCATCTCAGTTTTCAAGAAATAATACTGTTGAAGAAAGGCCTGAAAGACATGCAGACCATCCAACCCCCCCTTCTTTTTATCCTTGGAATAGGCCTCAAGAGCCACTGCCTTAAACCCCAGAGAATTACTTTCACTCAGCTGTCTCTTGTCTCAGCACTAAGTAAGAAGACAAGAACAGCCAGGTCAAAGGGCTACTGCCCAGTATTCCCTTAACCAAGGCCTACTTCTGAAATGCCTTCCAAATAACCATTTTAATCTCATAGACATTATGAACATTTTAACTTACCACATTTCTCTCTTTGCCTTGGTTGCTAGAGGATTCCACATAAAATTCCTGACTTTCTTTACTATATAGGATCCTCTGATAAACCTCTCTTTATTAACCTCACACCCCAGTTATTTTCCTTTGCTCCAATCTCCTCCACTTAACTTTACTGTCATAACATAGCTACTCTGGCATGCAGTCTCAAATCCTTTCGGAATGAGACATAGTATAAATGAGTGAAATATTCACTCATTTATTTTTCTAACTTCTAATGCAATTATGACTACACTGAGCTATCTCTAACCAGTACCGATGGTCTACAGCCCAAGATGAAAAAATACACACGTCAAATACTTACAGAGTGGCGCTGTTAGGCCCTCTCATAGTGAACAGTCTCTCAAGAGCATGTGCTGCGTAAGTATGAACAACAATGCTTTCAGCCTGAAGATGACTGATTAAGAGGGGAATAGAGACTAACAGATGCTCTTTTGGTACCTGAAAAAACACAACAACACGTACCGTCATAACTCACTGACCATCTCTGAGTAAAAGCCAACCGGAAGAGAGTGCTTTGCTGGCTCTAAAAAGTTAGAACCTAATTTTAGAGATTAGTTAGAATCTGATTCTAATTTCCAGCAACTATTATAATGGAGATGATATGATACGGGTGAGAAATCAAAACTTCTTCCTCCACGCAATGGTTCAACTCACATTCACTTTTCCAACCAACTCTCTAGCTCTGAGTATGAAACTATGACCTTAGGGTAAAAAAAAATCATGGAGAAGCAGACTGATTTAATTCCTCTTAGGAACTATACTTCCCACTAGGAAGTTTCTTAGAAAAATCACTCAAGCTCTTTGTGCCTCACTTTCTATTCTTTAAAAAACAAAGCGGAGAGGGGAGGCATAAACATAAGCATACTACTCTTCACTAAAAACTTCTAAAACTTGAGAATATCTAAGATCCCACAAGCCATGTGGTATAGCCAAAAAAGAAAAAAATGGAGAAAAGTGGTGTTCAGCATACTCTCTTCTGTGTAGGAGAGCGGGAAATATATAAACAGATATAGGACAATTTTAGGTTGTATTTTCAAAATTAAGTAATGGAAACATAAACCAAAATTCAGTAAAAAATGGTTACCTTCAGGAAGAGAGAAGGAACAGGGAGGAAAGCTAGACCTTTCTGCATGTACCCCGCCTGACTCTGGAAGCATGGACAGTAACCTTTCTCAGGCCTTCCGCCAAAAAACAAAACCCCACAAAGTAGGAATCTAATTATTTATCAAGTTAGTGGCAAAAATGCAGAATAATTTCAAGTTGTTTTAAACAGTTATTTCTTGACTATCCATCCAATAGGATAATATGCTAAGGATATAAGATACACAAAGAAATCAAATGGCACTCAGCAGTATTACTTTGGTGATAATATTGGTTTTACTTATTTCCCAGCTCTCTTCATGAAAAAGCCTAGAATCAGTTTCCCCAGCATCTAGATTATGGTCTCTAAATAACATTTCCCACCTTTAAGAGTAGCAAACTCAGGTCTGGGACAGGAAATATACAAGATGAACCTGAAATATTGTCACATATGAAAGAAAAGAAGCTGCTAAAAAGTTACTAAATTTATGTCAAGAAGACACAGGAAGGGACATATGTATACCTGTGGGTGATTTATGTTGATGTACAGCAGAAACCAACACAATACTACAAAGCAATTATCCTCCAATAAAGTAAAATAAAGTAAAAATAAAATTAAAATAAATAAATAAATAAATAATAATAATAAAAAGACGAAACGAAACCCTACATAATGGGGCCCCTACTGGCCAAAGATGACACTAGAGAGTCAAAAAATAAATTCCATTTGTCTTCTGGAGGCTGGCAAGGCACCAAACTCACTACTCTGAACTTATAAAGGGGAAAAACATGGAGAAGGAAATGGCAACCCACTCCAGTTTCACTGCCTGGAAAATCTCAGGGACAGAGGAACCTGGTGAGCTGCAGTCCATGGGGTCACAAAGAGTTGGGCATGACTGAGCAACTAACACTTAGAGAACAAAGAAAACAAAGAAGATCAGCAATTTTGTGTGATTTGCCTTTAGGCTAACGGTTTGGCTGGAATTTAAGATAAGAAAGTTGGATAACACTGAGCAGGGGCAAATTGTTCCTAGGGTTTTCTAAATAGATTTTGTAGTCTTTGTTACTTAAAAAAAAAAGGGCGGGGGGGCGGGTCAGGGGCAAATTGTTCCTAGGGTTTTCTAAATAGATTTTGTAGTCTTTGTTACTTAAAAAAAAAAGGGCGGGGGGGAGGGGCAGACACACAAACATGTATCCCGTTTTCCCCATTCAAATTGGTAATTAATCTATGAGGCAGTAATGTTGGCTGTGCAAAAGAATAAACATATTAAAAACTACACAAGTATACATTTTAAAATGGTGAATTCTATATTAAGATTACCTATATCTCAAAAAATGTGATCATCACTCTTAACCTCACATTAGAAATACAGGGAACAGAGAAACAAGAGGTAAATTATACCACTGAGGATGCAATCAGCCAAAGGTAGAACGAGAAACTACAAGATAAATGACTGGTTTCTCAAAAAAAAAAGGGGGGGGGGGGCGAAGGAAAGGGGAAGGACCCCTCTGTTGTAAACTAAGGGACATGAGACATATCAACCGTAAGCAATGTATAAACAGTATTTTTGAGAAACTGAAAAAATTAATCACGGCCTAGTATCCTAAGTTCTTAAGGAGATTTTGTTAATTTTGTTAGATGTGGATATGACTGCACAGTAGAAGGGAAGAGAAGCTGGTATACAATAAAGCATGTAACATATAAATGAAAAGCTACTTACTTGATTTCTAAAAATCATAATGTATTTGATGCCATCAGCTTTAAGAACAGGAAACTCATTTACTATTGAAAGAAATAAAAAGTCATAGTTATTTAACTGTTACTCTCAAATCAGTCACAATATTATCAGATTTTAAAAACATGGTTCTGGTAAGCGAATGTCAAGTAATTAAAGCTTAGTTAATTATATAATGATCTACCACACAACTATTAATTCTGGTAAGTTTATGAATAATTCTATTTTTTTCACCTTTACCTTTAATTTTCACTACAAAGGAACACGTTACTTATATAATTCAACAAAAATTATTTGGGCCACGGGAAATAATGACAGTATCTCTTCCCAGAACCGAAGCTATTCTGAATCAGGAACAAGCCTCTCCAGATGAGCTTACACGAGCAGTGGGAAGCACGCTGACTAGTGAAAGGGACAGAATATTGGGTGGTTGTCAAAGCTCTTGAAGTGACAGTGACAAGGGAGTCCTCTATGTTATGCCCGCTGTGCAGTGATTGTAAATCTCCACAACTTTACATCTATCTGCCTTGATTAACATACTCTCATAAACATATGAAAGTATCCTAAGCATCTATTAGTCTCAAGTGTTTTAAACTTACTTCCATTTTTATGAGTTCATTTTTTTTTTTAAGTTTTATTTTATTTTTGGCCATGTTGTGAGCTCTTAATTCCCTGACCAGGTATTGAACCCAGGACCTCAGCACTGAAGCACAGAATACCAACCACTTGACCGCCAGGGAATTCCCGAGTTCTTTTTTTTTTAATAAGAAGGACAACAAAAACCAAAGTATGATTTCTAGTGTGAAATTATTAGGATAACAAAGCTGAGTGACAATTCAGTCTCACTTGTTCCTATTTTCCTTCTACATAAGCAACATTTTCTTTAGGGAAAGTTAATTTCACCTGGGCAAGATCGAAGGCAACTGTTTGAAATTTTATCCAACAGAAGTTACTGCAAGGATAGGAGCCACTGTTTTCAGTATCATGAGTGATACAGAGCCACAACAGCGTTCATCTGGTAGTTTAAAATAACAGCTCACGTAAGAATTACAGGTACATTGTAAGTTGTATTAAAAACATTTCACAAAACTCACCATTAGCTGATTTTAAATCAGGGAGAATGTGATTCACGAAGAATTCAGTCAGGTTTACAAGCTCATTTGCTTGTGTAATCCCATGCTAAAAAACAAATTAATAAAGTAACATGAACTATCTGTATAAATCTACCACATTGGAAATTTAAGCAGTTTTAGAAAACCAGGTTAAAGATGGAGATAAATACTTCGAAACATAAACTGCTTACATATAAAATAAGACTGGTTTAATAGATAATAAAGAAACTTCCCTAAATTAAAGAACAGCTAAATTTAAGCTTAGCAAGTCTCCTATACTGAGTCTCACCTAAAGAAACAAGTGTACCATCTATACTTTGGTCTATGAGAAACATGTAAGTAATATATCAATATAAAGTCATTTCTGGAGACTATGAATTCTAATCAGAACATTATCTAGCAGAGTAGGCTACATAACCAGAAATATATCCCTTCTTTTTGACTTCTGTGCTAAAGGACAACTATGTTTTGGAAACAAAAATATACTGAAAAGAGTCACCTTCTGTGTTTGGGCTTTCGATGCCAAAGATGTCACCAGGTAAATGGCTGCATCTTTGTGTTTCCAGTTGACAGATGGATTTTTGGCATATTCCTGCAGCATGGAATTAACATAACCAGAGAAGATTCCTGTCACGGGTCCCTCAAAAAACTTGCATAATCCTCGAACTAGATCACAAGCAGCCCTGCGTCTAGTATCAATATCTACAAAATCAAAGGGAAATACATCATGGGAGAAAGAAGCAACCACCAACCAACTGGTCAAGTTTTTAAGAAAACAAACTGCCATCTGATAGCTATAAGCAACAAAAAACAATGAAAAAATTTCTTTCCCCACAAACAAAATGATAATGAAACTAAAAGGTCATAGTATGATAAATACTAATAAGTATATAAAAAAAGAGAAGACAAATGATTCAACATCTGATACTTTGATATAGCTCATATAAGGGCTGCTTTTTACCATGCTCAAGTTAAAGAAGGAAAACAGTTCTCCAGAAAAAGACAGCTGAAATGACACTTACCCTGACTCCCTTCCCCGTATCTATCAAAAAAAGAGCAACTTTAACACTGGTTCCTAAGAGACCAACAGATTAAAATCAACATACCAGATCCTTCCAGATCTCTTCTTATGTACTCCTCGGAATTATCTTCAAAGGCTTCTTCATCAGCAGCTGCAAAGGCAAGATGACATTCAGATCACCTCTTACAAGACATGGCAAGTCATTCTAGCTTTACAGTTGGGTGTGCAAAAGAGCATGTGAAACCACCGTGTTTTACAGCAAAGTGTTCTTTCCCAACCAATGATTATTTCACATATTCTTATTAATTGTTCTTAGAGCAGTAAATGCTACCCTGAAAGCTTAGGTAACAGGTAATTTACACAACTGTGAGACAGGCTCACTGTTTTAATGTGAGTGTCCACAGAA
Source organism: Cephalophus harveyi (assembly GCA_006410635.1). Taxonomy (NCBI): domain Eukaryota; kingdom Metazoa; phylum Chordata; class Mammalia; order Artiodactyla; family Bovidae; genus Cephalophus; species Cephalophus harveyi. Next base: position 649,818 of record SJYT01010502.1, on the reverse strand, counting down.
CTGCACTTTATCACCAACTTTCACAAGTGCTGGAGATCAATACAGGGAGGCCAGCTCTTTATTCTGACAAGTAAAGACATTAAACAACCACCTAACCACTACCAGCACCATTATTTCAGAAAAGTCACTTCAACACTGAAACAAGTAGGACAGTATCAGATAAAGATCTGTCCTTTAAATATTGTTTTATGAAAAGGAAAGGAAATAGAACCCCATGTTACACTTTTATTTCCTCATTCTGTTCCAGATTGAATGATATAATGACTGCTCTTCCTACTCATAAGAAAGACATTCTGTACAAACAGACTCTTAGGACTATTTTAACCTTAAAGCACGAACTAGGTGAGCTTCAATTCTGTATTTAAAAGTTATCAATCACTTCTAGTCTCAAGTCAGCTATTCAAAAATAGCTTTTGCCTTGGTTAAATACTAAATCCAATAAAACGTAGACTGAATTTGTTACAAAAATCAAAACAGAGAAGACTTCTTAAATTCTTAAATTTACACTAACATATTCTTTTTAAAAATGAGCTTTTAATTAATCTCCTGAAAAAGCTTTCCACAATTACCTCTAAATTCCATGTTAGGCACAATAACCTTTTCACAGATACTTGTCAGCGTGTTCTGGTCCTCAAAGAGATTCTTATAGTGAGGTCTCTCACAAACTGAAGCCAGAAACTGAATTGCATTACTTACCAACTGGAATAAAACACAAAAATAAACATATTTAAGAGTAAACTGAACCATTTACTTCATGGGGGAGGGAAGGGATGCCTTAATTATTTGTCTCCACCATCATCTTACCAAGTCATATTTAACCTCTTGACCTGTTGTAACTAGTAAATTCCAGATGGCTGTGACAAAACGAGGCAGGTACCGTTGAAACTCTTCATCATATTTTTGTGCATAAAGTGCAGCATTATCACAAATCTGGGATTTTAAGAGCTCCAATAAGCCTGCTTCCTCTTCATCCTCACATAAGAAAAAACAGAAAACTCAAACATACAACTTCAATGCTACCATAAACATAGAGAGTAGCCAAACTCTTCAAAAATTATAAATTCAAAGTGCTGTAAACACATCTATGCCACTGCAAATTTGTTCACCTGGTCTTTCAAGTAAATAAAATATGAAAATGCTTCTTATTTATTCATCAATGAGAACAGTTATCAAAAGTTTTCAAGTTAAATAAAGCCCTTTCTTCTGGTTGCTAAATTACAAAATATTTATGTATTAAACTGAAAATATATTCCTTAAAAAATCTGAGTAATAAACATCAATAATATCACACTCCCATTTCTAACGTAGTTTTGCTATCTCTCAAAAGGTTCTCATTTTCAAATATATTAAAATGTGTTCTCTTCCCCATAAGTTAATACTATAACATTCTCACAAATAATAGTTTGCTCCTGTGTCCAGGGGATTTCCCAGGCACAAGTACTGGAATGAATTTTCATTTCCTACTCCAGGGGATCTTCTTGACCCTGGGATCAAACCCAGGTCTCCTACATTGGCAGGCAGATTCTTTACTACTGTGCCACCTGAAAGTGAAGTCGCTCAGTCGTGTCCGACTCTTTGCGACCCCATGGACTGTAGCCTACCAGTCTCCTCAGTCCATGGAATTTTCCAGGCAAGAATACTGGAGTGGGTTCCCATTTCCTTCTCCAGGGGATCTTCCTGACCCAGGGATCAAACCTGGGTCTCCCGCATTGCAGGCAGACACTTTACCGTCTGAGCCACCAGGGAAAGCCCTATAAAATGTTGGAGAATGGAATGACCACCCACTCCAGCATTCTTGCCTGGAGAATCCCACGGACAGAGGAGTCAGGTGGGCTATAGTCCATGCGGTCGCAAAGAGTCAGATGTGACTGAGTGACTAACGCTTTCACGTTTACTGTAAAATGTTAAACAACCACCTAAAGCAGGGGTCAATCTGCTGCCTAATTTCTGAAGTACGGTTTTATTAAAACCCAGCTACATTCATTCTTTGTTTTCATTTATACAGCTTATAGTATTGTCCATGGCCGATTTCAACTACAACTGCAAAGCTGAGCACATAGTGCCCGCGTCCAAAATACCTGGACCTTTACAGGAAAGTCTGCCAGCCCCACTCACAACCATGACAGTGGCTAACAGAACAATCCTTATGATATACAGCAGCTCCACAAACACCTTCTGAGCTATATTACGTGCCAAAGAACTCAAATTGAGAAGAGATAAAAAGTACAGCTCCTCAGAGCATAAACATCAGGGATGCTACACACAGACGACATACAGGTAAAAGGGCAAACAACTCCCTTAAGAATCCTATGTGAGACACTTCCTTCAGACTTAAGTATAAAGAGAAGCTTGTTTTCTGAGGGAGTGGTTGCTCCCTAGTGGACCGAAGGAATTATTTTTTAGGAACCCTTTTCTTGGTTGCATCCTCTGCAAATCTCAGGTAAAACGTGGTGTATACCCACAGTAATATTCTCCCTCTGTATACCACTCCCCAAACAGATTTGCATCACCAATTGAAATTTTATCTGGTGTTGAAGTATTCTTACTATATCACCTTTCACATTTTTTTTGTTTCTTAAGAGGTAAATCATAAATATAACAATAAACAAGCAAATGAGTAACACAGAAGAAGCGTTATTATGTTGAAAAGCACTTATTACAAAACCCAGATCAGAAACTTACACATATTACAAACTTTCATGTACCCTCTTTCCCACACTGTAGATGACTTTTTCAAGAGAGGCTGTTATTACAAAGGTATAAGTTTTCTTAGTTATCTTCAATGACAAGTGATTTTCTATTTCATAAAATGCTCATAATGTGAATATTCTTGAAGACTTACTTTCAATAATGTAATAAAATAGCCTTACCTATAAATCGTGACTTAAGTCAGTATTACAAGAAGAGTAATTCTGCATATTATAAATAATCAAATGTGGGACACCCCTAAAAAAAAAAAAAAAAAGTGATATCCTTTAAGAATTTCTCAAATTGCTGTCCAGCTGGACACGGATGAAGGTATGTCACTTTGGGCTATTCGTCTCCTATTCATTCTATCTATTCCTTTTAGGAATGCTGTCCCTACTGCTGTCCCTAGCACTGTAAGGGAGTACTGTTGGGAGGATTAAGCCTGGTACTTGGCTCTGGCTAAAGTCAACGAAAAGGCCACATCCTTCCTCTTACATCTCAGTATAGGAATCTGTACCAGTAAGACTTCCCTCTTGTCCTGAAGCCCCAGCTCTTATTTGAAGTAATGACTCAAGAACAGAAACGATGACTGGAGCCACTACCTCACTAGCAATAGAGTGACCAGGCATTTCCTACTAAGACTGTAGCTGTGTTTCCTGTGAGACACAGAGGCTCCGGTTCTTACACTTTCCCAGGTCTGCTTCTTCACTGTTTTGTCTCCCAGATAAGCTTCCATTAAAAGATATAAGCTTTTTTTGGTATTACCTAGCCAGAGGCCTCTAATCAAAATATGGTTCCCCCAGCGTCAATACCCACTTAAATGAACAAGAGAAAGACCTGGGAATGTGCTGTGTCTTCAATAAAATAGAATATAGGATGACACCCCAATAGTCATTTAGGATGTGGGGTTTCCCTAACTTACCAGACTAAGAGAATGCTACTTTTCTCTATGATACATCCACCCACTAGCATGTCTAGGAACTACTATAAAATAGAACACAATTTGTAGATAAAAAGTGGGGGGAATCAGAAAACAAAACAATTAATACTTATTCTTTGGGCAGAGGGTGAAATCAGCGCTAGCAAAGAAGTCTTTATCAAGTGAAAAACTTTACATTTGACATCAAAGAATAAGAACCAAAACCAAGAAATAAAACAAAACTTACCTGAAAGTTTAAACTGTAGAACAATTTTGAGATTAGGATCAGGGAAGAAAACAGAATCCTCAGAGCAGAGGCATCATTTGCATGGGTGCTGCAGAGTTCAATAGTGGCCTTGGAAAAGAATTTAGGAAGATGGCTTTAGTATATCGTAAACCTTAGTGAAAAAGCCTTGCACTATGCTGAACCTTTTGGCCAACTCAATATTTATATATCTTCTCCAAAATTTGGCTTTTAAATAGTAGTGTGCACTCATTTAAGATTTTTGAAAAATACTTTAAAGTATATATTTTTAAACTATCCATAATAACACTACTGCAAAGTCCAATGTTAATATTTTGGACTAGATCCTTCTATTCTCCTCTGTGTATATTTGTAACTATTAAATGTTAAGACTATTAAATGTCTTCATATGTGTTGATTAAATAATTTCCTGCAACCTGGCCTTTAGGTTGTTTGCAACTATTTGTTATTCTAACTGCAATAAACAAGTTTATCTACAAATCTTTGCGTACACACTTCTAGTTTTCTGAGTTTGAGATTCTAGAACTATATTACCAATGCAGAATGGTATGCTGTGAGTAAGGGCTTTGGAAGCCAGACAGATCTAGATACAACCCAGACTCTTGCTCACAATGAGCATGACTCTGAGTTAAGTTATTTCAGAGCCCCCATCTCCTTATCTGTAATTAAGCATAATACCTATCTAATATATATCAAATGAGAAAATATACATAAAAGGTCTTGGTAATTCGTGCACATCTATTATGTAAAACACACACAACAAATGTTGCTAACTATATCCTGGAGTCAGGAAATATGAATATTATGGTTTTCTCACTGAAGTGTCAAACTCCAGAAAGCTAGTATCATTGTTCATTTCAGTGCACTCTAGCTAAAAGACCAACCCCCCACCAGTTCTACCTGTTCCCAGCTAAAACTTTTAACGTCACTGAAAAGAAATAAAAAGTCTCTGCCAATCCAACAAGTGAAAAAAATGATCACATTTGTCCAATTTTATTTTTGAAAATAAGAATGTACTATCAGTAAGATACTCTAACCATGAAAAATTTTGTGCATACTGTATAATTTAGAAGTTGTGACAATCACACAACCTTTCCTTTTTGAAAACAGGAAATGAGCAGCTTTTCTTGAGTTAGAAAAACTGTTCAGGGAGAATGGCATTGAAACATGTATACTATCAAGTAAGAAACGAAGCACCAGCCTATGTTCGATACATGATACAGGATGCTTGGGGCTGGTGCACGGGGATGATCCAGAGAGAGGATATGGGTGGGAGGTGGGAGGGGGATTCAGGATTGGGAGCTCGTATACACCCGTGGTGGATTCATGTCAATGTATGGCAAAACCAATACGTACAGGAAATGAGCAGCTTTTCTTGAGTTAGAAAAACTGTTCAGGGAGAATGGCATTGAAACATGTATACTATCAAGTAAGAAACGAAGCACCAGCCTATGTTCGATACAGGATACAGGATGCTTGGGGCTGGTGCACGGGGATGATCCAGAGAGAGGATATGGGTGGGAGGTGGGAGGGGGATTCAGGATTGGGAGCTCGTATACACCCGTGGTGGATTCATGTCAATGTATGGCAAAACCAATACGGTATTGTAAAGTAAAATAAAGTAAAAATAAAATTAAAAAATAAATAAATAAATAATAAAATTTAAAAAAAAAAAAAGAAAGAAAGAAAAACTGTTGAGGCATGGTTCTTTATATTGTTTGTGAAACCAAACTCTCCTCTTTCCTTATCGGGGGAACAAAAAGGTTGACATTGCTTCTTCAATCTTAAAGGATTCTCAGAAAGATGAAGAACATGTTTAGGGAAGTTGCTTATGTACTATATGATGGTGTATATAAATTAAATTCCATAAACAGTAAAATCAAAATATAGTCCTATTCCTTTAGAGATACACAAATACTTGAGTGAAATACTATGATGCCTGGGATTTGCTTTTAACTATTCATACAAAATCAAAAAGATAAAACAAAGTAAAAAGAAACAAAATGCTAGTAACTTGTTAAACTTGTGCAGTCAATACACGGGAATTCATTATACCATCTTCTCTATTTAGATATAGGTTTGAAAATTTTCAAAAGAAATGTTGCTCTACCATGACCTATCAAATAAGCTTTCAAAGCAATCTCTTAAATAAATTTATACACATATTGAAATGCTTTAAAATGTTAACTAAAAAATACCACCAAAATGTTATTGTATACCTTAAATAGATTCGTCAAAGGCAAAGCAAAGGCATCCAGAACAAGTTTAATTTCAGTCCATAACTCGTTTGACTTAAATTCATGGCGATATCTAAAAAGTCAATGTAAAATAGGTAAATTCACAAATTTTTGTTAACTGACTTTAGGTCTTCAAGGCTAGATTAGACAAAAATCTACTGCTAGACAGCTTTCTGAAATAAAAAGGGAATTCAAGCACAGTTTATTAAGACCGGGTATTTTGTAAGTAATATGGCAATATGAAATAAAAATCCTACACTTAATAAGAAATAAACATGATAATAAATTGAGAGGCTTATGTTCTTATTCTAGAATTATCATAAAAGAATGACAAGTCACAAAAACACACAAGGAAAAACACCTGAAAAAAGTATTTTAAAAATATCAATTTACATATCAATACCTTTTAAATAAAGAATGTGCTGTACGAAGGACCCCATTAATAACATGGAAATCTCCACTCTGAAAGCGATTCACCATTTCGGTCAACAAGTCAGGCCATTTCTGAGGGAAATCTTCTCTGCCAATAATGCTAATGGCATCACTTAACTGGGGGCAGGAAAGAGTCTAATTAGATGAAACCTCTACAAACAAGCCCCCTAACAAGCAGGGCCTCACGTACCTGCTTCTGAATTTGCTCTGGGCTGCTAAGCATCAAGTGCACGATGTTAGCTTTAATGGCTACTCGGTCGGCTTCACAAATTTTATTTGGTTCATCTTCAACCTAAAAGAAAAACATTAATGAGCAAGTAACATAAATTCATATCCATGACTGTACGCATTTGTAGATAAAACAGAACCATTTCTCATTTCCTGGTTTCCTAAGAAAAACAGAGGAAAACAGGGCCTTTCTTCTCTATGAATGGGTCACAGATTTCTTTAATAATCGGCTTCTCTGACGTCAATTGAGGATCTCAGTTCTATATGATAATTAATCAAAATGTGGTTAAAATCTTTATAGATATATGCTGCTGCTGCTGCTAAGTCACGTCAGTCGTGTCCGACTGTGCGACCCCACAGACAGCAGCCCACCAGGCTCCCCTGTCCCTGGGATTCTTCAGGCAAGAACACTGGAGTGGGTTGCCATTTCCTTCTCCAATGCATGAAAGTGAAAAGTGAAAGTGAAGTCACTCAGTCATGTCCGACTCAGCGACCCCATGGACTGCAGCCTTCCAGGCTCCTCCGTCCATGGGATTTTCCAGGCAAGAGAACTGGAGTGGGGTGCCATTGCCTTCTCCGAAATATATGCTACTCAGCCCATATTCATCCTCAATTTGGTCATTACCTTAAGTTAAAGAAAGGTCTTGTCAGTGAAAACTTGACTGTTACCAGTTCAAATGCAACCAGGACTACATCACCCAAAGAGATTCTGAGTCTCACTAGTTTTATAAATCAAGACAGAGGGGGCCTGAACGTCTACAAGTTGATGTGTGGATTTTTAAACATTCTAAAATTCACCAACTCATTTCTTCACCACATGTGAGAACATATGACTACACAAGTTTAAGAACAGTATTTACTATTTTAAAATTCTTCTATGGAATAAAGAAAAAAGACACTCAGTGAATAAGCAGATGTCAAGTTGATTTTTTAGAAAAACTGACCATTTCTGTCAACTTTAATACCTTCTAAATGTGATTACTATTATTACTAAAAACATTCCCTTTTTCTTTATCCTAACCCAGGGTTACCTCAGCCGTGCCATTACTGACATTTTGGGTCAGATAAATCTTGGTTGTGGGGGTCTTTCTTGTGCATTGTAGGATGGTTACCAGTATCCTTGGCTTCTTCCCACAAGTTGTCAGAAACACCCCCCACCCCCCGTGACAACCAAAAAATCTCTAAATATCCCCAGATGGGCAAAATCACCCCCAATTTTAGAACCTCTGTCAAAAGCTAAGGTAGGGAAAATATCCGTTTCTGTTTTCAATGTATAATTTTGTACAGATCATTAAACTTATAGCACAGATTCACCTTGGAGTAGTGGCAGTTTAGTCGCTGAGTCATGTCTGACTCTTTGTGACCCCATGGATTGCAGCCGGCCAGGCTCCTGCCCATGGGATTTCCCAGGCAAGAATACTGCAGTGGGCTGCCATTTCCTTCTCCAGGGGATCTTTCTGATCCAGGGATCAAACCCACATCTCCTGCTCAGCAGGCAGATTCTTTACCACTGAGCCACTTGGAAAGCCCCCATTAAACTTGCAACATATTAAGATTCACCTTGTAATTAGAAAATATTTCCATATCCAAGACATAGGAAAAATCCCGTATCAAAAACTTCAAATGCGTTATACACATTATATATATATTTAAAACGTGGTTTTTTCAGCTTTATGTAATTTTTCCTTGTCCACCATATTATTCATTTAGACTGTGTAACTTTCCACATAATGTCTCTTCAGCAGAGAGCTAAAGTTAAATTTCAACCATGGGACTTCCCTCTCAGTCCAGTAGTTAAGACTCCATGCTCCCAATACAGGAGGTTTGATCCCTAAGATCCCACATGCTACAGGGCGCAACCAAACAAAAAAAAACAAACCAAAACAACAACAGAACACAAATTGGAGGTTAAACAAAGTCTCACTCTCTCGAGCAGCCCGGGTTATGAAGCTGACTTAATCAATATGAATTTAAATAAAACAGGAACTTTCTGTGAACAAAGACAGTTTTAAAAATATCTTTCTTCCCAAATGGCATACTCCTTTACCTACTGTATTATCAAGGACTTCCAAAAAAATATTGCAAAGGAGTGGCGAGAGGGGACATCCTTGTTGTGCACCTGATCTTAGTGGGAAGGTTTCAAGTTTTTCACCATTATGTATATTAGTTATTGCTTTTTCATAGTCTTTATCAGGCCAAGAAAGACCCCTCTATTTCAAATTTACTGAGTTTTTAACCACGAATAGATGTTGGACTTTGACATGGGCTTTTTCTGCACCTACTGAAATAATAATATGACTTACCTTTTCTCAGTCTATAGGTTTTTGAATGATGAAATAGCCATGCGTATTTGGGATAAATCTCACTTGGTTATGGTATTTTTATACTTTTTGTATGTTTTTGGGTTTGACTTTAATATTTGGTGAGGAGGGTCCTGTTTTTTATCTTTAATCTGTGTATGAATCACCCAGGAACACTGCACATATAAATCTTTTAAACATGCAGGGTGTTAAACTAGGTACTCACAAAATACTTACAATTCTCCAATTTCTTTTAATATAGTTCTTGAATGTTACAGAGGCACACACTTTAATAACATTATCCTGGGACTTCTCTAGTAATGTTAACAGCAACAATGGGTAGTTCTGATTTCCTTCTACAGATTCAAGAAACTTCTCAGCTGGAAAACAATCCCCATGTTAGAAGATATGTTATTAAAACCAAATCTAAAGACTGTATGTACATGTGAACTATGTATATTTCTGACTGAAGCATCAACAAATGGAATTAGGATTAGGATTGTACATGATATTACATTAAATTTATATAGTATCTCAGTTTTCAGATCACTTTACCATCCATTAACTCACCATTAACTCATCTCACAAACCTATGAAATGGCCTGATCAGATGATCACCTCATGTGAAGGAGATTCTGCTTTTCAAAGAGATTAAGTGACCTTACGGCAAAAAAGTCATATGCCCTGTCTTGTTCCAGAAGGATTATTCTTAGTACTATTAGTAATGGTAGTAACATTTCTTTTATAGGACTATGACTAAGATTAAATTTGTTGACTCATTTTAATATATATTATCATTAATCATGTGGGTCTGATGTTTGACTCACATATGTTAAGTTGTCACTACTACCCAGGGAAGTAGGTAGTATTACCCTCACTTTAAGGACAAGGCCACTGAGGTTAGGTAAGCTTGTCAAAGATCATACAGCTAGCGGACTTCATCACTGAAAAAGTTTTAGTCCAGTCCTTATTCTATCCTACTAGCCCTCAGTATTCTTTTCAAACTAAACATTTCTAATATCAGCAATAACCTTATACAAAGATTTTACTCATATATTTTAAACTCATACTACAGTTAGGGACAACAAATCTCCTGGGTTTACAGATCAGACCATGACAATTTATAGCACTTCCAATTTTTCCTATCTTAAGCTTCCTGAGGCAGCATCCAGTCCAAGGTTTCAATATTTACTGAAAAGGTGAGCGGCTATCATCTATTATTCTACAATTTAGTATGATTTAACACCTTCTTTCCGAATTGAGTCCCAAGAGTTTAACTTCCGCCCTCAAACCCTCCCTGCTTTGTGTCTACCATGTGTTTCTTGAAAGATAAAGAATGCTGAACTGAAAAAGAATTTTCAGGAGGGGACACACTATGTGTCTATAGTTTCTATAAAACTATGGTTTTATAGAAAGCTTTGGTTGCTTCAATATTTGGTTGGTCAATATTTCATATCCGGCAATCCCTGTGAAATGTATGGTTACAACTCTTATCAGAAACATCAATTTATTCTTACATTTTATCCTGGATTCATAAAACAACAGCACCTCCACCTTACAAAGACACAGTTATTAAAAATAATTTTCATTAAACAGTGTTGGCAGAGGATTTCTGGGGAAGTCTAAGACTAGAACCATTAATTTCCTTTTATCCAAGAACAAATTACTACTTTAAGCACTAACAGGAAAATCACAATTTTCCCTCACAGAAATCACAAAGGCCTTTTTAGACTAGAATGGATGCATTAACATGTAAATAATAAATAAATCTATTTACTATATATAATATACAACCCATATGTGCACACATTCATCTGGGTCTTCATGGAGTGCTTCCAAAACCCTCTTTATGAGAATGCACATCAATAAATTCTGAAGATGCAGATTAAGAGCATTTCTGGTTCATATGGCTTACAACAAGGATCATCAGCTTACTACCCACAGGACACATGTGGTCCCCAGAAGTTGTTTGTTTGGTTTGCGTGTTATTTCAAAAGTTTTTGACATTAATGACTGTCATTTAAAAATGAGAACGCTTCATATAAGTATTCTTATTTTTCAAGCAAAGCTGGAAATCTGATCTTGCAAGACTGGTTTGAATCCTCCCGAGTTAGATGGTTCCAAATATTAATTATATCTGCCCCTAACCAAGGCAGTTAACCCCGCAGCCTGCCCTCCCCCCGACCCCCACCCCAGCTTTTACCTTCACGTGCAGCTCCTACAGTCATTCAGGTTTGCAATTTTAAGCTTACACTAAATCGGTAATGACACTTGGCCAAATCTGGGAGGAGGAAAAGGGGAGGAACCCTAGGTCTTAAAATATTAATTAAAAAACCCTAGTTTCATTCATTTAATCACTTTTAAGGCAGTTAACTCTTAGCTCTATGCTCTGATTATTGTATCTCTAAAACAGGAAGGTGTAGGGATTTTCAGGAAGGTCAACGAACAAAGCATCCTAAACTTACTAGTCCTTTTTATCCCAAAAGGTATAAGTTATTTTACTCAAGAAACAAAAACACAACAAACAAAGAAGAAGGAAAAAATCCATTGCCATATGTTACAAACGAAAAATAAACTATGCCTAAGAATTCAAGTGTTAATCTCTTTTTAAAAATTTACAAACAGATTGCACAAAGGTTTCTCTCACCTGTCCTTTAAGAATAAATCAACCACAAGAGAGTATTTATTCACTTTACCTGGACGCCTAATGGCAGGATCAGGATCAAGAGTCTTCTTTAAATATTCTGTTAGTGTTTGCAAATTTGCATCACTGAGCTCCATTGCCATTGAGCCTAAAACAAAAATGAGGTTTGGGTAATTGAGCACAGGAGGACACAGGGATGTACGTAAGAGAATCATTTTACATCACGGATGTCCCCCTCTCTGAAAGTCAGCTACTTGATATGCTCTGGGTATCACCTATAAGCTTTATTCTTAGCCAAGACAAGGTTCCAGAAGATGGGCTTTTTGGAATCACTGATGAGACAATTTTGAGAAACAGAAGAAAAAACATATCACAAACTAACGGTTAAAAATATGAATTATTAGATTTTTTTACAAACCCAAAATAGAAAACTAAAATTTTTAAGCAGTAAAATAAGGATCCCATTGACTTCTGAGATTAAAGAAACTAGAATAAATTCTTTTGTGTACAACATTCAGCCATAGGTATTGACAACAAACTACATACTGAGAATGTGCACCTGGGAAGATAATTTTGGGGTTTATAAGATGACAGCTGCAGTTGTAATTAAAAAGCAACTTTCCACACAAAAGCTAAGAAAGGAAAAATAAACAAGTGGAATGACATCAAACTAAAAATGTCTGCGCAGCAAAGCAAACCATCAACAAAATAAAAAGGCAACATACTAAACAGGAGAAAATATTTGCAAATCGTATCTGATAATTAATATCCAAAACATAAAAAACAAAAAAAAAAAAAAAAAAAACAAACCCAAAAAACTCATACGACTCAGGAAAAAAGAGTCCAACTGAAAAACGGGCAGAGGAATTGAACAGACATTTTCCCAAAATAAATATGAAAAGGTGCTCAAAATCACTAAACACAAGGGAATGCAAATAAAAACCACAATGAGATTATCACCCCACACCTGTTAGAATGACTATAATAAAAAAGACAAGAAATAACAAGCATTTGGCGAGGATGGGGAGAAAAGGAAACCCTGGTACCCTGTTGGTAGGAATGAGCAGCCACTATGAAAGCAAGTATGGAGGTTCCTCAAAAAATTAAAAACAGAATTACCATATGCTCCAGCTATTCCACTTCTAGGCATTTATCTGAAGGATCTGTACTCCTGTTGACTGCTGTTCACTGCAGCATTATTAACAACAGTCAACACATGGAAGCAACCTAAGCATCCATCGATGGATAATGCAATGTAGTATACATACAGAATGGAATATTATCCAGCGACACACAAAAAGGGAAACCCCTGCCATTTGTGACAACATGGATGGATGGATCCTAACGGCAGTTCAGTTAAGTCGCTCAGTCATGTCTGACTCTTTGCGACCCCATGAATCACAGCACGCCAGGCCTCCCTGTCCATCACCATCTCCTGGAGTTCACTCAGACTCACGTCCATCGAGCCAGTGATACCATCCAGTCATCTCATCCACGGTCGTCCCCTTCTCCTCCTGCCCCAAATCCCTCCCAGTATCAGAGTCTTTTCCAATGAGTCAACTCTTCTCATGAGGTGGCCAAAGTACTGGAGTTTCAGCTTTAGCATCATTCCTTCCAAAGAAATCCCAGGGNATCCAGTCATCTCATCCACGGTCGTCCCCTTCTCCTCCTGCCCCAAATCCCTCCCAGTATCAGAGTCTTTTCCAATGAGTCAACTCTTCTCATGAGGTGGCCAAAGTACTGGAGTTTCAGCTTTAGCATCATTCCTTCCAAAGAAATCTCAGGGTTGATCTCCTTCAGAATGGACTGGTTGGATCTCCTTGCAGTCCAAGGGACTCTCAAGAATCTTCTCCAACACCAACGGCAGTATACTAAGTGAAATAAATGATACATAAATACCACAGACTAGAGATCTCTTCAAGAAAATCAGAGATACCAAGGGACCATTTCATGCAAAGATGGGCCCAACAAAAGACAGAAACGGTATGGACCTAACAGAAGCAAAAGGTATTAAGAAGAGGTGACAAGAATACACAAAATAAGTGTACAGAAAAGATCTTCATGACCCAGATAATCACGATGGTGTGATTACTCACCTAGAGCCAGACATCCTGGAGGGGCCTTAGGAAGCAAAAATACTACGAACAAAACTAGTGGAGGTGACGGAATTCCAGTTGAGCTATTTCAAAATCCTAAAAGATGATGCTGTGAAGTGCTGCATTCAATATGCCAGCAAATTTGGAAAATTCAGCAGTGGCCACAGGACTGGAAAAGGTCAATTTTCATTCCAATCCCAAAGAAAGGCAATGCCAAAGAATGTTCAAACTACCACACAATTGCACTCATCTCACATGCTAGAAAAATAACGCTCAACATTCTCCAAGCCAGGCTTCAACAGTACACGAACCATCAACTTCCAGATGTTCAAGCTGGATTTAGAAAAGGCAGAGGGACCAGAGATCAAATTGCCAACATCTGCCGGATCATCGAAAAAGCAAGAGAGTTCCAGAAAAAATATCTACTTCTGCTTTATTGGCGCTTCCCTGGTGGCTCAGAGGTTACAGCGTCTGCCTCCTATGCAGGAGACCTGGGTTCGATCCCTGGGTCAGGAAGATCCCCTGGAGAAGGAAATGGCAATCCACTCCAGTATTCTTGCCTGGAGAATCCCATGGATAGAGAAGCCTAGTAGGTTACAGTCCACGGGGTCGCAAAGAGTCGGATATGACTAAGCGACTTCTCCTCCTCCACCGTTTTATTGACTATGCCAAAGCCTTTGACTGTGTGGACCATAACAAACTGCGGAAAATTCTTAAAGAAATGGGGATACCAGACCACCTGACCTGCCTCTTGAGAAACCTGTATGCAGGTCTAGAAGCAAAGGTTAGAACTGGACATGGAACAACAGACTGGTTCCAAATCAGGAAAGGAGTATGTCAAGGCTGTATTATTGTCACCCTGCTTGTTTAACTTATATGCAGAATACATCATGCAAAATGCTGGGCTGAATGAAGCACACACTAAAATCAAGACTGCCAGGAGAAGTATCAATAACCTCCAATACGCAGATGACACCACCCTTATGGCAGAAAGCAAAGAACTAAAGAACCTCTTAACGAAAGTGAAAGAGGAGAGTGAAAAGGCTGGCTTAAAACACAACATTCAGAAAACTAAGATCATGGCATCTGGTCCATCACTTCATGGCAAACAGATGGGGAAACAGTGGAAACAGTGACAAAATTTCTTTTTTGGGGCTCCTAAATCACTGCAGCCATGAAATTAAAAGACGCTTGCTCCTTGGAAGAAAAGCTATGACCAACCTAGACAGCATATTAAAAAGCAGAGACATTACCAACAAAGGTCTGTAGAGTCAAAGCTATGGTTTTCCCAGTGGTCAGGTATGGATGTGAGAGTTAGACTATTAAGAAAGCTGAGCACTGAAGAACTGATGCTTTTGAACTGTGGTGTTGGAGAAGACTCTTGAGAGTCCCTTGGACTGCAAGGAGATCCAACCAGTCCATCCTAAAGGAAATTAGTCCTGAATATCCACTGGAAGGACTGATGTTGAAGCTGAAACTCCAATACTTTGGCCACCTGACGCGAAGAACTGACTCATTGGAAAAGACCCTGATGCTAGCAAAGATTGAAGACAGGAGAAGGGGACGACAGAGGATGAGATGGTTGGATGGCCTCACTGATGTGACAGACATGAGTTTGAGTAAATTCCGGAAGCTAGTGATGGACAGGGAAGCCTGGCATGCTACAGTCCATGGGGTCACAAAGAGTTGGACAGGACTGAGTGACTGAACTGAAATACCACATGATCATGTTTCTGTGTGGAATCTTAAAAACAAAAATTCATAGATAAAAAGAGCAGATTAGGGAACTTCCTCAGTGGTCCAATGACTAAGACTCTGCCTACCAATGCAGTGGGCATGGCTTCTACCTGTCCCACATACTATGGTGTGTGGCAGAACAACAACAAAAAAACAGATTGGTGAGGGCATGGCAAAACAACAACAAACAGATTGATTAAAACAGATTGGTGGTTGACTGCGTGGCAGGGGCAAATGGATGAAGGTGGGTAGAAAGGTACAAACCTCCAGTTACGAAATAAATATATAAATCACAAGGATGCAATGTCCAACACAGAGACCCCATTTAATAGCAGCGTGCTGTATATTTGAAAGTTATGAGGACAGTAAATCCTAAAAGTTCAGAACACAAAAGACATATAAATCTGTAATTATATGTGATGACGGATGTTAATTAGGTTTATTGTGATCATTTCACAATATATACACCATTATGTTGTGCACCTGAAATTAACAATGTTACATCTTAATTGTATCTCAATAAAAAGCAACTTTTCAAATATTGAAAGCTTAAAACTAAATATAAATCACAGAATATGCTATGACTGACCAAAAAAATGCACATCTAATATATTACAAATGATTAATAGGCTTTATAAAGGGCTACAGCTAATGCTGAGGTTGTGAAGAGTACTCCTTCAAAGACAGAAACCACAGCCTTCTAAGGAGACCAATCTTTGAAGCTATATGTATTCTCCTCAACATACTCATTTTTACAACAAGGGAAGCCAACATGCTGGCTGATTTGGTAGACTCCACCATTTATATATATTCACTTCCTTTGATCCAGGGCAAACCACTCTATGGGCATGAAGTTCCACTCAACCACACACACAATTTACTGAGAAGCAACTCTTCCTGTTTTTTACACCAAAGGTTTGGAAAATGCTATGCATCATATATATTCACCCTCTTTTGGAGATGTACTTTAAAAGCTTCAAGAACCCAGAGCCTGGCCACAGAACCATTTTATTATGGAACACAGGCCAGAAAGCAGTGATTTAATCAATTTATTTCCCATTCTTTTTTCTGTGTTGAAATGCTGAATCTGTTATGAAAAGCTGTTGCCAAGGAAAACCGTTTACATCAGTATATATGAGATTAAAAAAAAAGTCTTTGCTACATGCAAATTATTCTACCTTTTGAGATTTACACAAGGCAGCATGTGTGTTTAGGGGATTACAGAGGTTAACTGAACCTATTTTGTTGAGTTTAAATTTTAAATACACTCCTTAATAAATTTGCATTTTACTTTCTTCATGACAGAGTACCAAGCAAGCTGGCACCTGTCAACCTTATCTCTGACCTTCTTCTTGCTGTCCAGCCGCCAAAGCCTTCTTTCTGTTCCTCAAACCAGACGAGAGTTCTCCCTGACTGTAATAACCCTTCTTTCTAATTTGACATCAGGCATCATCCCACTGTCAACTCCTCAAAAAAGCCTTCTACAACCATCATCTACCTCATCCCTGTTGCACTGTTCACAGCACTTACTCTCATCTGAGATATCTTTGATTTGTCATCTCTTATTTGTAAGCTCCCTGGGGCATAGACTTTGTAGGTCTTGCTCACCTCTGTAGCCCAGGATCTTCAACACTGCCTGGCACACAGTATTCACTAAGCATTTGCCACATGAACTAATGGATAAGCTAATGTCAGTCAACCGGCTAAAACATGGATCCAGTCTGGATTGGAGACTATTCTCTGAGCATCATTTATTAGCAAGCATGACATAATGTAGGAATTCAGTTTATCTGTCAGATAAATAGTGACCAACATACTGACATAATTAGTTTCTGTTCATTCAAAAATGCTTCAAAGAAGATGGGAGTTTGAACTTTATCCGGTATTATTGTTCATATCTGCCAGTGCCTATTTCGGGGGCTAGGACTTACTGTCTCCTCCACCTAGACAGCTCTGCCCCTGGAGCTTTGTAGTTCACTCCCCGCTTCATTCAGTTCTCTTTTCAAATGCCACTTCTGTTTTGAGCTGCTGTTCTGGACCATCCTATCTAAAACAGCATCCAGCTCAGTCACTCTCCATTCTCTGGTTCTGCTTTTCCGATTTTATCAGGCCTATAAACCGCATTCTTGTTTACTACGCTTCTCCCTCCATTAGACTGTCAGCAACATGGGAGCAAGGACTTTGTGTTTGGACTTTGTTTTGTTCACTGCAATCTCCCTCGATTCTTAAAACAGTGAAGAGCACCTACTGTGTATTTGTGCCCTATTTTCAAAATCTACATACGCTTTATTGATCTTTTTCCCATCAAAAAGCACTATCATGCTTCACATTTATTCAGTCAAATGACTGTGAGACAGAAGGGCTGGAGCCAACCGACTCTAAAGCACACGACAGTGACCCCCACGAAACGGCGAAGCTGAAGGGCCAGGTTAAAGAAAGTGTATGGGGGGAAACTCTGTGTGTGTGTGGTGGTGGAGGAATATACACATGTGTGCTAAAACTGTGTGTGTGTGTGTGGTGGTGGAGGAATATACCCATGCGTGCTATAACCCCCGAAATGGGGGACTAAATGTTTGTCCAAAAATCCCTTTTCTGTCTCCTCAGTGACAGTGTCTATAAACCCAAATTGTAAGCTTAGCCCTGATTTGCAAAAATATGACACATCAGGTAATTTTAGAGAATACTCCACAGGTATTCACAATACATCAGCAAGATCAAGGTCTAGTTATCTTTATTTGCCAGAGGTGGAGGTACACTGACATTCTGAAATATGTGCAATATATAAATGTAAAAAGCATTATTGACTTTAAAGACAAACCAGAAATGAAAAAATTCACTCTTTTGCCTTTAAATGAAGGCTGATACTTTACTTTTCCACTGAGCTATTTTTGGAAATCTCTACCAAAAATTACATGAAAAATATGTACCACAATGGGCTTCCCCGGTGGCTCTGCTGGTAAAGAATCTGCCGGCAATGTAGGAGACCTGGGTTCGATCCCTGGGTTGAGAAGATCCCCTGAAGAAGGGAAGAGCTACCCACTCCAGTACTCTGACCTGGAGAATTCCATGGACTCTAGTCCACGGGGTCACAAAGAGTTGGACACAAATGAGTGACTTCCTTTATGTACCACAATAAATCAATTATGCCAGACTTTTTGTTAAAAGACTGGCTGGACCTAAAGCCTAGCCTCTTCTCAGAAGTCCTCAATTACAGATGAAGACATTTGGAATAAAAGCTTTGCTTTCCAAGGCTACCACAAAGACATCTGTGACATAAGCTGACCCAAAATGTATGCCTTTTCCTTAAGGTATTTCCTCTGCGTTAGAGAACCACTCCAGAGGCCCTACATCTGGAGGAAGGGAGAGAGATCCAATAAATGAAAACCATCTGGCACACACACATTAAGAACACACTGCAGCACCTCAGTCCACCCTGCTTTCTAATCACAGGAACATACGACTGAGATGCGGAGCCAAACTTTTTACACTGTCTACAAAGCCTGATGTGATCTGACCTCTAGATACCTGTCCCTTCACATACTACTCTGTGAAAGCGCAATCTTCCTTGAACCCTTTGTACTTCCTATTCTCTCTGCCTGGAATGTTCTGTTCCCTCATCTTTCCATAGCTGGTCTCAGCTCAAATGCCACCTTCTCAGAAAAGTCGCCTTCATCTGTCACTTGTCTGGAGTTATTTAAGTCATTTATTTGTAATCTTGTCTCTTTCCCCCACTAGAATATAGGTTCCCCAAGAGAAGGAACTCTGTCCATTCCGTTTGAGACAAAAAATGGTAAATTTCACTGTATTCAAAGAGATTAAGTGGATTAAATAAAGTTATTTATCAAGTTATTAAATGAATAAAGGAACAAATTAATACCAAAGCTGGAGCACTGCCTCCAAATATCTAATATTGTACAGAAAATGGTTCTCCTCTATCCTAGCTCCCAACCAGCGAAAATCAAAGTAAAACAGAGGGGAATAAAGAATTCCCCTGCACTGGTGTAAAGAAATGAAAGATATAGGGTCTAAGAAGTAAGAGGCTGGGTAGATCCAGTCACACGAATTATGTGAAAAATGGAGACACACAAAAAAGGGCCAAAATCTTCACTATGGTGGTCCAAGCGGAGGAGAAAAAGAGCACTGGTGAAGTCGCTCAGTCGTGTCTGACTCTTTGCGATCCCATGGACTGTAGCCTACCAGGTTTCTCTGTCCATGGGATTTTCCAGGCAAGAGTACTGGAGTGGGTTGCCATTTCCTTCTCCAGGGGATTTTCCTGACCCAGGGATTGAACCCAGGTCTCCTGCATTGCAGGCAGACGCTTTACCCTCTGAGCCATCAGGGAAGCCCAAAAAGAGCACTGGTAGGATCCAAAAGTAAGAAGTCCCTTTCCGTGCCTGACTATTCCGAGGAGTAATACTTGTGCATCTACCATGTGGCAAGCACTGACCATCTGCTTACAACAGCAACAAGACAGGTAACGAATCACCCTTTGAAACTGGAAAAAGACAATAACCAAGTGATTAGTGATTTCTATTAGTGATTCTAGAACATGATAAAAAAAACTATTAAGTAAATAAAACTAGAGTGATGTGATTAGCTGAAAGAGATCCTTTGAAAGGTTTGTCAAAAAAAAGGCGTAATGTGAGTGAAACCTGAAGGACAGGGAACCAGCCTTACAAAGATCTGCCGTTGGCATGTCCAAGCAAACGAAAGGCGCGTCCGAACGCTTTCCGGAGGACATGCGCTCGGAACATGTAAGAGAAAGAAAACGTAAGCAGCATGGCTACTGTGGTCAAGGAGAAGAGGTGGGTGGGAGAGGTGGACAACGGTCACCCCAGACGGGGCTTGGTAAACCAGGGTAGTAACTCAGGGGACCCGCAGCCACTTTACGAGGTAGATGTTTTCAACCCCGCTTTTCCACATGAGGAAGTGGAGACTCGGAGAGATAAAGTGACCAGCCCTAAGGACGGGTTAAATCTGAAAACGAATCCAGGCCTTCCCGTTCCTAAGCGGAATCCCAATGCTCCGAACTACCACACCGTAAGTCTTCCCTCAAGAGGCGGACCCTGGGTCACCCGACAGGTGCACGGACCGCCTCGCGGGCAGACCACAGCCTAACCCTCACGAGCAACTCAGCAAAGTGAGATCACCGGGCCCGTTTCACAGCCGCGGAGATCGGAGCCCTCGGCGGTGCGGCGCTCCGCCACCACCGCCGCCGCCCTAACGGGAAAGGGAGGCCCAGGGTAGCGGCGGCGGCCGGGCGGCGGCTCGAACGCCCGCCCCGCAGCCGGCCAGGCCCCGCAGCCGCACTCGCCTCACGATGCGGACGGCCGGGCGCGCCGAGAACGGACGCGCGGGTGCGACCAATGAGAGCAGGCCGCCCCGAGAGCGCGGCCAATCAGCGCGGCGCTAGGGAGGAAGAGGCGGGCGCTCGCGCCGCACGGGCTAGGCCTCGCCCGGGCCGCCCTCGCTCCTCACAGGCCCGGGCGGGGGTGGGGTTGCTTACCGAGCCTGCACCTCACACCCGGGATGCCGCCAGGAGTGGCGAGACGCGAAGGCGAAGCCCCTGCCCCCGGGCGCTTCCCCAGACGTGGGCCAATGTCGCGCTCTCGCCCGGAGGTGCGGTCCTGGCTTCCCAGCGTTCGGAAGCGCAGGGAGCGCTTCCACCCTCCCCCAGCCGGGCCCCGAGAGGCCCCGATACCAGGCCGTGCAGGCCTGCGCCTCACCTCGTGGGGACGCGGGAACGCAGAAGGGAAGCCCAGTCACGGACCGTAGCCGGCACTCTCCACTCCTACAGCCGCTCCACACCTCACATTCAAACCCCGGCAAAATGGCGCGGCAGGGAGGCTGCGGCCGGGGCGCATGCGTACTAGGGGCCGAGTAAGGGGCGGGGCCAAGGGCGCTCGGCTCCACCCAGTTCCAATCACCAATCACGGCCCCGCTCTGAGGGGGCTGACGTCACGCGCGGCAATGCTCTTTGACCGCGCTAGTGGGCATCCCTCTCCGGGTTCGGAGAAGGGCACGTATGCGGCGTGTGTCCGCTGAATTGTGCCCTGTTTTGATGTCAGGGCTTGAGTCAGGCATCTAGTGGGTCTTATACAACTATCGAAGGAACTGTCCAAAGTCATGGCCAAAGCATCTCCGATAGAAGAGAACTTTTCTGCCCCTCGTGAAGCTTGTTTTAAAGAGAGGAAACGGATAAACAAGATCTTTTCAGATTTGATAAGTGCTGTGAGAAGATTGAAAGACAGTGATACGGCAGGCAGTGACGTAGATTGTCAAGGGGATGGCCAGAGGAGGCCTCTAAACAAATGACCTGAAGTTCCACAAGAAGACAGCTGTGGATTCGCCTGCAGAGCTTTCCAGGAAGAGGGGATGCTAACAGCAAAGGCTCTGAGACAGGACCCGGCTACACTGGGGCTTAAAAAATAAAGTGGAGCATGACAGGAGGAGTTAGATCTTCAGGGCCAGATGACGTAGGCCTATATTGCATGGAACATACTTACACTAAAAAAAAATACAACCAGTGTCTATCTGAAATTCACATAGAACCAGGTGTCCAATATTTTATTTGGTGGCCCTGCTGCTGCTAAGTCACTTCAGTCGTGTCCGATTCTGTGCGACCCCATAGACAGCAGCCCACCAGGCTCCCCCATCTCCGGGATTCTCCAGGCAAGAACACTGGAGTGAGTTGCCATTTCCTTCTCCAATGCATGAAAAGTGAAAAGTGAAAGTGAAGTCGCTCAGCCGTGTCCGACCCTCAGCGATCCCATGGCTTGAAGCCTTAGACTCCTCCATCCATGGGATTCTCCAGGCAAGAGTACTGGAGTGGGGTGCCATTACCTTCTCCCATTTGGTGGCCCTAGTTCCATTATATTTTCTTCACAGTATTTATCACTCCTTGCAATTAATTCTCTTTTTTCAATTGTCCCCCGACTGCATACCTAAGGACTCTGTTCAAACAAGAGCATTCTCTTATTTACAGCTGTATCCCAGCATCTAACACAAGGTAATATTCAATAAATATTTGCTGAATATTGAATTAAATGCTGCATATAAATAGGTGAAGTCCATTGAGGAAGGTCTGCGCTATTAGAACACTGGTGGAGAAGATGTATTTCTACCCTTGCAGCAGTAGTGCGAGCAATCATCGTGGCCATATTCGTCTGCTTCTCTGGACATTTTCCTCCAGTATGGGTGAGAGCAACCCTGATGACGTAACAATTTTTCATCCCTGAACGCCAATCAGGAAGGAAGCTGGCTGGCATCTTGTGTCTGTCTAGCATGATTGGAGAAGGAAATGGCAACCCACTCCAGTGTGATTGCCTTGAGAATCCCAGGGACTGGGGAGCCTGGTGGGCTGCCGTCTATGGGGTCGCACAGAGTCGGACCCGACTGAAGCGACTTAGCAGCAGCAGCAGCAGCATGATTACCAGGTTTTGTAGAAAGCCCTTCACTTCCCAGGTGGCCCTAATAGTAAAGAACCCGCCTGCCAATGCTGGAGACTCAGGTTCAACCCCTGGGTCAGGAAGATCACCTGGAGAAGGGCATGGCCATCCATTCCAGTATTCTTCCTGGAGAATCCCATGGTCAGAGGAGCCTCATGGGCTACAGTCCACAGGGGTCACAAAGAGTTGGTCACAACTGAGGTGACTTAGCACGCATGTAGGAAGCCCTCAGGCTGTGCCCCTTTTATCATGTCTGTGGAAGTGGCTCCAGCGGGGCCATCTCCCCTTGCCCTTAGCAGCCCGAGGAACCATGCAGGTAAGGGCCATGGAAAGGCTTGTCCTCCCTCTCTACTCTCTGTGGGGCCCAGGTGACCTATGAAAAGTCCCTAGGAATTCCCATCCTGCTCGCTCACCACATGCACACACTCAGGTTTGCTACAACTGCTGCTGTGTTGAAAACCAAAGAAAACAATTCAGCCATTTTCAGGAGCAAGAAGTCAGTATGCATGTAAGTCTTCTTTCTTTCCAAATCCTGATAAAATAGTATATACATTATATATTATACTGTATGGAAAGACTTTCTGAAAGTGGAAGACACTTACATTGGATTTGGATTCAGAAAGACATGGACACATCTGACTGTGCTTGGAAAACAAGGCTAAGTTTGGTTTTGTCTCACTTTTAAAAATCCAGCTGAGATCCAGAAGAGTGTTGATATCTAAAGTTGAGATAGGCCTGATTGCTGCTTACCTTTTATTTTATTGATTATATTTTTAATGTTGGCGTCTTTTTCCTTTTGGTGTGCTGCATGGCATGTGGGATCTTAGTTCCCCCACCAGGGACTGCACCTGTGCCCTCTGCCGTGGAAGAAGGGAGTCAGCCACTGTGCCACCAGGGAAGTCTCTCTCACTTTTTTTTTAATGAAGGCAACTTTCTTTCTTGGGCACATGGTGGAATATTCACATGGTACAAATAGCCTTTGGTCTTTCACTAATTAGGACATTGTTGTTTAGTCGCTAAATCATGTTCAACTCTTGTGACCCCATGGACTGCAGTCCTTCAGGCTCCTCTGTCCATGGGATTTTCCTGACAAGAATACTGGAGTCCGTTGCCATTTCCTTCTCCAGGGGAGCTTCCTGACCCAGAGATGGAATCCTCATATCCTGTACTGCAGGTGGATTCTTTACCACTGAGGCACCAGGGAAGCCCAGGTAGGACATTCAGTTCAATTCAGTTACTCAGTCATGTCCGACTCTTTTTGACCCCATGGACTGCAGCACGCCAGGATTCCCTGCTCATCACCAACTCCCGGAGTTTACTCAAACCCATGTCCATTGAGTTGGTGATGCCATCCAACCATCTCATCCTATGCCATGATCTTCATTTTCTGAATGTTGAGTTTTAAGTCAACTTTTTCATTCTCCTCTTTTCACTTTCATGAAGAGGCTCTTTAGTTCTTTGCTTTCTGCCATAAGGGTGGTGTCATCTGCATATCTGAGGTTATTGATATTTCTCTTGGCAATCTTGATTCCAGCTTGTGCTTCCTCCAGCCCAGCTTTTTTCATGATGTACTCTGCATATAAGTTAAATAAGAAGGGTGACAACATACAGCCTTGATGCACTCCTTTCCCTATTTGGAACCAGTCTGTTGTTCCATGTCCAGTTCTAACTGTTGCTTCCTGATCTGCACATAGATTTCTCAAGAGGCAGGTCAGGTGGTCTGATATTCCCATTTCTTTAAGAATTTTCCAGAGTTTGTTGTGGTCCACACAATCAAAGGCTTTGGCATAGTCAATAAAGCAGAAGTAGATGTTTCTCTGGAACTCTCTTGCTTTTTTGATGATCCAACAGATATTGGCAATTTGATCTCTGATTACTCTGCCTTGTCTAAATCCAGCTTAAACATCTGGAAGTTCACGGTTCATGTACTGTTGAAGCCTGGCTTGGAGAATTTTGAGCATTACTTTATTAGTGAGTGAGATGAGTGTAATTTTGTGGTAGTTTGAGTATTCTTTGGCATTGCCTTTCTTTGGAATGAAAACTGAACTTTTCCAGTCCTGTGGCCACGGTAGGACATTAGCTGTAAGTACTTTATTGAATATTTAAATTCTTTATGTTCTTATTTTTAGAATATTCTTTATTAATGTTCTCTGAGGGGCATGAGTCTCCCATTGTGATTCTGACTTTGTCATTGTTAAATGGTACTTCAGTCAGCTTCTGATTTATATTTTGAAGCTATTAGGTCAATAAAGGGTTCCTGCTGTTTCTTCTTGATGATATCTATCATCTTATAATGTGAAATATTCCTCTTTGGCCCTTTCAAAGCTTTCCTCTTCCAATTCAGTCTTGTCTGATATCAATACAGTTGGACCTGCTTTCCTTCTGTAACAGTTTCCTGGGTCTTCTCCTCCCCGTTTTATTGAGGTATAATGGACATCCTTTTCAGCATCTCTTTATTGCCAGAATTCTTTCATCCTTTTGTATATCATACTAGTTAAGAACATGAACTTGAGCCAGACTACCCAGGTTAAGACCCCAATCCCATCTGTGTAACACTTGGTTGCCTAATCTCTAATATAGGGGTAATAATATGATTCTTCCTCTTAGGGTGGTTGTAAAGATAAAGAATGATATGTATGAAGAAATGATAAGTATGAAAAAATGATACGTATGAGGCCCATGAAAAAGCAACTGGGAAACAGTACCCGACAGTGTTAGCTGTTATGACCATTTCTTATGACCAGTTGAAGTGTATTTTTTTTTCAAATATCATACCACATCCCTTGGTGTGCTGCAGTCCATGGGGTCGTGAAGAGTCCAACGCGACTTGACGACTGAACAACAGCAACCACATCCCTTGTATGTGGAATCTAAGAAGAGATGATACAAATGAGCTTACTCACAAAAGAGAGTCACAGACTTAGAAAGTGAACTTATGGTTGCCAGGGGCAGGGAAGGGATATTAATAGTTAGGGAGTTTGGGAAGATCATGTACCCACTGCTATATTCAAAATGGATACCATCAACACAGGGAACTCTACTAGCTGGTATGTGGCAGCTTGAATGGGTAGGGGTTTGGTGAGAATGGATACATACACATGTATGGCTGAGTCCCTTCACTGTTCACCTGAAACCATCACAACATTGTTAATCGGCTACACCCCAATCAAAATAAAAAGTTTAAAGTTTGAAAAAAAAAAGATGTTTTTTGATGTGGAACATTTTTCAAGTATTTATTGAATTTATTACAATATCGCTTCTGTTTTATGTGTTATTTTGACCAAGAGGCATGTGGGATCTTAGCTCTGACCAGGGATTGAACCTGCATCCCCTGCATTGGAAGGTGAAGTCTTAACCACTGGATGCCAGGGAAGTCCCGGGAGAGTATTCATGACGCCCTCCCATTGTCCCAGCCCTCGGTTTTTCTCAGGTGGTGCTGCTTTAGACCTGGGCAAGCCTTTGGACCCTTCCCTTGGCCCCTGTATTTCAGAGGGCTTCACACTGGCCCTCCTCCAACCACTCCCTGTCCACGGACCAAGTGGGGGAGCTTCTGTGCTCATCCAGAAACTGTGCCATCCCCTTTCAGATCATGTTCCAGTCGCCCAGCACCCTGGAAGTCCCCACCCCTAGGCCCTGAGTCCTTTTCGAAGATCTGTAGAAATCTCTTGCCTGGGTCAGTTCTGAGAGCAAATGTACAGCCAATGGGAGTGCCCCAAAGCTGGAAGTGTGACGGAGGCAAACGAGTTCACAGCGGGGTTTGGACGGAGCTGAGTATCCACACGTGTTCAAAGCCCTGCGGTGCGGCCTGTGGCTTGCGGCGGAGATGAGGTGCAGGACAAAGGCCAGTTCTCCCCGTGCCGCTCTGTTCTGGCATGGAATGCTGGGGAGCCTGGAAATGCAACTTTTGAACCGAGATTTGCAGGTATTATAAAAGTATTTATCGAGGAAGCAGGTTCAGTTCAGTTCAGTTCATTTGCTCAAGTCATGTCCAGCTCTTTGCAACCCCATGGACT
This sequence comes from Cephalophus harveyi, assembly GCA_006410635.1. Classification (NCBI taxonomy): domain Eukaryota; kingdom Metazoa; phylum Chordata; class Mammalia; order Artiodactyla; family Bovidae; genus Cephalophus; species Cephalophus harveyi. The sequence goes on along the minus strand of SJYT01010502.1, from coordinate 622,811 downwards.
GCAGCACGCCAGGCCTCCCTGCCCATCACCAATTTCCAGAGCCTCCTCAAACTCATGTCCATCGAGTTGGTGATGCCATCCAACCATCTCATCCTCTCTCGTCCCCTTCTCCTCCTGCCTTCAATCTTTCCCAGCATCAAGAAAGGAGGTTAGGATGAGTTTTACTTGAAAGCACATACCTTGATATTTGACTTTGAAATATTTAGACTCACTGCATGTGTGTAGTCAAAGCTATGGTCTTTCCAGTAGTCATGTGAGAGTTGGGCCATAAAGAAGGCTGAGTGCCCAAGAATTGATGCTTTTGAACTGTAGTGCTGGAGAAGACTCTGAGAATCCCTTGGACAGCAAGAAGATAAAATCAGTCAATCCTAAAGGAAATCAACCCCGAATATTCATTGGAAGGACTGATGCTGAAGCTGAAGGTCCAATACTTTGGCCACCTGGTGTGAAGAGCCGACTCATTGGTAAAGTAAAAGACCCTGATGCTGGGAAAGATTAACGGCAATAGGGGACGACAGAGGATGAGATGGTTGGATGGCATCACCGACTCAATAGACATGAGTTTGAGTAAACTCCAGGAGATAGTGAAAGACAGGGAAGCCTGGCGTGCTGCAGTCCATGAGGTTGCAAAGAGTAGGACAGCACAGCGCCAACCGCATGATCCCATGGTGGTTGTATTTCTGCCCCAGAGCCACCAGATGTCAGTAGTGGGCTATGCGCGCCCTCTGGAGCCAGTGCCCCAGTGAGCTATATTCATTCAGCAGCTCTCCAGCTCTGGGCTGGCAAGATCCCCTGGAAAAGGGAAAGGCTACCCACTCCAGTACTCTGGCTTGGAGAATTCCATGGATTGTATAGTTCATGGGGTCGCAAAGAGTTGGACACGGCTGAGCAACTTTCACTTCACTTTCCAATGCATTAAATAACCCTTCCCTTGTGTGAGATTCCTGCTCAGGGAAGGCCTGAAGGGAACATCAAGGCTGCAGGTGGAGGGAAATCTCTGCTTTGCAGTGTGGCCAAAAAGTATAAAATAAAAGAAGGCCGGGGGGTGGGGTTCAGTGGAGGTGAGAGATGCAGACGGGGGCTAGGTGGCCAAACAGGAGGTGAGGTTCGTTCTTTTTTTTTTTTCCAAGAAGTTAGCTTTAGAGTTGGAATCCAGGAGGAGGAACTAGCCATGAAGCAGTCCAGAGAAAACACATCCAGGAAGAGAAACAGCAGGAGCAAAGGCTCGGACCAGGAGCGAGCGTGGAACTCTAAAGAAGCCACGAATTTGTGCCTTAAAAAAAAAAAAAATTGAAGTATAGAGGCTTCCTTGGTGGCTCAGCAGGTAAAGAATCTGCCTGCATTGTGGGAGACCTGGGTTCTATCCCTCGGTTGGGAAGATCCCCTGGAGAAGGGAAAGGCTACCCACTCCAGTATTCTGGCCTGGAGAATCCCATGGGCTGTACAGTCCATGGAGTCACAGAGTCGGACACGACCCAGCGACTCTCACTTTCACTTTCATAGCTGATTTACAATGTAGTGTTAGTTTCAGGTGTACAGCAAAGTGATTTATGTATATATATATATATATTCAGATTCTTTTCCATTATAAGTGATTACAAGATATTGAATATAGTTCCTTTTGCTATACAGTAGGTCCTTGTTGTTTTATGTTTTATATATAGTAGTATCTGTTAATCCCAAACTCCTAAATTATCCCTTCTTCCCCTTTCCTTTCCCTTTTGATAACTCTAAGTTTATTACTTCTCTTAGTATGATAATCTCTAGGCTCATCCATGTTGCTGCAAATGGCATTATATCATTCTTTCTAATGGCTGAGTAATATTCTTGTGTGTGTGTGTGTATACCACACCTTCTTTACCCAGCTTCCCCAGTGGCTCAGTAGTAAAAGAATCCACCTGCAGGAGACACTCAGGAGACCCAGGTTCAATCCCTGGGTTGGAAGGAACTGGAGAAGGAAATGGCAACCTGCTCCAGTATTCTTGCTTGGGAAATCTCGTGGACAGAGGAGCCTGATGGGCTACAGTCCATGGGGTTTCACAGAATCAGACACGACTGAGCGACTAAACAACAAACATACCACATCTTCTTTATCCATTCAACTGCTGATAGACACTTAGGTTGCTTCCATGTCTTGGCTATTATAGATCACGCTGCTATGATCATTGGGGTGCATGCATCTTTTTGAATGAGAATTTTTGTCTTTTCTGGATATATGCCCAGGAGTGGGACTGCTGGATCGTGTGTAATTCTGTCTTTAGTTTTTTAAAGGAACCTCCATACTGTTCTCCACACCCTCTCCAGCATTTATGAACTGTGACTTTTAAAGGTGTGTATTAAAGTGGAAAAATAAAGGCACAAATCACGAGGGCTTACCGGCCCAGCCTTGGCCTCTGCTCGCTTCCTCTCGTATTTTCTCTGCTAGGCGCTGTTTCTTTCCTTGACTTCTGAATGTCTGTGCTAGTCAGGAAAGGGTCTGAAGGTACAACCCTACGAAGGCAGTGTAAGAAATCTGATAACAATGGTTTCCAACTCAGGTGTTTGTAATACCCAAGCAGTTCAACTTACAAACAGGATCCTTGGAAAATAAGCTCCTGAGAGACCAGGACTGTGTTCTGTTGGATGCCCTGCTGGGCTTGCCACCTCATCCCCCGGAATGGGCACAGTGGGTAGTGTGTGTGTGTTCTGAAGACAGAGTCTGGGCCAGAGTCCCAGCTCTGCCGCGTTCCTGCTGTGCGATCCGGCCTCACTGGCCCTCCGTGTCCTCATCGAATGCTGCTACCCACTAAGGGCAGAAAGTTCACACAACAAATCCTTCTGAACAAAAAGTTCTTCCTTCCAGCTTCCATGATCTGACCACTGGCCTCTCCTACACAGCTTGTTTTTTTTCTCAGAAACCCATGGACTCTGGAGAAGGAAATCAATATGCCATTATTTAAGCCCAAATTTACTCAAGCTAAGAAGTTTATTAGAACACATGAGTATTTCCTGGACATAACCCAAGATAAATTCTTTAAGCAAATCTGAATTAGGTTAAAGGAGAGGAAGCTATAGAAGCATCATGTGAAGATTAGGAGTCTCTGAGAAAGATGAAAATTGACTATTACATAAAATTATCCTCAAAAGCTCAACCTTCAGTTGAATACCAGATCAGGCTGGCTTGTGTCTGGAAAGAGGCATTAAAAAAATTACTAAAATCATTTTTTCCAGAATCCTTACAGAGTCCTCATCCTTTCTCCTCTTGCTGTTGGTATGCAAGTGCATTTACTAAGCTGGACGTTCCTAAGATGTGACACAAATCACTAACCCAAGGACAATTTAGATTTCTTTTCATTTTCTTGGGCTCCAAAATCACTGCAGATGGTGATTGCTGCTGCTGCTGCTGCTGCTAAGTCGCTTCAGTCGTGTCCGACTCTGTGCGACCCCACAGACAGGAGCCCAACAGGCTCCCCTGTCCCTGGGATTCTCCAGGCAAGAACACTGGAGTGGGTTGCCATTTCCTTCTCCATTGTGTGAAAGCGAAAAGTGAAAGTGAAGTCGCTCAGTCGCATCCGACTTCTAGCGACCCCATGGACTGCAGCCCACCAGGCTCCTCCATCCATGGGACTTTCCAGGCAAGAGTACCGGAGTGGCTTGCCATTGCCTTCTCCGGCAGATGGTGATTACAGCCATGAAATTAAAAGATGCCTGCTCCTTGGAAGAAAAGCTATGACCAACCTAGACAGTGTATTAAAAAGCAGAGACATCACTTTGCTGGCAAAGGTCCACATAGTCAAAGCTATGTTTTTTCCAGTAGTCATGTACCGATATGAGTTGCCCCATAAAGAAGGCTGAGCACCGAAGAATTGATGCTTTTGAACTGTGGTCCTGGAGAAGACTCTTCAGAATCCCTTGGACAGCAAGGAGATCAAACCAGTTAACCTTAAAGGAAATCAACCCTGAATACTCATTGGAAGGACTGATGCTGAAGCTGAAGCTCCAATACTTTGGCCAACTGATGTGAAGAGCTGTCTAATTGGAAAAGACCCTGATGCTGGGAAAGATTGAAGGTGGAAGAAGGGGATGACAGAGGATGAGATGGTTGGATGGCATCTCCGACTCAATGGACAAGAGTTTGAGCAGCTCTGGCAGATAGGAAGGACGGATAGGAAGTCTGGTGTATTGCGGTCCATGGGGTCACAAGGAGTCAGACACAACTTAGTGACTGAACAGCAACAAAACCTAGACAACGGGCATGTTACACATTTGCAAAAATTCCAGGGAAGGCAACCACTCTGGTCCTCTGAAAAAGGAAATGTACTTTTGCCTAAAATGTACACCAGTCTGTTAGGTTACAAAATGCAGTATAATGCTAAAATTACCTTTCAAAGTGCTTAAATCAGTAACCTGAAATAAGCCAGTGACCTAAGCACGCCCTCCACTTGGGTGAGCAAAAGAGACTTTAACGGGACAGCCAAAACAAGCTCAAAGTATCTGCCGCAGAGGGACTTTCGGGTCCTACAGTACATCCTGAAGGAGCCCTGTTACTCAGAGGAAGTCACTTTAGTTCAGGGTGTTTAAACTTTGGCACTACTGACACTACAGCCGCCACTCCTGCCCCCAACTTGCGGGTCGGAGTGGGGGGCTGTTTAGCAGCATCTCTGGTCTCTACTCACTAGATGCCAGAAGCACAGCCACCCCCACCCAAAAATGACAACCAAACATGTCTGCAGACATTGCCAAGTGTTGGGGGCAGAACTGAAAGCCACTGGTTGGCAGCAGGTTGAAAACCAGTGCTCTAGATAAAACTCAGGCAGTATCTACTCTGAAGACATAAAAGACTCTTCAGAAACCTTTTCCAAAAGAAAATAAAGTGAAAAGTGAAAGTGAAGTTGCTCAGTCATGTCTGACTCTTTGCAACCCCATGGACCGTAGCCTACGAGGTTCCTCCATCCATGGAATTTTCTAGGCAAGAGTACTGGAGTGGGGTGCCATTTCCTTTTCCAGGGGATCTTCCCAACCCAGGGATTGAACCCAGGTTTCCCTTATTGCAAGCAGACGCTTTGACCATCTGAGCCACCAGGGAAGCTCTTCCAAAAGAAAGGGCCATTGTTTTGTTCTTCCCTGGAAGCACCTGAAATGTGGTACCAGAGAGTTTTATACCAATGAATTAGTAAAGAAGACCATGTGTTAGTCAATTTCAGCAGTGGAATATTTTAATTACAGTCATGATTTACAATGTGAGATATTTCAGAATGGATTCTGGAGGGGAATTCCTTGGCAATCCAGGGGTTAAGACTCTGTGCTTTCACTGCTGGGGGGAGTGGGGTGGGTGTGTATTGCCGTGAGGCGAAACCAGAAAAGAAAAATAGATTCTGCATTTGGAAGCAGGAAAGGCAAGCTTCCTAGGTTGGCTCCCTGCGTGAACCTTAGGATGGCCTTCCACTCACGCCCAGTTGGCTTCCCTGGGAGTCCTCCTCTGCAATCTTGCCCTCAGTGCCAGCAAGAGGAGATTTCTGTCTCCTCTTGGAAACTAAGCCACTGGTCAAACTGATTAATGAGATGAAATAATCTCATGACCTCATAACTGAATATTTTCTTTCATGAGGAGGGGGATGAAAGGGGACTTTTACTTAAAAAAATTAAAACCCACAATTAATATTCTCCCATTAATAATTATATTAGTTAAATATAAAGGCCACATTTTACCACCAGCTGATAAAGTACAAACATGTATCTGCCACAAGAACAAACCCAAAACTTGACGTGCTGTGCTGCGCTTGGTCGTTCAGTCATGTCTGACTCTCTGCGACCCACCAGGCTCCTCTGTCCATGGGGGATTCTCCAGGCAGGAATACTGGAGTGGGGTTGCCATGCCCTCCTCCAGGAGGATCTTCTCAACTTAGGGATCCAACTCAGGTCTCCCGCATTGCAGGCAGATTCTTTACCAGCTGAGCTACCAGGGAAGCCCCATACACGATCGAGTCTGATATGTATAATGGCTTGATATACATTAATTACTACATTAAAAGCAGTTTTACTTTTTAAAACTTTATTGATTTACCACTTGATTAAAGCATGGGATATTTATTTTAACAGTATTATACATAATATTTTTACATAGAAAACTTTACATAGCATTTCGTATTATATAATTCTGCTTATTCTTTCAAAAATGTGTACATCCATTGGGCAAGGAATGCTTTTCATTAAATTACCAATATTAAATGCACTTAATCATCATGTATAGATTAAACAAAAGTAGCTATTAACTAATTTTTAGGCATTTTTAAGGAGGTAAAACATACATTTGCACATAAAGAAATATTTGATGCAAATATGCAAGATAAAATTTTTTAAAAATCAGAATACTGAGAAAAACTACACTTTTGATGAGTGTCTTTTTTTGAGAGCACAGACTTTCATGTAGAGTCATTCTTTTAAATACTCAGCTTTGGTTTCTTTGTTTCCCAAATTACAAAGCTGCGGATCGCAAACTCCAGGACTTCGCATGAGTTTGAGCTGTGCCTACGTTTAACAAAAATATTAGAACAGAATTCAGAAAATGCAGTTGAGGACCCAGTTTCTATTTAAACCAATATCCATTCGCATCATAACAACAAACATCTGAATGTGATGGTCATACTTGCATTTATCAGCAGGTTCCTGTAATAACTACTCAGTGTATAGCCATAATCACAAAAGAATGATGACAAATTTTAGTTTTATTTTTTTTTTTTTTGCATTTTGTACAAAAGTCACCTCTCAGAGGAAATGTTGTTTCCAGATATTATTAAACAATTCCCATTATGTATGTTCTTTGGTTGTACGTGAGGAGTGACAGGTAAAAGGTGTATTTGACTAAAGATGTGTTATTAGAAATAAAATTTCCCATCCACCGTTTGTTGTTAAGATGCCAAAGCTGGTGATCTCCCTAAAGGACAATGAAGAAAAACAAAATTGCTCAAAGCAGCAGTATTGTAACAAACAGAAGCTTCTCTAGAGACCCAGCACAAATAATCAACACTTAAAGCAACTGAGAAAGAAATAAGGCCTTGGAAACGCGCTGCTCTCCTCCGTAACCTTGTGAGTGAACGGCCGCTGGCCCAGGGCTGTGGGGTCACCCCTTTCATGGCTGTCTGTGGGGTGGCATGCACCACGTTCACCGCGAGCTGGGATAGATTTATTCACAAAAGAGAATTTAGGCTGAATGGCTTATTACTGGAGGTAAGGGATTTTCATCTGTATGTCACGGTCCACTGACAAGAAAAAAAATCACCCTAAATGGTTTGACATCCAATTTTTAAAAGGTCCATGCTGGTACAATTCAAACGCCTCACTCAGAAAATCGAATCTCTTAAAAAATGCAGCTGAAAAGAAATTCAAACCTGAATGTTTCGGCAAGTAACAAAATGCACTTATACATTTCCTACGCTGTGAGCAGAGGGAGAAATGAAAGAGGAGGCAGGAATACATGGGCAGAGTCTTGCCATCCCATTCAGTGAAGAAAATGTCCCATGAGACCCTCAGAGGGGAAGCGAAGATCTCCACGCAGGGACGCGGCTGGACAGAAAATGCATGAGTGGACCTGCGTGCACCCCACTTACACCCTCAGTGTGGGCGCTGACGGGGACGGCCGACTTGCTGAGGCTGTGACGAACCACAGAGCCAGCGAGGGAGTCGGCGCGTGGCTTCCACGCTGCAGGGTGAGGACGGGACGGAGTCCAGGACTAGGACGTCGTCTGTGCTAACGTTTTCCACTCACAGTAAAGAACACTCTCCCCCTGCCCCTTCCTGTTAAGTGTCAGAGCCCCTCTTCGCTCATGGACATAAATAATGTAAAAACCTAAACATCTCTTTTTTTCTTTGGTAGAGAAATTAAAACACTTTTTTTTTGGGGGGGGAGGGGGGAAGTAGAGTACTGCTGGCCAAAACCAAACATTTCTCAAGGCTGGTAGAACACACACACACAAAAAAATGCGAGAAATCGGTCTCTTAGTAAACGAAAGCACCAGAAATCTTTCTCTATAAAGAAAAACTATCTGATTTTTTTTTTAGATTAGGTTCCCAACTGACTAACTTCTAAGGCACCAGAGTTGACCTCAACACAACCCAGTTTATAGGACTACAGGGCGTAGGTAGCCGTCTGCATGCTTTAATACCTCTGTAACGGTTCTAATGCTGCGGGCTGCTCTTGGCAAGCAGAAGGTGAGGGCAGAGATGAAGCCTGTGTTCTTTCTCACTGACCTGAATCAAGTCAGCTTCCGAACCGACTGCTTGCAGGCCTTGGGCCGTATGCATAGACTGCCCACTCCACAAGCTGCACCATAATTCAGTTCTATGGCAGCTAAGAGTATTGCACCATCATTAACATCATAAGGACGCCAGAATCTAACCTTTCCAGAGAACTCAGCTCCTCGGCTCTAATTAACGGAAGCACTGAACACCAGCCACCTCTTGCCAAGGTCACGGTCAGCTGCGCTGGCCTCACAATGGCACGGGTCTGCTTGGGTTCAACCCGCAACATGTGGCTGTGGAGGCTCACAGGAGCCCCCTCCTCACGCAGAGTGCCCAGCACCCTCCCCCTCCTCTCTCTCTTTCGAGGGCTGGCCAATGCTGGGGACTGTGCCAAGCAGAGATACTAACTGTTGGTATACTCCCTATTCCGAGGTAAAAATAAAAGGTTTATTCAAATATAAATTAACTCTCTTAAATTACTACTTCATTTTTGTTACTACTTCATATATTAGATGGATAATGTATTCTGGAAATTTTAATACCCCCTCCACAAATACTTCAAGGAAGACTAGCCATCTTTATTCAATTGTTTCCTTTTTCCTATAGACTTTTCCTCTCCCAGTTACTAAAACAGGGAGAGCCAGAAGCACTACATTTGTTTTTTAAACCTTGCAAACTCTTAATTCTAACTTTATTACTAAGCTCTGCTTTCAGTCAAATCCTCAGTAATATCTTTTTTAAAAAAAATGCTTTAAAAATCACCCAGAGTTTAACAAAACAGGGGGGAAAAACAATGAACTCTTTTTTCCCTGTACCTTTCCCCAAACTAATATAACTACAGTTGACTCACAACTGACAAAAACACTCAAACTTCTCTAGCATATTCAAACAACAAAAAAACCCAGCGTATTTTAAGTGGCACTTAGCCGTTACAAGAAATTTTATTAATATACTCTCTAGTAATCACGAACCTATACAGCTATGTTCAGTATTTTCAAGGAGAGTGACTTCCTCTGACGGGAGTGAACAGCCAGTTGTGGGACTCTGCATGACAGTGATGGCAAGTGCAATGACAGGTGGCACGCAGTTCGACGAGTAACGAGGAAAGACTGACAGAAATGAGACAGACTCCCCACCTACTGTGTCAACTGGGTACGCAGCAGTTTAAAGAAACACCGCAATGCCCGAGTCCCGGGACGCTGATGGAACCATCTTTACCCAGGCCTCTCTAGCTTCAGGATGTCAGCTTTCTGTGGTCTGACCCTTCTCGAGATGTGCGAGGCAGGGCCATCATGGGGACAGTTCCGCAGAGATACAGTGGTGCCCGCGGGGGCCAGGGCTACCAGATTGGCGACAGGCTCCCCGGGACTTGTGATGGCTCTCCTGGAATCCATATCTTATACACAACGCCTATCCTCAAGAAGAACTTCCGCAGAATGGCTCGGAGCTCAGGAATCAGGTCAAACTGCATGATTTCACACAGGTAGGGGTAGTACATGGAAGCATGTGCTTTAAACTTGAGGTGGGAGAGAAGGAGAGAGAGAAAATTAGACGTGGAACTATTTTTCTGACCCTGGTTTTCTGAAAGTATTCATCTCACCCTGGAACTTCTTGCAAATAATATTGGCACTTTTCTCTTCACTGTTGGAAAACAGGTGCAAAAAATTGCCAATTGAAGCTTCTTTTAGTTATATTTAATGTCAAATACAAACTGGGAACAGCCTTACTACCAAAGTCAGTTTTCCTTTCAGTAAATCAAGATTCCAGTTCTAATCCAGGCTTTCACAACCTCAACCCTCTCTTCCAACAAAGCCACAGTGAAAATCAGGTAGTTGTTTAACAGCAACCTGCCTTTCTCCACTGGGGTTCTTTGAGAGACAAAGCCCAGTAACCTCAGACACCCGCTGTTCATAATGAATCAGCTTCTCGCCAATGCTCCGAGAATGGTGCTGGTTATGTAACCATCCTCGGGAGAATGGGGAAAGTACTTACTTCAAAGTCTCAGTATAAAGCCAACCCAAACCCAATTCTGGTGAAGACATTACTTGTTTATACCTTTTCGTCATTTATTTTGAGCGTTTTTGTTAGAAGTAACAATAGGAGGCTTGTCCAGGCTTCCCGATGGCTTTCAGAATTCACCGTGATGAAGTAGGCCAGGGCCTCCGAGCACACACTAGAAGAACCAATGGAGGGGGTGCATGTCAGACAGAAGAGGAAGGTCACACATTTCACTGGAGTGGAGAACTCTTTCCTTTCTTTTTTTTAGACTTTTTATTTTGTATTGGAGTATAAGTGATTATACTCCAATAACTGTGGTATTAACAGTTTCAGATGGACAGCAAAGGGACTCAGCCATACATATACATGTATCCATTCTCCCCCAAAGCCCCTCCCACCCAGGCTGCCGCAACACGGAGCAGAGGCCCCTGTGCTCTGCAGCAGGTCCTGGCGGGTTACCCATTTTAAACACAGCAGAGTGTCCATGCCAATCCCCAGCTCCCAAATGACCCTTCTGCCCCACCCTCCCCATCGGCAACCACAAAGAGAACTCTGTATCTTGCAGTGAGTTTCTAACGAGCACCTGCTCTGGCTGTGCCATCTTGAGCAAATCCCTGAGCTTCAGTTTGCTCAGCTATAAAATGGGAATAAACAACTGGGTCAAACTCGAGGGGCTGCTGCGGGATGAAACTGAACAAGGACATTCAACGTGAGGCCAGTGCAGGCCGGGCCAGTGACGGGCGCTCGGCCAGGCAGGGTTTGCCCCACGCCCAGCACGAGAGTCTGTTATCCCCAGTTAACCACAGACCCCCACTCTCTTCTCACACACCACACCACAGCTAGTTTGTAAAACAGGCAGGGTTAGAAACTTAACACTTGTGTATGTCCTCCAGAGAAACTGTATGAGACTATGTAGGGAGTTCTCTTTTGGACTTGATGTTAAGTTGAAAGGAGCTGCTGCTGTCCCCTTTAATTAATGAATTCATTTTTCAGTTATGACTTTTCATATATTCTCTATGTAAGATGACTGAAAAGGGCAAAAAAAAAAAAAGAAAAAAATCACTGAAGAGAAAAAAATTCCCACAATCCCATCACTCCAAGGAATGTGTGTGCGTGCTATGTCACTTCAGTCACATCCATTTCTCTGCGACCCCATTGATTGTAGCCGGCCAGGCTCCTCTGTCCGTGGGATTCTCCAGGCAAGAACACTAGAGTGGGTGGCCATGCCCTCCTCCAGGGGATCTTCCCCAACCAGGGATGGAACCTGTATCTCCTGAATTGCAGGTGGATTCTTTACCGCTGAGTCACCAGGGAAGCCCACTCTAAGGGACACATGACTATTCTGGCATATTTCCTTCCAGCTATTTTTGGTGACTTTTAAAAAGCAATGCTGAAATATTACAAGTATATACGGTTTTACTTCCTGCTTTTTTGTGGTTAAACTTGTGTTATGAGCATGTTTCCACATCAAGGAAAATTTTATTTTTTTAAATTATTTTAATTTTTTGGCCACACTGTGTGGCATACAGGATCTTAGTTTCCTGACCAGGGAGCAAATCTGCACGCTTTGCATCAGAAGCTTGGCGTCTTATCTGCGCTGGACTGCCAGGGAAGTCCCAGAAAATCACTATTATTTTTTCCCAGAAAATTATTTTTTAAATACTTCATTTATAAAATTTCATTTATTTTTTGGCTGTGCCATGCGGCTTGTGAGATCTCGGCTCCCTGACCAAGGATTGAACCCAGGCCATGGCAGTGAAAGCCTGCAATCCTAATCACTAGGCCACCAGGGAATTCTCCCAAACTTCATTTTTAAAGGCTGCTTAATATTCTATCATAGGATATACCGTAATGTATATCCTATGATATACTCTGATACACAGCTGAGCTGTTTTAAATTTTTTCTCTGTATATCTGCAGTGAACGTTCTGTGTGAGAATCATGATTCCCTAACAGTGGAATTACTGAGTCAAAGAGAGATGGAATTCTTTAAGGCTCTTGAGATACATGTATACAAATATATACACATATATATGTAAAATGCCCCGTGATTTCTAGGAAGACCCAGTGGTGCAAGAAGAGCATGCGTCTTATCACACGGTTGTCAGCACTCCACGTTAATGTCTTCCAATCTTAAAGGAGTGAAAAGAGGCACAGACACGGCATCTTGCTCACAGCTGCCCAAGAGACTGGGTGGCAAAGATCTACTCTGCAGAGGGCTCTCTCCATGGCATCCACTGCCTGCCCACTGCTGCATTTCTGCACAAAGAGTGCATCCTGGTGCCCACGTGGTGCTTGCATGCTTCTCTTGAGAAGCAGGGATGGTGGGATGTTGGAGCTGACAGTGCTCTAGAGGGGACCTAGCCAGGACTAGGGCCTGATGACTCTGAGCTCAGGGCATTTTTCCCTGCTGAGGTTTCTGTGCTTTAAGAAATGATACATGGAAGAAGCGAGGCCCTGTCCTCTTTAGGGCATTAAGAAAACAGGAATAGAAGAGTCACCCAACAGAAAGAAAAAACAAAAAGGAAAACAGTTTCTTGGGCAGTCAACATAGAGGTATTTTTCTCCTACTCTTTTCAAATCACAGTACTATTGTAAGGCATCTGGTGTATTACAGATAAGAAATCTAATCAGAAATAATTTCTTACCTTAAAAGTCGCTGCTGAATTTCTTCCCAGGAATCCCTGCGGTTCTCATCGACATACATTCGAAAGAGGATCCTCAAACAACAGGCCAGGCTGCTGGTTTCTTGCTTTAGAAGATTGGGTTTAGACTTGCCCTTAAAACCTAGGGATCAGATAGTCATGTAAATTGTGCACACTCCTAGGGTAATGCTGAGAAATCATGTGGGAACCTAACGTAGTTACTTTAGGAAATATCGAACCATCTCACGTTAAAAAAAATAATATTATTATTTATCTGGCTGCACAGGATCTTAGTTGCAGCATGTGGAATCTAGTTCCCTGACCAGGGATGGAACCCAGGCCCCCTGCACTGGGAGCACGGAGTCTTAGCCACTGGACCACCAGGGAAGTCTCGATCTCATATTTTTGACACGGCTTAATTGTGATACTGAACAAAGGCAGCCCTGATGTTGCACCCTCCGTATAGGACATACTTTGCTCTTCGACACACCCTGAACTGTTCTCCATTCAGACTCTGCTCACTTGAGGGGGGTGAAGCCATTCATTTCATCTTCTCAAGTGTTATGGCTCTTTAAAGTTCTAGCATGTTTCTTGAGTTGCTAGGTTTTTTTTTTTTTTCCCCCCACAAAGCATATATAAGAACACGTAAGACATAAAATATTGTTTTGTTTCTTAAAGCAATACCAATCAGCCACTGGGATGTGTAAACCACTCTAATAAGCAAAATCTTATTATTGGCAAAGACATAAAACACCTAGAAAGTTTAAACCTAAAGAGAAAAATGACATTTTAAAATTATGGGCTAAAACAGGCATCTGGGGAAAAAATTAATGGTAATAATACAAGAATTATATATAAAGTATCACTTTCATACAAAGTTCATAAAATGAGACTCCTACTGTCTTCACCCCTACACACCACTCACGTCCAGGACTTGTACTTACATATGGAGGTGGGAGAGAAAAACCCTAAAAGCCCCAGAAAATGTACCAGTGTGTCTGTTTCTCCTAAACTTCCACAGTTTTTATACCATCATATTTAACTTTACAATTTTAATCTAATGTAAAATTTCTTGACTTGCTAGGTTAATCTCTAAATCAATTTGTTTCTCCATCAAATACTGAGAATCTCCTGTGTGTCAGGCCATAGTCCTGGTACTGGGATGAAATTTCCCTTCTTTCTCCCTCAAGCGTGAAAACACCTGTTAAGTTATTCCAGCTGTGTGTACCATACCAGGGACTTTCCAAAGGCTTTAACAGTTTAGGACGGTGACCAGGGCAACCAGCTGTCCCATCTGTGTAGTCTGCCTTACCTGCTCGCCACAGGACAGTCCGCTGCTCATAATTGGAGTTGAAGGCCTTTGAGAATGAATGGGACTCCTGCAAGCAGTCCAGGAGCTTGAAGAGATGCTGCGAAGACATGTACTTGTACATGCCCTGGTCCTCCGTCTTGATGTGGATATCTGTGTCCAGCGTGTCTTGCTGGAGAGGGGAGGATAACAGAGCTGAGTAAAGAAGACAGACTGGCTCTGGACACGCTGGTATCAGAGCTCTCCAGGTCCTCCTCTCTATGAGGCACACTGCCGTCCTCAGCAGCCTCGACGCTCTTCCATTCAGACCCTGCCCCCTGGCTGGCGAGAGGACACGCGGCGCTCCTGCCCAACGGCAAGCTCTGCGGCCAAAGTTTCAGTCGTGTCAGTACTGCCTTCGCTGCATCAACAGGGGTGTGTTTCTCCAGCTACTACAGATTTCATTACACGACTGCACTGTCCGCTTATTTTATAAAGAAAGTGGAAAACGAGAAAATCAATCTGTAGTACCTGTGACAGAAGCTGTGAGGCTCAAAGCATAGCGAAAGAAATTCTCAGCCAAAGCCCACGTGGCATCTCATCTCAAGCCTCATCACATGATCAATGAACTTCAGTAGGTTTGACAATTGTGTTTTTAAATGTGAAGGGAAAAACCATAAAAATAGGTATGAAATTTTTATTGAACATGTTGCCTGAAATGTGGGACGTAATTAGGGATTTTGTATTTCCTGAGCCCTCAAGGAAAATGGACCACATCCCTCCCTACAAGCCAGAGGTTACAAAAGGGCAGAGTTCGCAATACTCCTGAAATAGATCTATAAATTCAGTGCAATCTCCATCAAAATTCCAGCTGACATCTTTGCAGTAACTGACAAGCTGATCCTAAAATTCATAGGGAAATGTTGTAAGTGACACAGAACAGCCAAAACAGTCTTGAGGGGGGGGGGAAAAAAGAAGCACAAAGCTGGAAGACTCATACTTCCCTATGAAAAAAAACAAAACTACAGTAATCAAGACAGCGTGATACTAGCATAAAGACAGACATACAGCTAAATGGAAAATAACTGAGAATCCAGGAATAAAGCCTCAAACTTATGATCAAGAGATTTCTAGCATGGATGTAAGAATAATTCAATGGGGAAAAAACAGTCTTTATATCAAATGGTACTGGGATAACTGAGTATTTACATGCAAAAGAATGAAGGTAGACTCCCTATCTCCCATAACATACAAAAATAAACTAAAAAAAAAAAAGGATCAAAGACCTAAATATAAGAGCTAAAGCTGTAAAATTCTTAAAAGAAAATGTAGGCTTAAATCTCTGTGACCTTGAATTAGCACAGTGCTTTTAGAAATAACTTTAAAAGTACAAGTAACTGGAGAAAAAATAGTAACGTGACTTTTATCAAAATGAAACCTTGTGTTCTTCAAAGGACACCATCAAGAAACTGAAAAGATAATGCACAAACGGTGCGATCATGTGTCCTCATACATCCATGTGCTAAGAGACGGGCATCCAGGAAACACAAAAGCTCTTTCAATGGTAAAAAGATACATAATCCAACTAAAAGGATCTGAATAGGTGTTTCTCCAAATATGAGAATAAATCCACAATGAGCTACTACCTCACACACATGAGGATGCCTATAATAATTTAAATAAAACCAGCAACACAGTGATAACCACTGGTGAGGAGGTGAAGACACTGGAACCTTCACACACTGTTGGTGGGAATGGAAAATAGTCTGGCTGTTTTGGAAAACAGTCTGGCAATTCCTCAAAAAGGCAAACACAAAGCTACCACATGACCCAGCGATTCTACTCCTAGGTTTATACTCCACAGATTTAAACCGTACGTGCACATTAAAATTTGTACAAAAATGTTCACAGCAGGATTATCTGTAACAGCCAGATGGTGGACACAACCCAAATGTCCGTCAACTGATGAACTGATACACAAAACGAGGCCTGGGCACACAAGGGGATATTATTCAGCCCAGGTGCGAAGAGTGGAGGAGGGTACACGCCCCGGCACGGCGAGCCTGGAAAGCGGTGAGCGGAAGGGGCCAGACACAAAAGCTCACAAATTATACGACTAACATAACATGTAATATTTGGGTTAGACAAACCCAGAGACAGAAGACAGATGAGCAGTTGCCAAGGGCTGGGGCAGGAAGGGAATGGGGAGTGATACTGATGGTCAGGGTGTTCCCTTTTGCAGTGATTAAAATGTTCTAGAATTTGTGGGGAAGTTTGCATAGCTTTGTGAATATACTAAAACCACTGAACTATACACTTAAATAATATAAACAAAACCCAAAAAAGGGCAGCCCTGGTGCTCCATCTACCCCACAGGTATGATTACAGTATTTAACAAACAAGAGGCATCCATCGTTCAGGGGGGTGGCCTGCTGCAAGCTTCGGAGATCTCAGTTCCCTGAGCAGGGATGGAGCCTGCACCCTCAGGGTGAAAGCACCAAGTCCTAACCACTGGACCGCCAGGAACATCCCCTGAAATCTTGATTTCCGACTCTGGTTGAAAAACTGGAAGAGTCACAGCTTCACCCGCCTGGCGGCAACCGGCCCTGAAACAGGGAGGTGGCGGGGCTCAGCGGGCTCCCACTGTGCCTGCCAGCCTGCTGCCCCTGCGCACGGCATCGTCCAGGCCATGAAGCACTCAGGCCTGCAACCTGTGGGGGAAGGTTACTGCCCCACTTTTGGACACTGAGTTCTGTTTCCAAGCATACTGTATATATAAAAGGTTGCACATACAAAACAAAAAGGTATACTTTCTGAAGGAAAAACTGGGATCTTTAGCCACATAACTTTTCCTTCTCAGTTAGTTATGGGTGAACTGTGGATCAATGATAAGGAGCAGTCCCTATGATTAATAACACATTTTTTTTGAAGCACCAAGGCAAGGGGTGGAATCTCAGCAGTGGAATGCTGGTAAAGTGGCTCTCTGGGAAAGGCTGATTTTTAGTGCTTGGTGATTTCTGTGGGGTACACACTCCCATTACGGCCAATAGTAAGTGACCAGTACCCTTGTCGCTGAATGCAGGGCTGGGGGCAGTGAGCGTGAGGGGCTCTCGCGGCCAACCCAAGGTGGCTCCAGCACATCACCGCACCCGGGCAACCTCCCCTCCGGCAAGGATGCTCTTCTCCAGGCCCGCCCTCACCTGGGCGGCAACCATGTGCTCTGCGTCCTCCTTCTTGCTCGTCGCAGGGTAGAACACGATGTTGTCAATGGTCTGTATCAATTCCAACTGGACCACACACTTGATGAGGAGGCTGGCAAACAGTTTCTGATCTATATTAGATGATAAAGATTAACCCTAATAATGATTCAGCCAGGACTGAGTTCACTGAGCTCTTCCCGTGTGCCAGCACAGATCTTGATGCTGCGGCATAACAATGAATAAGCTGGACAAAAATCCCTGCTCCCCCCATGGCAGAGAAGGACAGTAAACAAGCTATTTAAGCATAAGATACAGTATGTCACACAATGAGGACACAAGATGCGGACTGGGAGGTGGAAGGGGGGCTGTCAAGGTGGGGCTACGAGCTGGCCAGAAAAGGTTCTCTCTGAAAATGTGCTTTCTGAGCAAACACCTGAAGAGGTGAAGGGGGTCAGTGACGCGGGTCCCTGTTCTCCAGCACATTTCTCTGCTGCCCAAAGGGTCGCTTCTACAGACTGGCTCTGGGCTGTGCTCTGTCCACAAGAGGCTACAGGTTCCTGGTGGGAGCTGGCCTTGCCAAAGGACTAAATCTCAGCCGTGAGGGTCGGGGGAAGGGGTGCAGCTTATATAAATTCTTAGCTCCTGGATCACTAGATGGAGCAGTCACTGCCCACATTTTCTGCTTCCATATACTTCAGAATCTTCTCCTGACTATTTCAGTGGCTAAAATAATTCTTTGTGGAGAATTTTCCCTGCTTAGATTATTGATGTGGTTTCTGCCTATGGACCAGACTCCAACTAATGTCTCATCTTCTTAATCTCTGGGTTCTGGGACAGTCCATGGCTGATTTGACTCCAGTCCAAGTAGAGCTTCCTTTCCAACTTATTGTTAAAGAACCAGAATGCTGAAAGCATTAGATAAACGTTAACAGGGAGTTGGGTCATCTTCAAGCTTTTGAAAATGGCTATGAAATTATACATAGAAAAATTCTCCACACAGAATTAGTTTTAAGTGGAAACTGCAACAGATGTACACTTAACTTATACTTGTTCAATGACACCACCACCTTGGACCCAAAATAAAAAGAAAGAAAGTAAACAATGCACGTGTGTAAAGGGTTGCGCCTGCTGCTCTATGCACTGAGCTCATCCCTGAAAAGGAGGTGGAGATGGAAAACTGGGAGAAACAAAGTTCTGTTCCCTGGAGAAATGGCAGGGTCTCAAGTCCCAGGCATCCCTCAGAATCTAAGTATCTTGCTGCACCCAGTGGTTCCACTGAAAGAAACATCCACTTGTTCCTTTATCTGGGGCTGATGAGGACTCAGCTCATCCTTTGCCTGGACCCTGGAGACACCCTGGCTGTGCCACAGACAGGGAGGAGCGGCCTGCAGTCTCCAAGGTGGCGCCTCTTGAATGAATTCCGAGGGTGGTTATTTTCCAGCCTTCAAAAGATAATGGTGACCACACAGGGCTTTGTCTAATGCGCTGCCTCAGAGGTTCATGCCAATGTGGACACCTATAGACTGGTGTGTTGACAAGAGGGTGAAACCACTATGAAGAAAAATATCAACCACAACTTTAAAAAAGACCAGACTAACACCAGAAATGGTTCAATTTCTCAGTCAAAAGTGTCTGAATCTTGACTCTACCACATATTAGCAAGTCATGTCATCTGAGACCTAATTCATTCAAATGTGAAATGGTGCCCCCTCAAACGGCAAGGATAAGAATCACGTGAGACTACACACACGTGGGACACACAATGCCTGGCTCACAGCAACTGGAAAACCTATTTTTTAAAATGACAGGAAAACACACCATAAGCAACATTAACGGATAAATCAGTAAAAGTAATTTGAAACTTATATTCAGCAAAGAGATCTTTAACACACAGATCCCCCTCAAATCAATAAAAAGATCAACAATCAGTACAAAATGAGCCAAGATTACGAACAGATAGCTCACAGAAAACAGAAATGGTTCTTAAACACAGGAAAAACTGCTCAGTTTCACTCGTAATTAAAAAACTGCATATTAAGACTACTCAAAAGATATCAAGTATCACCTAGGTGTTTTCAAAGATCATGTTAACAGGTGTAACCTTAATAGGCAGCAACCTGGAATTATCTATCAAAATAGCAAAGGTACTTTCTCTTTTAACCTAGCAATTCTGTTTCTGGGGATTTACTGTACAGATAAACTCACAAATAGCACATGTATTATGTGATTCAATGCAGTGTTGTTTATAAGAGAAAAAGACTAGGAATAACATAAATATCCACTGGTAGGAACCCAATTAAGCAAATAATACCACAGCTACAGTGTGGGACAACATACAGTAGCATAAAAAGAGTGTGAGAGCACCTCAGGTACTGATTTTGAATGATCTCTAAGTTACATTAGAGATAAAGAACAATGAACGGTATTCTATAATGTCTATAAAAGTGGTGGAAGAGAATTCATATATAAATATAAATACGCATTATATGCTTGTGTAGTTGGATACGCATTTGCTTACACATGAGTCTCTAGAAAGGACTAGTAGCAACTGGTGACACTGGCTGCCACAGGGGAGGGGAGCTGCAGACTGAGGCCCAGGGGTGGAAGGAAGGCTCATAGCCTCTTTACCTCTCTGCACCTGCCGAATATTTGAATCACATACATGTATAACCTATTTAAGATAACAAACAAATAAAAACAAAAACAGTAAGAAAAGGGGTCTTACTTGCATACGGTCTGGCTTTCCAGCCGTCGTCAGTCGGGTTAGAGAGTTGGCTCTGACCTCTCTCGGAGGCATTTTTATCAATGCTGCTTAGAGACTGGCGGTCCAGATCCACATCCTGCAAGTTAACCAGAGAGAAACACAACGCTCACTCCTCCATTCACAATTCAAGACCTGCACAGAGATGTGCCTGGTTTTAACACTGCTGGCCCAACTTGAATGTGTAAGTGTCTTGCTGAGCTTGAAGTACAATGTAGCACTTTTCAGAGGATGCATGGGAGAGATTATGAGTTTCAACAATTTCTTTCTCCCATTAAAATTCCACATCTTCTGATTCCAACTTAGGTGGCATTTCTCTACACACTATGATTTCATGATAAGTGTGACAATTTTCAATGAGATCAAGTTCAAGAATAAATGAGTATGGTAGGTGTTTTTTTTAAAGTTGACAGCAGGAAGTTAAACAGAGAATGTTTACATACTGTGCTTTATGTTTAAATGGCTATATCCCCAAAGCCTTTCAAAATCTAATGCCTTTATAGTTATTTGGAAATAGAAGCTAGTAAGACTAAAGGTTTACCCTGTAAATCACAGTACTTTAAAGGGATACTTGAATTAAAACTTCTTTATGGGGCCTTACACAAAAAATAAAAACTATTTCATTGGTGAAGAGAAAAGCATTCTTTTTAAGATTTCTTTTTTTGGATATGGACCATTTTTAAGTCTTTTATTAAATTTGTTATAATACTGCTTTCTGCTCTGGTTCTTTTTCTGGCCATGAGGCATGTGAGATCTTCGTTTTCTGGCCAGGGACTGAACCTACACCACCTGCACTGAAAGACAGTCTTAAACCACTGGACCACCACGGAAGTCCCAGGAAAGCACTCTATGTAAGAGGGCAATAAATAAGAATAATTACACCAAAGCAGTATTTACAACAGTGAAAGGCCAGAACTGACATGACAGTTCAACAAGAGAAAATCCATTAAATAAATTATAATAATGTGCAGCCAGGGAAGAGGGTGTCCTCAAAGACTATTTAAGAATATGGAAAAATGTCCAAAATGGTATTAATACATTATGTACGAAGTGAGCCCAAACTGCAAATGTGGGCTGCATGTGCTCAGTCACAGAAACAAAAGCTAGAAGTGCTTTTAGCTTTTATTGAGTGAAGTGACTTATTTTCTTAATACTTCTTTCTACTTTCAAAAGACTACATTAATGAATATATACAGTGTTTAGCTCCTATAGGGCTTCCCTGGTAGCTCGGATGGTAAAGAATCTGCCTGCAATGCAGAAGACCCAAGTTCCATCCCTGGGTCGGGAATATCTCCTGGAGAAGGAAATGGCAACCGACTCCAGTATTCTTGCCTGGAAAATTCCACGGACAGAGAAGCCTGGCAGGCTACAGTTCATGAGATTGCAAAGAGTTGGACCCAATAGAGGGACTAACACTTTCATTTTCAGCTCTTATAACCTTCTTTACTCACTTCCCATCAGAAAAGCCTAAACTCCTTAGGCTTCTTAACTTTTTACTATGATATGTGATCAGAGAAAAGACAACTGAAAAAAAAAATCCTACCAAATGTTTTTCTGCTGGATCGTCCTCCATTCCTACAGGTCTCCATGTCAGCAGACTTTAGGGAATGCAAGAGAAGGAAAATAATCAATGTGAAGGGCAGCCTGGAGCTTTAAAACAACTACTGAACATAGAAATAAACAGCAGTAATCACATTAACACTTACACGTGGGGGATGGTTGTTTTGAAGATATCCAACATACAATTGCATGTTTCGTCCCAGACGTCAGGACTGAATTTCTCTCCGTTGGATATTACTAAGTTTTCTAAGCAATTTGTACCTGATCGAGCCAACTGCTCGTTATCTGCAAAATAAAACATCTATCATTAAACTTCAAATGCTGTTCTGATTCCAGCCTGATCACTGATGCTGCATATTGTGATATGGGCAGACAATGCAACTGGTAGGCTAGCAGGCCTCTAATTAATGAAGCCCTGCTAGGGATAGTATTAAAGTTTTTAGCGTTTAAGTAAGCTATAAAGAGGTAAAATTATTTTTTTATACTTTATTGTTAGGAATGGAAGAAGGTCAACATTTTGGTACTTGTATGAGAAATGATTTATAAACTGACTTGGAGGAGAAATTATTTTTATGTTCTAATTTAATTAAAAAATATTCATTTTCACCAATTATAAATGCACTCTTCAGCCTTCATGCTTCTATATGTTGAAAAAATTAATCTCTCACTAAAGACTATGTCAAGAAAAATAAAGCCTAGCTACACGAAGAGTACCTTGTTTTACACACCACTGCAACTGTGCAAATACATCAGAAAGAAGAACTTCATTCAAAGCTTCATAGAACTGGGTAAACACATCACAAATAGCATAAAGTGCATGATTGCAAGTTGTTGTCATCCACTCGGATTTCTGGAAAAAAAATTAAAAGATAATGTTTAAAAGCCACTCTCCTTGTGGTGAGATGGGAATTCTCACATATCACCGGCAAAATATTCTGAAACAAAATTTGGCAATAGAGATCAACTGTCTTAAACGTGTCCACATCCACTCATGCAGTAACACTACTTCCAGGAATGAACCTTGAAGAAATAAAGATCTGTGGCTGAAAGTTTATGAATGAAGATGTTTACCACACAGGTATTTATCTACTGTAAACACAGACATAAATTAATGCTTGGTAATGTGGCAGTTAAGTTGGCAACATCCATATGACAGAATTTAAACAGTCATTCAAAGTGATACTTCTGGGAACTCCCTGGAGGTCCAGTGGTTACAACTCTGTGCTTTCACTGCTGGGGCCCAATTCAATCCCTAGTCAGGGAACTGAGATCCTGCAAGCTGTGTGGCACAGCCAAAACAAAAACAACCCCCGCCCCACCCAATGATACATTCAAAAATTTTACTTATGTTCAATACACCTTACACAAAAATGTAAATATTAAAAATGATGTTGGATAGACAGGTTTTTCCAAAGATATACAAATGGGCAACAGATACACGACAAGGCGCTCAAAATCACTCATCATCAGAGAAATGCAAATCAAAATCATAATGAGATAATACCTCGGGCCAATCAGAATGGCCATCAATAAAAAGACAAGAGATAATAGATGCTTGAGAGGATGTGAAGAAGAGGGAACCCTTGGGCACTGTTGATGGAAATATACATTGGTGCAGCTGCTATGGAAAACAGTATGGATGGAGGTTCCTCAAAAAATTGAACTACCATATGATTCAACAAATCCTACTTTGGGGTATACACCCAAAGGAAATGAAAACATGATGCTGAAGAAACATATGCAACCTCACATCCTCCCAACTGTTCAGAAGTTGGTATGAACCAAACAGGAAGAGGACCACGAGGCACCCGCTGAACCGGCAGGGTCGGTGCTCAAGGGCCGAGTGGGCGCCCAGTGGAGATTTATTTCCCCTCACTCGTCCCCAGATGGGAAGTTCCACAGCACTACTTGATAACTGGGAGAGGAGGGCCAGGAAGGGCATTTTCCTTTTCAAAACACACCCGACATGGCTTGCTGTGCAAGACTTCTGTGGGCTGTGGATGCTGACGACGCAACCCTGGGCACAGACAAGGGCCAGAGCGGCTCTTCTCCCATCTCACTGGGGCAGTGCTCTCATCATCACCCACCTCCGACTGTTGCTCGGGGAGTTTCATGTTGTCAAAAATCCTGAACACGATTCTGAACAGGTCCTGCCACCAGTGCTTTTCAAAGGTGTGGCCATAGCTCTTCATGATCTCGAACATGACTGTGAGCCCTCTGGGAAAAACAAAGCCGGGCACAGAGGAGGGGGTGGGTGGGGGAAGAGGGCAGGGGCCTGGGGAGGCAGGGACTGAGACCCAGGGGGAGAGGTGGGGAAGGGGCCCCCGGGAGGGGAGCCGGGACGTGGTTACCTGGTCCGGACATCTAGTTTGCATCTGTTAATGATGCAGGAGAGCTCAAAGAGGATGGGGAACCAGCCTCGGACCCAGACTCTGTCACCAGGAGCCACGTTCATGTCATCACTTGTGTATTCTTGCAGCACCTACAATGAGACCATCCCTCAGAGGCGGACCCAGCAGGTGAAAGGAAGGAGCCGAACCAGAACTACAAGAAGATGAAAGCCCCTCATTTCCCCTCCTAAAAACCTCAGTTTAGCAAGGGTCTATTGGGGAATCCTGCAGAGATAGAGACCAGTCTGTCCCAAAGGCACATACGTGGTTTCTCCCTATGGACCTTTGTGGGTTTTAGAGTAAGGAGAGTGAGGCAGATCACAAGAATCCTGGCGGCAGGAGGTTTTACATTAAGAAAAGCGATACAGGTCAAATGGTGATAGCAAAACATCCAGGATGATTCAGTATCTCAGACCGTTCCCAAACATTACTACAAAAGGAGAAGGGGGCAGCAGAGGATGAGACGGTTAGATAGCATCACTGACTCAATGGACATGAATTTGAGCCAATCCTGGTCGACAGTGGTGGACAGATGAGCCTGGCGTGCTTGCAGTCACAAAGAGTCAGACATGACTTGGCAACTGAACAACTGTAATCATATGGCTTAAAAGAGGAGGGGCAGCACCTGCTATTGACTAAGCACTTGCTGTGGGCCGGGAGCTGGAAAGGTGTTTTACATGAGTTAACAATTCTCACAATTCCCTGAAGCAGGTAGAAATAATGGTTCTGCTTTATAGGTGAGTTAACAGAGGCACTAAGGGATTAAATAAGAGGCCCAAAGCCACGTGTGTAGGCAGGCGCTGGCTGTCTTTACACAGTCCAGATGTGAAGCCCTACTTCCTGCCCTGTCTCTGGGGTCCTCAGCCCTCTGATCCTTAACCACTCTTGAAGAAGCGCGCTCTACTGCAATGGAGTTTCTGTATCAACTCTGGTTATTTAGCATTAGGCTATTTCTCTCTGTGCTTCACTTACTGCCCTTGTATAACAGGAATATAATTACCCCTCCTATGGGCCTGATGTGAGGGCTAAAGGTATCCACACACAGAACATGCCTAAAATGCTGCCTGACATGTTCTGAGTGCTCCATCAACAGTGGTCTCATCATCATCTCATCGAGCTGTTGTCGGAACCAGATGTACCATCTCGGGGGCGTGTGCTTCTGTGAAGAATGTTTAAAAAGAGCTCCGTACAGGCCATCAGTTTAGTCCTTCTTGTTTTCACCCAACTGCAGTGTTTTGAGGCTGTCAGCTGAACCACTTTAGGAAAGTGAGATGTAACAGAAAAACCCTCAGCATTTTTGGGAGGAAACAAAAGGTGATCTCTAAATGTGATTTCTTGGCTATATCACAGTGGCATAATGTCATTTCCTAAAAGAGAGGTTTGGTTTCTCTCAAATACAACGTCTAGCTTCTTCAGCTTTGCCAAAATTCACAGCTAAACTATTATCTTCTACAAAAACAATCTGTAGGATACTATATAAAAGTTCAGACTAAATAAAATACTTTCATACATACAAAATAACCAGAAAGGTAAAACCCGTTATGGCAGTATGTGGAAATAAACATCTAGTTTAGGGCAAGCACAGATTTGTAAGAGAGCAGCTGGAAAAGCTCTTTCCCAGGAGAGCAAGGGTCTTTTGTCCACGCATCCTTCCCCACCACGGCTCAAAAAGTGCGAAGAGGAACACTGTACCCGCGGCCTCTCGGAGACATATTTCCCACAGAAGCGGATGAGCCGGATGGCTTCCATGCTCGTGTCAGGGAAAGCAGCGTTGCAGGCGAACTCCGATAAGCACTTCACAGCATCTTGAAAGGAATCGATGGCTGCAGGGAAATGGTGCTGGAAAATGGTTGCTGGGAAACAAAGGCACATTTTTAATAAGACCAGGGTTTAGAAACGAGGATTAAACACACACACAAACACAGGAGATGATTACTACAGGGAAAAATCTAAGGAAGGCATGTCAGTGGTCTCTGGAAGACAGGGTTTCTGATGAAATTATTCAGGAACAAGTGCCCTCAGTACAACTCGGGCTAAACTGCACTGCTTCCTGAGCTCAAGCAACGAGGTAAAGGCCCAAATATTCATTCATTCAACGAACATTTATTGAGTGCCAACCACATGCAAAGTGTGTAAAGCAACTATACTGCAATAGAAATTAATTAATAAAAAATAAAATTATGGATAAGATGGGAAATAAAAACCCCACAAAGTGTGGTTGTGGGCCCCAGGGACAGAGATAAGTAGCTGAATTTCCCGCCTTTGCTCCAATGGGTAAGATGGACAATAATCACCTCAATCAGTAGATACGTAAAATAATCCCAGGTAGGGTGGGTGCTGGGTGAGGGGACAAAAGACAGGAGAGGCTGGTGGTGGCGGAAGGACTCTGGGAAGTGAGAGGACCGCCAAGAGATGACCAAGCTTCACCAGGAAGACAAGCTGTCCATTTTAGGATGGAGTCAGCAGAACTGCGAGAGATATACAAATGTGGATGCATGTGGGGTTGGTGCAGAGGGTCTGCCTGACAGAAGCTGAACACCAAGGGAAGCGCTGGCCCTGGCTGTGTGACCCTGAGCACATCCCTTCATTCCCTGGCTGCTGCCACCCTAAGATCACACCTGGTGCTACCTTGCTGGGACCTTATGAGAACAAAGTGAGACAGGGAAGGTCGGTGAGCCAAAGCTGACAGGCAGTTTAAAATTGACGGTTTTCAAAATCTTACAGATACCACCTAAGAATATGAGTGACTAGAATTTTAAAAAAGTTAAAAGACCTCAAAAAAAATCAAAGCTGACCCAATGTCTTACAATATCCACCAACAGCAAGACCGGCAAACAGGCAGGCCCAGGGACCGAGGTCAGTGCAGGGCGCAGGGCGCGAGTTCCGGGCCGGACTGCAGGCGGCAGTCTCCCTCCACCACCTCCCAGCGGTGTGACCTCAGACAAGCTCTCCTACCCGACCCTCCTGCGTCTGTTTCCTCTTCAGTGAAACAGGGGGAAGTACTGGTTTTCTTATCAGTGGGTTCAAACAACCCCAGACCAAAACTATCCCGGAAAAAAAATTCCAGAAGGTTCCAAAATGCAAAGCTTGAATTTGCTGCATGCCGGCAACGAGGCACATAGCCTTCGTACGTCGTATCATGTATTATGAGTAACCTACACTTGATTAAAGCATACGGGAGGATGTGCAATGGTTTTCTGCTAGTTCATCTTAGGGACTTGAGCATCCGTGGGTTTGGTGCCTGAGGAGGGTCTTGGAGCGTTGCTGACAGGTGTGAAGGGAGGCCTGTGTGGTCAGTTCTTGTTACTCATGGTACTCACTCTACAAAGCTGCTATGAGCGATGCACTGGCAAACACTGAACTGTCGCTCCTCAGGGAAACAGTTAGGTTCCTGTGAGCCTGTGCGCACAATACTTTCATCAACCTATCTGTGAAGGGAGGCCTGTGTGGTCAGTTCTTGTTACTCATGGTACTCACTCTACAAAGCTGCTATGAGCGATGCACTGGCAAACACTGAACTGTCGCTCCTCAGGGAAACAGTTAGGTTCCTGTGAGCCTGTGCACACAATACTTTCATCAACCTATCAACACACAAACTTGCTTTGTGTGCAGTCCTGTCTAAAGACAAGTTCAGTTCAGTTCAGTCGCTCAGTCGTGTCCAACTCATTGCGACCCCATGAATCGCAGCACGCCAGGCCTCCCTATCCATCACCAACTCCCGGAGTTCACCCAAACTCATGTCCATCGAGTCGGTGATACCATCCAGCCATCTCATCCTCTGTTGTCCCCTTCTCCTCCTGCCCCCAACCCCTCCCAGGATCAGAGCCTTTTCCAATGAGTCAACTCTTCGCATGAGGTGGCCAAAGTATTGGAGTTTCATCTTTAGCGTCATTCCTTCCAAAGAACACCCAGGACTGATCTCCTATACTTAGAATATTTTGTTGGCTCACTGACAATGAACTTGCAGCCAACAGCAAGGCAGCTCATGCCTGAGCGAAGCTAAGACATGTATTTTCTCCATAAAGGACCACACAGACGTCCTGCCCTTAGGAACACTGGCCAGCACATCAGAACCGTGCTATGGACTAATTAAAAAGGTGAAATCACAAACAAGACAAAGATGCCAAAAACACAGTGAGTTTTTGTTTGTTTGTTTTTTACCACAGAAAGGATACTTGTTTTTTTATTTGGCTGTGCCACTCAGCACGCAGGATCTTAGTTTCCTGACCAGGGTCCAAATCCACGGGCCCTACGCTGGAAGTGCAGACTCTTAACCACTGGACCGCCAGGGAAGTCCCCACTTGTTTATTTGCAGTAAAAAAGCTGAAACATGAAGGCCTTGCTCAGTCTCAGCTGGGAACAGGCACCCTGGGTGACAAGCATTGTGCTGCTCTGTGTGTGTCCATGTCAGCCGATGACCACCAAAGGGCCAGGAATTTTGGTTTTGGGGTTACATATAAATTTTAGCGAGTATATGAACTCACAAACATAGAAACTGTGAATAATGAGGGTCGACTGTGCTTCCTTTCACGGTTAAGCACATGTCAAGAGCCTAGCATTCCACATGAGTACATCACAGTGTAGCTGAAACAACGAAGCCCCTTTTGGGAGTAAACTAGACGGGAGATAAGTGGTCACCCTCCTAGACTTGCATGTGGGGCGTCAGTCAGGAGGGAACGGAGATACTCACTGACGATGTGGCCCGTGGTCTGGAAGGCCAGCTCCACGATGTTCCCGTCGTGATCCGAGGCCGCCTGGTGGAACACGGCAAAGATGTTCTTCCAGCCTGAGCGGATGTTGGCCGCCTGGGAGTTCACCATCTGGGCGATGCAGCGGATCACCATGTCCCGGATGGTTGGAGACCTGAGGAAGGAAGGGGCAGCCATGTCATCTGTACTTTGGACAGTGGGAAGATAAATGAACACGGTTCAATCCATAAAAGCAGTACTTAAAAAAAAATTTCTTTTAAAGCATGTAGTAATCCGGATTCATTAAAAAGAAAAAAATTACAGACAAAAAGAAAAAAATAATAGGACAGTCACTGGGGCAGTTAGTTGCCTAGTCAGCAGTCATCCTCCCATCTCCTTAATAACAGAAGTCTGATTTCACCTGGGCAGCCACATGCTTAAAGCATGTAGTAATCCGGATTCATTAAAAAGAAAAAAATTACAGACAAAAAGAAAAAAATAATAGGACAGTCACTGGGGCAGTTAGTTGCCTAGTCAGCAGTCATCCTCCCATCTCCTTAATAACAGAAGTCTGATTTCACCTGGGCAGCCACATGCTTGATCTCAGGGAACCAGCATAAACAGTGTAAGCAATGTGACAATCTTGTCTCATGTGCCAGATCCTCAATTTCCCAGTCTCCCTTGCAGCTAGGGGAGCCATGTGATCTGACCAATTAGGTGTAAGAGAAAAATCTATGTGCATGGGAGGGGAGGGGTTTCTGGGAAGGTTCTGCTTTTGTCTTAAAAGGAACACACTTGGGAGGCGCTGCCCTTTTTCCTCTTGTTCCCATTCTGATGGTGGGTTCTATCCCTTTAAATCACTCCCACTGTGAACACGGCATGATGTCTGGAGCTGAAGCCTCCATCCAGCAATCATGAAACAATAAGCTCAAGGAGGAAAAGTACCCCGTTTTAGGTCAAACAAAGGAACAGAAAGAGCCTGGTTCCTTGGTCACAATTTGGCCTATGGGCCAACGCTGGGACTGTCTGCCTCTGACTTGTTAAGCAAACAGTCCATAGCCTTGTGGTCAATTTTTCTGGCTCCAAACATTTAGAGTAACATACTCATAATTCTTCCATCCAGAGATGTGGCCTGTGTACACCATTCCTAAAGTATATATCCTCTGAGATTTTCGGGAAGAGATATTTATGTATGCTAAATACATACACTGGGATGGGAATATACATATGTAACTTAAGACGAATATTTTAAATTATTATTAAACAAAACCTGAAGACAGAAGAAATGGTCCATTTCCTGAAGCAGCTGCAAGGTTCAACATGGTGCTCCTTGGATATTTAGAGTAGATTAGAATGTATGTCTGTGACCATACCTCAGCTGACCGCCCATATAAGAGTGCTCCCCTTACCTTTACACTGTTTTTCAGAGTGGTTATCACCACTGACTAAGCATTTCGGGTTTATTTATCTATCTCACTAGACTATAAACGGATTAAAAAATTTTTATTATGGAAAATTTCATTTACATAAAAGAGAAGATGGTGTAATAAACACACATAGACCCATCACTTAGCTGCAATGATCATCAAATCAGGGCCAAACAAACTAGGAACTGACTGTTTTCTGTTTTGTTGTATGGTTGGCAGCGAGAATAGTATGTAGCTGATGGCAGGCCTCAAAAAATACAGGCCGAGTGAATGAATGAACAGAGTGACTACTTCAGAGGGACAGCTGTCCTGACCTCTTCTATCACCTCCCGGGGCATAAAGGCTGGGTCAGACAATTTCTCCCCCTGTTCAAGGACACTTTGGCAGTGGCCCTTTCTCTGAACTTCGGTGGCACCAGCCCACTAAGAATGCATGATTTCTATGAGCTGCAGTGGTGTGATCTGCCCTCTGTGGAAGGTGATGAAGAGATTTCAATGGGATTTACTTAGAGACAATAGGTGTGAATCACAGTCTGCTCGTTTTATCTGTTTCCATCAACAAGAGAGGAAAAAAGACCAACTTTGTGGTTATTTCATCACAAAATGCAAGTGAGCTCCACAAAGACAGAGACTTTATCTGTCTACTACCTGGTATAAGGTACTCAGTTTGTTAGGAGACCTTAGACCCCAGCAGGGGTCTAAGGGTCTTCCAGAATTATACACATACCTGTTTTTCTTCATAATATGCTCAAAAGGCCTCAAAAAATCTTTCTGGAAACGGAAGTTGGCTAATTCTCCCTTCTCAAGGAACTTCATGGAGAGCTGCCTTAATGAGTCAACAGCAAAGATAGCCACATCCTCATTGGGGTTACAGCCAACCTAAGCAGGAACAGGAGGAGAGGTGATCAGGCACAGTGGAACAACTGTGGATGTGGGGTCCTGAACCTCACACACAGCCTGCCTTCAAAATAAATGCTCTGGGAAAACGGACCTCAGGAGGAGGAAAAGGCCCTTTCTTGGCTATTACCTGTACAATGTAAAGTTTCACAAGAAAATACATTAAACATGCTTTTAAAATATGCTCACTTTGTGTTTCTGAGTCACGTTGTGATAATTCATACACGATTTCAGACCTTTTCACTATTATTACATTTGCTACGATGATCTGATGTTACTATTTGCAAAAAGATTACAACTTGCAGAAGGCTCAGGTGATGGTTTACATTTTTTAGCAATGAACTATTTTAAAACTATTTTAAGCTATGTACATTTTATTATTATTATACACTTAATACAGTATAGAGTAAGCATAACTTGTTTGAAAGTGTTAAGTCACTCAGTCATGTCCTACTCTTTAAAACCCCATGGACTGTAGCTCGCCAGGTTCCTGTCCATAGAACTCTCCAGGTGAGAATACTGGAGTGGGTAGCCATTCCTTTCTCCAGGGGATCNATTATACACTTAATACAGTATAGAGTAAGCATAACTTGTTTGAAAGTGTTAAGTCACTCAGTCATGTCCTACTCTTTAAAACCCCATGGACTGTAGCTCGCCAGGTTCCTGTCCATAGAACTCTCCAGGTGAGAATACTGGAGTGGGTAGCCATTCCTTTCTCCAGGGGATCTTTTCAACCCAGGGACTGAACCCAGGTCTCCTTCACTGCAGGAAGATGTTTTACCATCTGAGCCACCAACCAGTAAGCTCGTATGACTCCCTTCACTGTGCTATTCGCTTGACTGCTCTAGTCTGGAACTGAGCCTGCAGTGTCTCTGAGGCTGGCCTGTGTATCGAACGGATTAAAAAAATAATTAGCTTTGATGACAGTCTGGCTGAGGGTTGCTGATGGTCAAAGGTGCTGTTTACTGTAATATTTTAAAGTGTTCATGTAATGTTGATGTAATTAGAGACTAGTAATAATATTATTCGGAGAAGGTGATGGCACCTCACTCCAGTACTCTTGCCTGGAAAATCCCATGGATGGAGGAGCCTGGTGGGCTGCAGTCCATGGGGTCGCTGAGGGTCGGACACAACTGAGCGACTTCACTTTGACTTTTCACTTTCATGCATCGGAGAAGAAAATGGCAACCCACTCCAGTGTTCTTGCCTGGAGAATCCCAGGGACGGGGGAGCCTGGTGGGCTGCCGTCCATGGGGTCGCACAGAGTTGGACATGACTGAAGTGACTTAGCAGCAGCAGCAGCAACAATATTATTATTCCCTAGCTGAAAACCCCTGGCAGCTTCAGGAATACACTCTACGCTTACTGTGCAGCTCTGCGCACCCCTGGACACGCTTGTGCCCTTGTCTAGAAGAGGAGAAACATGGGACTGTTCCAGGGACTGCGGGATTCCCGAGAGCTCTAGTCCACCACCTGCCTGTTCAAACCCACAGGCTTCTCATGTGCTCCAGCTCCCAAGGGGAACGGAACATCCTGAGCTGGTGGAAAAGAGTGAAGAGTCCCAGACTGAGCAACCGAGGAGGCCACAACCTTGGACTTCACAGCACTGATGAGATGGAACGGGCATATGTAACGAGGCTGACAACCATGAAACGTCTAATTACTACCTGCCAGCCTAGGTCTCAAACGTGTCATAGGCTTGGACAAGAATACAAGATGTAGTCATGCTAACGATTCACATTTACTCTTTCAAACAAGTTCCTATCAATGATGTCCACTAGGATTTATTTACCCAGAATGGTGGGAAAGATGGGTGCTGAGTGGTTTGATTACTTTAGGTGGCAGTGTTACCCTTTACTCAGCAAACATTTACTCTGGGTCATCTACAGGTTCTTGTGGCTCCCTCCTCACTGAGGGTTCAGAAAGGTCACCTCCAGAGAGGCTGGACACACTGCAATGCCTGACCCTTTACCATCAGCCATTTTATCATGAGGCCTTCCCAGGTGGCTCAGTGGTAAAGAATCCGTCTGCCGATGCAGGAAATGCAAGTTCAATCCCTTGCTCAGGAAGATCCCCTGGAGAAGGAAATGGCAAACCATGCCAGTATTCTTGCCTGGGAAATCCCATGGACAGAGGAGCCTGGCAGGCTATAGTCCGTGGGGTCGCAAAAGAACCGGATATGACTTAGTGGCTACACAATTTTATCACAGAATGCAAGTGAGCTCCATGAGGGCAGGGACCTCATCTGTCTACTACTTGGTACAAGGCACTCAGCTAGTTTGTTAAACAGATGGTGTGCTCAGAAGTGCCTCACGTAGAGCTGATAAGCAAGCAAAGTAACAAAGACCTCAGATGAGCTGATGGGCCAAGTGAGAAACAAGGCTGCATGTGACTGTGCCTCCTCTCAGGGGGGTCCCACAGCTGCCTGGGACAGCCAACAGTGCCCAACTCTCCCCAGTCTGCGTTTAGTGACACCATACTGGGAGCTGTCCATCGACCACTGTGCGGTATTTATACCAGAAATCGGCAAACGCTACAAATGATTCACCATTGCTCAACTGTTTGCTCTAAATCCCAATGGCCGATTACTTCTTATGATTTTCTTCTATTCAACGTAGAGAGAGCAGTTCTCTTTTGGATAAGCTTTTATTCACACTATTTCTAAGCAGCTGTGTTACAACTCTTTATCTCCAGGCCTAAGAAAATTGTTTTGAAATCATGAAATGTGTTTTGGTAGTAAACAGTATTATTAAGCTGTTTGTTTTCCCTTAAAAAGCAAACGACATTACAGGTACATACATTTATGAATGTAATATATATTTTGATTTTATTTGTTCAGTATACACGTGCATGTGTCTATATGTATACAATGAAACCTCTCATGGAGAGCAATCTGGTTTTCTCTCTGTAGGTTTCAGTTTAGAACACAAAAGTCTCTGGCTTGTTTCTGATTTAAATGAATGTTAGTTTCCTCAAAAAGATTTCAGATGAGGGGTGGCGATGGAAGCCAGAAAACAAGCAGCAGTGACGTTTATATTGCAACTGTAAAGAACCTAACTTAATCTCTGGTCATTCAGAGGCGCTTCAGGGTTTCGCAGTGCTTTCAAGCACCAATGTGTTGGTCCAGTGATCGTAATGATTTTTATGGTGTGAGCCTACATCCTAAATATGGGATATTAAAGTATTTTATACACAAATGGATTTTTAACTCATTCTCCGTAAGTTCTATCAATATGTAGGTATGCTATCAGCTGTTCTTGACTCCACAGGGAAAGTGAATTTTGGCACCTAAACACTCAGTCGCTTGTGTTCTGAATTTAGTCGCCTGCCTTTTTTTTTGGACGTCAATAGAGTGGTTGTTGAATCTGAAGAGTTACCTTATTGAAGTGATCTCCAATCACATGCCATATTCGGGACCACTGCAGTCGGATCCGATTCATGTTGTAGTAAGAGATCTCCACGATCTTCTGCAAGCTGAACATGCGGGGGTGGTGGGGGGAAGCCAGCTCGTCCATGGACACGGCACACAGCCAGCGGACAAAGTCAACTACAGGCCAGACCCAACAACACACGCGAGGCCACGTTAGTAATTGTCAGACAGTTACAACAGGAGCCTCTGCAGTTGTCACAGGTGAGTCAAATACTTACCTATCGCATTTCCATCCAGCCTGGTAGAGCCAGTAAAAATTCTAGGAAGAAAATTCCAGATATAATAAAAATTAAACTTGGAAGATGAAGGTTCAATTTCAAACACTCAGAAAAAACAAAAAGGAAACATTTCAGGTTTGGCACTTCCACTAAAATAAATTATGAGGCATCAGAGGTATAGAACTGGTCAACGAGGTGCACTGAGAGCAGAAATGCTTATACTGGTAGGAAGAGAAAAGCAACACCAAAAGGACGGGGGCAAGTCAAAATATGATAGTGTGGAATATGGTATTCCACAGCAGGGGGAATGCAGACTGAAGACCTTTAAAAAGCTGTTCCTCCACAAGAGCAACCAAAAAACTAACAAAAATGTAACAAATTTTTCAGATCTAAACTCTGGAAATTACCAAAGGCTTGGGACAATATTTATTCAAGAAAAATGGCTGAATCTTTTTTATATTTAGACCATGTTTATTCGGACTATCCTGCCAATCTCTCTTTAGATTCAAACCTGAATAGGCCGAAAGTAAAAGTGTGAAAAAAAAATCACATGTAAACAGTTAACAAAAAGAAAATAAGAGTAGCTGTACTGATATCAGACAATACAGACTTAAAACTGGAGTCATTACTATAGACAAAATATTTTGCAATGATAAATGATTTAATATGTGAAGAAAATCTAGTAACTGTAAATACATATGTGTTTAACAACAGAGGGGCTTCTCTGGTGGCTCAGTGGGAAAGAATCCTCCTGTAGTGCAAGAGACTTGGTTTGATCCCTAGTCTGGAAAGATCTCCTGGAGAAGGAAGTGGCAACCCAGTTCAGTATTTTTGTCAGGAGAATCCTATGGACAGAGGATGCTACAGTCCATGGGGTCTCGAAGAGTTGGACAGGACTTAGCAACTAACAAGAGAGCCCCAAAATCATGGGCAAAAAAGACATACTTGAAAGGGGAAAATAAAACAATTCAAACAATGTCCAGAATCAGCAGATCCACACAGGCAGGAAGTGTACTAGTGGTTACAGCAAACTGTAAAAATGTGGGGCTTCTTTATCGGGTAATGAAAAAGCTCTGAAATTAGATGGCTGCACAACTCTGCATATACTAAAAACCACTGACTGTATGTACATTTTAGAAGAGTAAGTCTTAGGATGTATGAATTATGTCTCAATTTAAGAAATATAAGCACAAAGAAAGGTGCTAGACAAGCTACTACTGTCCACTACCTCGCTAAGGCAGAGAAACAGGGAGGAAACGTGCAGTTAACAGTGGAACAAACATTTTGTTCTATCAGCCCAAACCTAAGAGGAAAAAGTGGGGAAAACTCAACAAAAGTGTGTCGCAGACAGTATTTCTATTGGAGAGAAGGAGAAAAGCAGCAGGAGCAAGATGATCAAAACATGCTAACAAAGAGTTTAAAACACTAAGAAAATTGTTCTGACATCAATACAAATGATGTCATAAATTCTATACTGCTATTATCTGAAATTATTTATATTTAATGTATATGATCATTCAACGGCAATTTTCAGGAGTTTGTTGACTTTTAAGAAAATTCCTATTTTAAGCCCTAGTGTGGAAATGGCAACCCACTCCAGTGTTCTTGCTTGGGAAATCCCATGGACAGGGGAGCCTGGTGGGCTACAGTCCAGGTGGTTGCAAGAGAGTTGGACACGATAGCAACTAAACAACGTAATGAGTATCTTCAAATGAGAATATCTCCGTTGCTCCTGGATGTTTAGGTCAAGTTTAAGGAAACAGAAACAACTGAAAGGCTGTGAGGAAAAAGAAATGGACATGTCAGCCTGGCCAACTCTCACTACAGACAGGCTTTAAATCCAATACTCTTTTCAAAATTTAAAAAAAAGTAACTTCTAAACCAAGGAAATTCAAAACATTAGAACAAGCAAAAACTCTTGCTTCTGACATAATTTGGTCACAAAGTTAAAGTTATAATTTTATTTATTTATTGGCAGTGCTGCATGGCTTGTGGGATTTTAGTTCCCCAACTGGGGATTGAACCCAGGCCCTAGGCAGGGAGGGGGTAGAATCCTAACCACTGGATTGCCAAGGAATTCCCCAACATATAGTTTTTAAAAAGGTTACGACAGTTCAAGATCAAAATCCAAGTGAATGTGAAGGTGATTAGCAGCCGTGGGCCACACGTGCTGCTCTTACTCCTGCTCAGTTTGAATGATCTGGGGGGAAACACAACAGTCAAACAGACTAGGGATCCTCCCCACCCAGCACTATACAGAAGGCGTCAAGGCGCTGGCTGGCCCAGCTTTCCTGGAGAACAAGTTCACTACCTGTCCACAGCCACCACCACGCTCTGAGAGCTGGTCTCGCCGACTGACTCCTGGAAGCTGGCCATCTGTCTCTTGTCCACTCCGCCGCCCACCAGACTACCTGAAACACAGCACGCAAAAGCAATAGTGCTTCTGAAACAGTCAAGGACAGAGAACCAAGTACCCCGTGACACCAGCATGCACAGGCAGGAGACTGTGAGATTGGTATGCAAGCGAGAAAAAAAAAAAAAAACCTCCAATGATGGCAGAATAAAACTAACTCTGGTTTTGGCATTTTTGCATTTAGAATACGTTCTTATACAAGTTCTCTCTCTTCCTTTACCATCCATCTCCCTGTCATTAACAGTCTTCTGTATTTTTTTATAGTATTAAATGTCTGTGTTTAGAAAAACAAATTCAAGTTGATTGATACCAACTCAGAGCTCCCAGAACACGTAACGGTTTAAAACTGAAGATCTGAGGAGATCTACTTCAGTCATCCTGACATACACCCCGAGAAGAAGGTGCTGTTACCCTTCCCCCATGTTCGGAGTTTATACTTTTAACTGAACGACTCCAACCAGAGTTCCGTGGGAACTCGGAGTCTGCTCTCTGCATCAAATGGCCTGGGCTTGAAACCTACCTCTGCTCCTTCCTCCAAATGGCACCTCGTTCATAGCACTTCACCCCACTGTGCCTTACTTATCTCATTTACAAAATGGGGATAATAGCCCCAATCTCACTGAGTTGTTACAAGGAGTAAATGAATTAAAATATACAAACTGAGTGCTTAGAATGTGGCCTGGCATGTCTGCCCTTTTTTACTGCTATCATTGTTATCACTGACAAGAGAGTCTCTCAGTTCAATGTATCACCAGAAATAACCCTACTTTCATACCTATTAATACAAGCCTCCCAAATGAATAGGGAAGAGAGATTGAATTTATTTGAAATCTAAAGATATGCACACCCACTCCTTGAGCACCAGATGGCTTCCCACCCCCCAACATACTTATATGCATAGAAAGAAAAGTGATGCACCCTGCTGATGTCGATAAAATTAGCATTTACTCGACAGTTCAGTCACAACTGAGAGAGCTGAGATGGCACTTCCACTCCGTTAACAGGCATCCTGTCAGTTGGCACGCAAGAAACAGGTGATCTACGGTCCCGATGAGACAAGGGCTTCATGCCTGTTAACTGGTGAATCCGCAGCGGCCGGCTGGGGGGCCTGGCACCTTACCGAGGCCAAGGCCCATGAACTCTTCTCCCGCCAGCGTGTGGCCCTTCAGGCTCCCTTCTCTCTCACGCCCGGAGCCAGACAGGTAGCGCGTCTTCACACCAGTTCCTATCAGCTGAGCCAGCTCCAGCTGGCTGATGCACTTCAAGATCTGAGGAAAGAGGGTGTGAAGAGATGAGTCCCCGGTTCATTGGCCGAAAAGCGCAGTGCCCCCTTAACTCAGTCATTACAGAGTTCTCTGAAACATGCGGCCTTTCAGGAGAGGATAACATCTGGGAGACTCAGGCTGGCTTCCCTACTTCTGGCTAGGCAACCCTCTGAGTGTGGGTCTGGAAGACAGACCTCATTACTTTATTTTTTAAACCATTAAAAAGGGAAAGAGAAAATGCGCAGAAGAAAAACTAGTACAACAGAGAGGCGAGATGGATGTCCGTTTATGCAAATTTAAATAAGCACTGCATAAAGACAAAGCATCTGACCCGAGTGGGGGACTCCGGTCACCACGCCCTGCCCTCCCTCTCAGGCACCCCCACCTCCTTCCCGCCCTTCCCCTCAGAGCGACAGCACGCCGGCTGATCTCATGCTCCAACGTGTCTCTGTCGCTCCTCCCCGTGGCTCACCGCTGAGGCTCCCAGCGCAGACCTGCGTCCCGAGACCTCTCTCGGCCACCTGCAATCACGCACCACCCCCATCACCACCCCCGGCCACGCAGTCTTGTCTTTTCTCTTAAGTGCTTACTTTCCGGCATTATGTCACGTATTTGTTCTCTGTCTTTTGTGCCAACAGGGCATTAACTCTATCTTGTTCACTGCTGAATCCCCAGAACTTGGCAATTATTTTTTGGTTAACGGAATAAATGAGGGCGTGCCCTGGCATGGGTGGGCGGTAGGAGAAAAGACCATCTCCCAGCCCCATGGGGTGGCTCAGGCGCTGGAGAAGCCATACCCGCACAAGGCCCTCCCCCACCTGGAGCTTATCTGAATACAGAGAGCAGCTTCAACTTCTACTGCAGCAAACACTGGCTGCTTGAAACGAGGAGGGACGGCACATACATCTCCAGGTAAACCCTTCTTAGGGAATTTCCATGGGGACTTCTAACTACGGCTGAGTTTTGCTTTCCATGGTGACCTGATAACCCAGTCCCAGAGTATGGGACTCCACGACACCACGGAGCACTGCTGAGGATTTTCACTTAGAAACTGCCTTCCCCTTGACTAAGACAGGCACTCGAATGAACCACAGGGAGTCCACGTGTCATGCTACTAAATTATCACTAGTAAGCTGCTAATGACCTCCCTTTTCCAGAAGCTGGGATATGTATGTAACACCTGCGGCCAAGGACTTACTGATACCAACCTGACTTCTCAGAGTGTCTGACCATCCAATCAGTGATGGCTTTTTTTTTTTGGCTGATTCATTTTTAACATCTCCAGATGCCGCTGTACACTCGGCAACTGGCAGGGGCCCCACATTAACCTATCTCTTAGTTAAAAGAAAGTTCTAGGGGAGAGAGCAGCTATCTTCTGATTCATTAGGGTACACACTGATTCCTCAGGAAACAGGAAATAATTTATTAATAAAGCACACAACTCAAAACAATAACAACCTCCCCCCCAATGTTTTCTAATATGGAACACTTCCGAGTGGCGACAGAGAAAGGAGCGACGGGGTGAAAAACGACTGAGGTACGTGCCACGATGATGATGCTGATTGACAGCTAAGAGCTCCTAAGCTCCTGTATGGGCTAAGTCACTTCAGTCATGACCGACTCTCTGCGGCCCTGTGGACTGTAGCCCACCAGGCTCCTCTGTCCATGGACTTCTCCAGTCAAGAATACTGGACTGGGCTGCCATTTCCTTCTCTTCTTGCCAAATTCAGTTCTAACCCATTTTCCGCATGTTAATTCCTTTCCTTCTCACAACAACCCTCTGAAGGTTGCACAGAGGAGGAAGATGAGGCTCAAACTTGCCATGTCACACAGGCAGAGGCGGCGGACACCCAGACCAGCTGTCTGGCCCCGGGCCCTCGCCCTGAACTGTGTGATCCCTGTGGCGGCAGGGGGCTGCCAGCAACTTCTTTCCAGGTCATCACAGCCCCACCACTCTCCACACCCGAGCCTCTACTCTACTAATTTTCCCTCTAAAACAAAAAGTAATACCTTCAGGCGGTAGAGAAATTAGAAAGTACAACTGAAGGAAAAAGAGGAAATAAATC
The DNA here is from genome assembly GCA_006410635.1 of Cephalophus harveyi. NCBI lineage: Eukaryota > Metazoa > Chordata > Mammalia > Artiodactyla > Bovidae > Cephalophus > Cephalophus harveyi. The sequence goes on along the minus strand of SJYT01010502.1, from coordinate 582,349 downwards.
GTCTCCATAATTCTATCACACAGAGAGGATGCTAACATGCTCGTTTATCTTTTCAAGTCTCATTTTCTGTGTATGCCTGGCATGAAGGATGATGCTGCTTATATAGTGATTTTTTAATTTAACACACTGTGATCAAAGTATTAAAGACTGGATGCTACAGTCTTCAGTAGCATCTTTATCGGTTTTTCTCTGAAGTTTCTTTACAGAAAGAGACTTCTTTCTATATGTTTCCTTCTCTCCCTCTCCCCTCTACTATTTTTCTTCCAATTTATTTGTAGAAGAACCTGGTCATTTGCTGAGAGTCTGTCGTATCCCACAGTTCACAGGCTGTGTTCTCATCATGCCACTTACCATGCTCCTCCACCCTCTACATTTCCTTTAAATAAGCAGTGGAGGCTTGCACTGACTCAGGCTGGAGTTTTAGGCAAAAACATTTCTTAAGTGGTATCGTGTGTGTCCATCAGGGAGCATGTAATGCTGGCTGTCTCTTCCTTCAGAAACATTATCTTTTTTTCTTTTAAATATTTTTTTCTGATGTGGACGGTTTTTAAAATCTTTATTGAATTGTTACAATATTGCTTCTGCTTTATATTTTGTTCTTTGGCCAAGAGGCATGTGGGATCTAGGCTCCCTGCTGCTGCTAAGTCGCTTCAGTCGTGTCCGACTCTGTGCAACCCCAGAGACGGAAGCCCACCAAGCTCCCCCGTCCCTGGGATTCTCCAGACAAGAACACTGGAGTGGATTGCCATTTCCTTCGCCAATGCATGAAAGTGAAAAGTGAAAGTGAAGTCGCTCAGTTGCGCCCGACTCGTAGCAACCCCATGGACCGCAGCCCACCAGGCTCCTCCATCCATGGGATTTTCCAGGCAAGAGTACTGGAGTGGGGTGTCACTGCCTTCTCTGAAGGAGTGGCACACCACACTCTTTTTTTTAAAGATAAACCTCTCATTGATGGCACAACCTAGGCTGTCCTTCATCTACTCTCTCCCTAGAACAACTAAAATTTTGATGCATGACCTTTCAAACACCTGTCTGGACACATGGGTAATTATGTCCTTAGAGGAAACTCTTAGAACATGGTTCAGTTAAAAAACAAAAGTGAACCTGCCGGCAACCTTCCTCATGGCTCACGTTAGATGCTGACCTTGTCCTTTGTGCTACATTTGGGAGAGAAACTGGGCTCTGTACTTCGTTTTAAATCCACTCCCTGCAGTAAAAGCTCTCAGGAGGGGCGTAAGGACTCGTGGAAACAGGCGTTGATGTGGGAAGAAAGCGGCTAAGACAGAGGTCTGCTCCACATAGGCACTGGCGATGGTGTTGGGGCACTTGGTGAGGTGGTGGATCTGAGGCGTTTCCCTCACCGCAGCCCCAGGGAGGCTGACTTTCTGATACATGAGGAACATGGGGAGTAAGACAAAACCCAGAGTTAAAGCGAGGCTTGACTGCAGAGAAACAGAGTCGACCCAAGAGAGATGGGACTCTGAATTGAAGGAAAGCTGGGGCTCATCCTCACTGAGAAAAGGCAACCATCGGCTTTCAGAGACACTCACCTCGTGCCAGGAATTCCCGAGGTAGTTGCCGTCAGTGTGAGCCACAGTGATGAGCGTCTTTATGGTGTCAATGTTCTTCTGCTTCATCTCCGTGATGCTGGAGCTGGCCGTCAGCAGGGAGAAGCGTGCAAGGGCCTGGACATAGGCATCTCGTTCCAGCTGCAAGGGAGGCAGAGGGGACGCTGAGATCCTGGCCTGGGTGAGACAGGTCTCGCATGGAAGGGACTGAGCACCAGTTCCTCCGCTGCCTCCCGTGCACGTGGGGACAGGTTGTAAGCACATTAACACACCTAGGCCACACCCGGTACTCCATGCCTCTGTCCTCCCGCTACCCAAACACACCTCATCGCACATTTGAGGACTAGCCTCTCCTCTGCCACTGACCTCCCTTCTGAGGGAGCGGCTGAGCAATCTGCTGAATGCTAAGGCTGTCAGGTAAAGGCTGATTTCTACAACAGTCCTGCAGGTTGGTCTATTATCTCAAGTTTGCAAATGAGGAAATAAAGGATGACTCAGGGAGGAGGTAGCTAGACCAACGTTAGGCTAGAGAAGCAGCAGAGGTGAGGTGTGAAACCCAGACTGTCTGCAGTCCAAGCCTGGGGTCTTGGTACAAAAGAAAACGTCTACCTGTAAGATACGTGGGAACAGAAGACTGAGGTTTCCCAAATAGAGGGGTACAAATTCTTAGTGATTTAGGATATATGAAACTGACAACTTCCTGAGTTCATGAGAGTTTAGAATTGTATTTTGCTTATTTGCTTGAATTTTTCAAGACCCAAAAGATTTACAGACACATTCTTTCTCTATTGAACTACTTATTTCCCCCAGAGAAGACCTGGAAATAAGGGAAATTAAAATAATAAGCTGGTTTAAAAGGAAAAACACTATTTCCAGCACCAGGCACCTAGCCAGATGGACAGGAAGGCTGTTTTGTCAAGTCCAATTAAGTAGCTTGGACACCCACCTACCTTCAAAAATGGTTTTTAATCCAAATTGCCAATTCTTCCCCCAATCAGGCTGCTGCCAGCACAAATCTGTCGTCTTCCTCTCAGTGGGCATGAGTAAGGTGTCTGCTGAGAAGTTTTCAGCTAACTGGAAATATCTGATCGTTTCTAAATTTTGCCAAATCCTGAAGAACACAGCCCACCAGTTTCTCTGGAGCTGTGCTAACGTACACCCACCTGCATTCCAAAGATGCAGGCGATCCGAATCGCACAGCGGATGCCTTCCAAACACAGCGAGGCCACCTCAGTGTCGTCACAGTTCTGCAGTCCGATGCTGTAGGCTGCCAACAGCGGCGTCCACACCAGCTACCAAGGAGGAAGGTTTGGAAAACGTCTGGAATCTCAGTGTGGAAGAGCACTTAGAGGCCACACTGTTAGTTACAAGCACAGCCAGGATGTCAAGTTCACGGCTATTCTGATTCATTCACAACACGAAATAAAAATTCCTCCTAAACCGGGGTCAAAGCCATCACTATAGCATGCCATTTACTAAACGCAGTTCTAAAGGAAGGGTGGCACACATGTGGCTACTGGGCCACCACCACGTCTACTGTCCTCATGGCAGACATCACTAATCCATCAGAGATCCCACTCTCTGCTTAGTCTAATCGGGGCTGGAGAATCCTTTACATGGTGCAGCAGGCATCTATCGCCAATCAGAGTTTGGCATGCAAAGTAAAATCTGTAAGCAACTTAGGTTCTATCAACTTAGCTTATTGAAAGCTTCCTAATTTAGATTACTTAAGAGTTTACTTTTCCTCCAACTTTCTTGTGAATTCCCTGAAAATAAAAGCACACAAAAATCTAGAAGTGATCAACAGGATATCAGCAGTTACTTTAAAAACTTAAGAGAAAACATGAGTGCTATATATTTAGAACACGTACCTTTTCTAGACATTTAAAAAATAGAGAACTTAGGATGTTGTTTTTTTTGTTTTTGGCTGCACCAACTGGCATGTGGGGTCTTAGCTCCCCTACTGGGGATTGAACCTGTGCCCCCTGCAGTGGGAGCATGGACCCTCAATCACTGGACCACCAGGGAAGTCCCAAGGATATGTCTTTTACTTCTACCTCATGTCTTCTTATAGGCGAACCCTGAGGCCACTGAGATGAGATATCACAATAAAACTGTCTCTTTTGCCTGAATAATTAATTCATTCAATCCCCCCAGCAGCCTTGCAGGACCCATTTCACAGATGATGAACAGAGAGAGGCTGAATAACCTGATCCAAGTCCCAGAGCAACGAAGTGGCAAAGGCAGGGCTTAAACGAGATGCCCTGACTGCTGAGCCTGTGCTGACGCACCCCAAGCAACACCAGGGGCTTCCAGGAAGGACTCGCTTTAGTTACTAGTCAGAAAAAAACACCAGACGTGGCCTTTCCCCTCCCCAGTCTCTTCACCATTATAAACTCACTGGTGAGCTTCTGGCTGATCAACTCTAGAACCAGGTTCAGCTGTGTCTGAACTTCTCCGTATACTCACTTTGAACATTGGCCGGACGTGGTCCAAGTGAGTAGCACTCGTAAACGGGGCTTTGGCATGGCTCACGGCCTCCATCAGAGCTTTGGCTGTTTTTGCCATTTGCTCCATCTCCAAGTTGTATAGTAGCCGTCGCTGCTTTTCACTAGCGACACCTACGAAGAAATAAGAGAAACAACAGCTAATACTCACCAAGTGCTTGCTATGTGCCGGGCTCTGTTTCAAAAGATTTACAGCAATTAACTCACAAATCCTCCTCATGAGGACCTCTTCCTGAGTCTGTAACAAGTATTACTGCCATTTCACTGATGGGAAATGAAGCACAGAAACATTAAGTAACTTGCCCGGGGTCACACAGCTAACAAGCAGTAGATCTGGGGCCTGAATTCAGACAGTGTGGCTACAGAGCCTGCGCTCTAAACCGGACACGCTGCTGCCTCACCAACGAGACTGACAGCTTCGCAGGGGTCTTAAGTAGGAGAATTCCAATCAGGATTGACACAATCACCACTGGTATTACAGCGAAGTTTTAAGAAACATTTTTTGGGAGTAATTTAGCTGTCAGATTATTCTAAATTCCCTCTTGTAACTAATTGTAAATCTAATAAGAAGTGATACTGTGAGAGTGTCAATATAATCATAATCACTAATTTAATCACATTTCTTATTCAGATAGCTAGATATGCAAATTAAATCTGTCACCAGGGAACTTAATCATGCATTCTGATACACCTGAACATTGGAACTGAGAAATAATTTGCCATTAGACCTTACTCTGCTTAGTAGATTTGGTGGCAATTGTGTGTTCTTTTGTTTCTTTCATCGCAATTTTCTTGCCTTCTATCTCTTCATAGATGCTTGAGAGATATTCTTCAGGTAGATCTTTACTATCATTGATACCCCGATTCATTTTAATATACTGCTCTTTTGTCATTTTATTTTTTACCTGAAATTTAAAAAAAATGAAGAATCCACTTAGGAGACATCCACTGGCCCAAATAGTTATTTATTTAGCTACTGTAGTATTTAAGTCATTAAAATATGTTACCTGAGGGCTGTGCAAGTCTGTAGTTAGCATAATAATTGAATATGCTAAGACATAAGCAGTGTCAGCACTAGCAAACAGAGTTTGCCTAAAAAACAAAAAAGATTTCGGATGTGAGAACATGGACAGAGACAAGGCTGGATGGCGGCAACAGGGCTCAGGGAGACACGCTTCCTGCAAAGCAGGCCGACTGCTCCCCAGAAGCTTCCATCGCCACTTAATGATAACTAACGATCCAGAGTCTAAAAAAACCTAGTTAAGAAAAAATAAGTAAATAATAATTAAATTTAAAAATAAACAAAAAGACCAGAAGAGATGTGAACCAAAGAAAAGAAACTCACTTTTTTATATGCGACAATGTTTCATATCACTAAAGCAACGCTGCTGCTGCTGTTGCTAAGTCCCTTTAGTCGTGTCTGACTCTGTGCGACCCCAGAGATGGCAGCCCACCAGGCTCCCCCGTCCCTGGGATTCTCCAGGCAAGAACACTGGAGTGGGTTGCCATTTCCTTCTCCAATGCATGAAAGTGAAAAGTGAAAGGGAAGTTGCTCAGTCATGTCCGACTCTTCGCAACTCCATGGACTGCAGCCCACCAGGCTCCTCCGTCCATGGGATTTTCCAGGCAAGAGTACTGGAGTGGCATTGGCAGCCCACCAGGCTCCCCCGTCCCTGGGATTCTCCAGGCAAGAACACTGGAGTGGGTTGCCATTTCCTTCTCCAGTGCATGAAAGTGAAAAGTGAAAGGGAAGTTGCTCAGTCATGTCCGACTCTTCGCAACTCCATGGACTGCAGCCCACCAGGCTCCCCCGTCCATGGGATTTTCCAGGCGAGAGGACTGGAGTGGGGTGCCATTGCCTCCTCTACTAGATCTTAATTCTTCCAAAAGATAAAAAGAAATAGTTAATATGAGATGACAGAGAGGCTAATCATCACTACCATGGTGACCATATTACGTTAGTCATTTAGTTGTGTCTGACTCTGTGACCCCATGGACAGCCTGCCAGGCTCCTCTGTCCCTGGAATTTTTCAGGCAAGACTACTGGAGAGGGCAACCATTTCCTTCTCCATGGGATCTTCCCCACCCAGGGACTGAACCTGGGTCTCCTACATTGCAGGCAAATTCTTTACCATCTAAGCCATCAGGGAAACCATAATACAATATATAAATGTATCAAATGTTGTAGACATTAAATTTACACAATGCTATATGTTTAAAAAAAAAACAATAGGAGCTCTTACATGAGATAATCCCTCAGCACAGTGCCTGCTGGTGCAGAGTGAACAGAAACCTTAGTGGCTGGACACAGATTTAAAAAGATTAAACCCAACCCCCAACCCCAGTAAGACTGATGCTCTGAGGACAGCGAAAACATGGTGGAAGAGACCTAAACACGGTGCTCACCCCTGGTTGCACTCTATGTATCTTGCAGCAAACTTCTCCATTAGCCGATCAATTTTCTGAGCTTCTCCAGGTAGGCGGAAACCTTCTAGAAATGTCCGCAGGGCTGAGACAAACTCCTTTTCACAGAAGTCGAGTTGGTCCACATAGGCGTACATCACCTCCTTGTTGAACTTCATGCTTTCTCCCAGAAAATCACCTACTTGGGTCTGAAACATACACACACACTCACACCTAAAAACTGTCAAATATGAACACCCAGTGAAAAGACACTTCAGTCAAACAGGGGAGGAATAGTGCCCCGGCTCTCAATACCTAGGATGGGCTGGGCTGCTAGAAAAGCTGGGTCACTCCCTAGGCCTGGGCAACCACCAAACCATCCCAGGTTCAGTTGGTCTTGCCATGAAGAAAGGCACTGAAAAATGGAGGGATGATAAGACACACTCAACAGGGAGATGAGCTGCAGATGAGCACCCGAAAGAACAATCTCTGGCAGTCAAGGGACACTTAGCTCCTACAACGTCCCCCCAAATAAACAACCACTTGTCAGGAGGCTGGTTTATTCCCTGTAAAGAACTTCTTGCAACACTAGCCAAAGGGATAAACAGGACTATGTAAACAGGAGTGCAGACATTGGCACTGCACTCAGGGGTTGGCCAGTCTCCAGGTGAAAGCCAGTAAGGTCTCAGAGCCACATGGAAGAACCCACAAGTATGTGCCCAGCCCCCCATCTTACAGAATCCAGACGCTCCTCCTGGTGCAGGAATTGGGCAATGTCTTCCACCGATGTTCCCAGCATGCCCTGCTCCTGGAGATACTGGATCCCTCTCTTGGGTTTCTTGTTGAATCTGTTTCAAGAGATGGGACACAGGTTGCTGATTCCAAACTCTGGGGGATGGAAATAGCTGGCATTTGAGGCAAATTACAGTAACACCATGAACAAGTCATCCCATATCAGCATGCAAAGTCTTGTGTATCCTGGTAGCTTTTCTCAATTCCACCTTTAATTTTTGACCTAGATCTAACAAAATCTGCTGGTTGTCACCCTAAATCCATCTTCTTCTTCTCCAACACTAATAAGACCTAGTTGTTTAGCTGGGCACACAACTATCTGGGATAAAAAAAACCACATTTCCCTGCCTCCCTTAGACAAGGTATGGCAATTTGATAAACTTCTGGCCGGTGAGAGATTAGAACTGGTGTGGGTACTTCTACAGCAAAGCTGACTTGGCTGAGGGGGCAGGGGGTATACGTCTTTTGCTTTTTCCCTTTCTTCCCCACAATACATGTGTGATGACCAGAGCTCCAGCAGTCATCTTAAACCAGAAGGCAACGGTGAAAACGCAGATTGTATTCAGGATGGTGAAGCAGAAAGATAAAAGAAGCCTGGGTTTCTGACATCCATAAGAGCCACTCTAACAGTCCTAGACTCTCTACTCTGGGATTTCCTTCAACAGCACTTGAGTAGTTACTCCTGTATTTCCTGTTAAAGGCAGGTAAATATAACCGCTATATAAATTCGACTTGTTATTCACCACGCCATGCACTGCGGGCTGACAGAAGCATGAACTGTAGCAAGAGCTGCGAAGAAAGGACAGAGGTGGCCTCGGACCTGTCCACAGAGTGTGGTTACCGGGAGCCTCTTTGAGGAAGAGATGCTTTGTCAAGCCTGAAGGTTGAAAAAGACCCAAGAATATTCCAAGCAGAGGGTGCAATGGTGCTAAATGCTTGAGATGTTCAAGGGACTGAAACCCATATAAGATCCAAGAGTACTGGAAGAGACCAGAGAGAGAGGCTGGAGGCTGGACAGGGCTGTGGGGAGGAAATGGGAAACCTGGAGTGAGTGCAGGCAAGGGAGTGCTAAGACTGATGTGAGTTTTTAGAAGATTCCTTTAGCTGCTGTGGGAGAACACACTGGGGGGATGCAAGGGATGGTGAGAATAGAAATAATCATACTGGGGGTTGGCTAAAAATTCCGTTTGGGTTTTTCCATCAGATGTTACAGAAAAATGCAAGTGAACTTTTAGGCCAATCCAATAAATGAGTACTGTAACATCAATTTTTAAAATAAACTGAGTTTACAAAATTGACTAACCATTCAAAAGTTGGACAACATGTGAGAATGTATGCATTTCTATGTATAAAAGATGAAAGAAACCATGTTTACTCATGATTCTGTGATGATGATGTGATTATATGGGAGAAGGTCCTTATTTTTCAGCCATGTAGAGCTTAAGTAATGTGATGGCTACAAATTACTTTCAAATGGTTCAGAAAAAAAAAAAGCAGATAACACTGATACGGCAAGAATTAATTTTTTTGTATGCTGAAGTTTTTTACAATAGTTACCAATGGCGAGTTCTTTGGAAGGAATGATGCTCAAGCTGAAACGCCAGTACTTTGGCCACCTCATGCGAAGAGTTGACTCATTGGAAAAGACTCTGATGCTGGGAGGGATTGGGGGCAGGAGAAGAAGGGGACGACCGAGGATGAGATGGCTGGATGGCATCACTGACTCAATGGATGTGAGTCTGAGTGAACTCCGAGAGATGGTGATGAACAGGGACGCCTGGCGTGCTGCGATTCATGGGGTCGCAAAGAGTCGGACACGACTGAGCGACTGAACTGAACTGAACCAATGGCGAGTTCCTCTAGGTAGTAATTTTATGAGTGATTTTAACATTCTTGCTTTATACTTTTCTGGATTTTCTAAACTGGTTAAATTTTTTAAATTAGGAAGAAAGGAAAAAAAAGACCAGGCATCAACCTCACAAAGCTATTAGATTTCTCTCTCACACATTCACAACGTGCACTTAGTGCGACTTGATTGGGCCTGACCATAAGTGCCAGCCCCGGTCCTCAGTAACAGGCGTTTCATCTTCAGGAGTCAAAGCCAGGTTCCCAAGAGACTCAATCAGAGCAACAGCCACACTCACAGCTCGATGCCGTGTTCAATCATCTCCTTCTGTTGCTTGATGACCTCAAACTGCTCTGGATCGTCCTGAACGGTTGTCTGAGTCCCTGAGGACACCGTGGACTCCATGGAGGTCACACTGCTCCGCCTCGCCAGGTCCCCCATCTCCTGGTCCACGGGCCTCTCCTGACCTGTGATGACGTAAAAGCAAAGGAAATCAAATGAGCAGATGGGACGCAGGTGCAGCTGAGCTGAGGTCTGGCTGCGCAGTTCCCTTTCCCAGACCTGTAACAATAAGCTTTGTACTGTAAGGTTCATGAAAACCTTGCTATTGCGGTTACTTAACAACTTGCTTCTGGAAAATAAGCTAATGCTAAAATTCATGTGAAAGAATAAAAGTGCAAAAATGCACAAGACAGAACCTGTCCTATCAGATACTGGAACTCACTGTAGAATTCTAGGCATTTGAAAAGATGGGATTGGTGGAGGAACAGACAAATCAATACAACAGAAAATTCAGAAACAGTTATGCACAGAGGGAGATGAGATATACCATCAAGGTGGCACTTCCAATCAGTGAGGCAAAGAAAGACTGATAAAAAAAGTTGTAATAAATGGCTGTTTGGAAAAATGAAGTTAGAGCACAATTCACACTATCTCCAACCACCCCCCAACCCAAGTTTCAGATGGATTAAAAAGAAGGACCTTTAAAATACTTCAGGTATTTCCCAAACTAAGGTATTACTAATTCTAAGACAACTATGGGCAACCCACTCCAGTACTCTTGCCTGGAAAATCCCATGGATAGAGGAGCCTCGTGGGCTGCAGTCCATGGGGTCGTTAAAGAGTCGGACACGACTGAGCAACTTCACTTTACTTTTCACTTTCATGCATTAGAGAAGGAAATGGCAACCCACTCCAGTGTTCTTGCCTGGAGAATCCCAGGGATGGGGGAGCCTGGTGGGCTGCCATCTATGGGGTCGCACAAAGTCAGACATGACTGAAGTGACTTAGCAGCAACTTAGCAAGACAACTATATCAGATAGCTTTTTCAAAAGTCATGGGCAGCCTATTGTGAGCGGTGGTTGGTGGCAGGTGGGAGGTGAGTGTGTGCGCTGAGGGGTCTCTCACCCAGGCTGGTCTGATGGTTGGGATTCACATACAGGTCTTTGCTCCACTCCACCATGCACTTGAGGATGGACACGAGGCACTCCAGGCCTTTCTTCCTGAGACTGAGCTCCTAAAGGACAAAGGTGACAAGTATAGAGACTCAGCAGAAGTGCAGATGTCTGGAGGGCTCTGGGAATCCTGTGACGATACGAGATAATCACTGACATTTAGAGTGACTGACCCAAGGAAGAGGGAACCTGTGACGTAAACATTGAGGGCTCACTGCAAAAACCATGATCATCTTTAAAGGTATTCATTACAAACTCCCTACCTGCAAAAATATGGGATGTGTACTTTCCTAAAGTGAAGAGTATTATTTGGATTTTTAAAGTGAAATTCTCATTCACTGCTTATATAAACTAAAAAAAAAAAACAACCAAACATTTAAAACACACTTTAAAAAAAGGGAGAGAGTCTTAACTAGTGACCCTGAAAAAAGAGAAAAGAATCTTATGTAGCAGATGAATGACCGTGGACACCATCATCCCCTGAACATCCACAAAAGCATTCCATCTCAAGGCTTACTCTGCAGGTAAATAAAAATACTTTCTTTTTTTAAAGTAGCACTTCTCGGGACTTCCCTGGTGGTCCAGTGGCAAAGACTTCATGTTTCCAGGGCAGGGGACCTGGGTTCAATCCCTGGTCAGGGAACTAGATCCCACATGCCATGACTAAAGAGTCTGCATGCGTCAAGTAAAGACCTGGTACAAATAGATAAATAAATATTTAAAAAAAAGAAAAGTAGCACGTCTCAACTAAGAAGCTGAATGTGAATGTGAGTTGCCAATCATCTTTTAAAAACTGCAAACATTTTAGACTCAAAATAGCATCTAAGATGGTCTGGATTTCCCTGGGCAATCTAACAACAACTGTAGACCTTTGTCGAAGGAAAATGCCCATACACCAAAACTCTACGTGTAATTACAGGTAGCTCACAGACCTTCCAACCAATTTCTGCAGAGACCTCAGGTTAAGAACCCTATGGTCTTTGTAGGGAGGGAACAGTGAGGGGATCTAGAAAGAAGCAATCTCCTTTGCCTTTACTCTAGCCTGGGATCCTGTGTCCACACGATCGATGGAAAGGTGACAGGGTGAACACGCTCCCTACAGGTCTCAGCCCAAGTGCCGCTTTCTGAGGGAGATGACCCTGACGGCCCCACCCTTGCCTCCAACACCCGTCTCTATCCGTCCCTGCTTTACTCTCCCTGCAGTTTACTTCTTCACCGTCTGCTTTTAAGTGTCAGGACCACAGCAACTGTGCACATGGATGTGCTCGTCTGTGTTCTGTTCACTGCTGCATCCCCAGCACCAAGGACAGTGCCTGGCACACGGTGGCGCTCGACAAACGGGTACTGAAGTGAACGAACTGTAAACGTAAATGAACATTCTCAGTGGTTTTACCTGCAGAGGTGTCATTCCCAGCTCGTGTCCACTTCTTCCCTGAGCGATTTTGGATAAATCATTTACGAGGCGCTCAAAAATGTTAGCAGCATTTAAATCACAGTCGTAGTTGACGTAAATATCTACAACGCACTGGGCATCTTGGAAAATAACACACAGATGTTAGACATTCTGGCAACACAGAGAACAGCTATGTTTCCTTATTAAATGAGATTCCTTGGTCAAAAAGTTTTCCCAGTGAATTAATAACTCAGGCTGGACACGCCTCACTCAAGAAGTGTGTGACGGAAGGACTAGAAATGCAGGAGGCTCTCCTAGGCCTGCCCTGGCACTCACTGAAATCTCAGGCTGCTCACTCAAACTCTTACAGCTTACTTTCCTCGTCAAAAAGGGAGAACTACTGCCTCATCCAACTCTTAAAGCCGTATAACTTCGATGAGGTTACTCTGATGACAAAGAGACGCTCAGTTTATCGTCACACAGTTGGGTGGTGTAAGGGAAATGCAAATTTACTTTAGCTCCCAATCAGGAGTTAGGACACTCATACCTGGGACTCTGTGACTTCTAAACCCTGTTCAGCTTGCAGATAGTGACAAGTGTCCTGTTTTTCAGATTAGGTTGTTTCCCAGGACATGACATTTTCCGTGCTACAGTCAGAAAGTCCCGGGCACAACAGTCTGGTCATTAGGCGAGCAGCAGCCTTTAAGGGAATGGTTTCCTCAGCACTTCATTACAACGCTAAAAGCAGGGGGTCAAGGTCTTCATCTGGACTGCGGAGAATGAAAGCCTCAAAAGTGTTTCTGGGTAAGTCAAAAGGATGAGCCCCATTCTGTGAGAAAGTACCTGCGCAGATCCTTGTCAGGGTCTGAATGACCATCCACCTGTGCTCGAAAGAGCTTGTTGATGTTTCTAAAATGTTCAGGAAAATCTCTTTGAAAAAGACCTATATGACAAGAAGAAGATAAAGGAGGACAGCAATTAATAGCTTAAATTAGGGCTCAAAACCCCTGAAGCCTTTACAAGCAGGCAGCGTCTATGAATAAAGCAGGGAGGGAGGCTGGGGGGTGGTGTGGAGGGAGGCCGGGGGTGTGTGTGGGTGTGTGTGTCTGTATGTGTCTGTGTGTGTGCAGGTGGTTGCCCGGGTGTGTGTCTTGTGTGTCTGTGTGTGTGCGTGCAGGTGGCTGCCCAGGACAGGAGCCAGGGTGTGTGGGGGAGAGTAAGGAGGGCAGGACCACAGTGAACACAGCCCCATCAGAGTACGCAGTTGCTCCAGAGAAAAAGCCAAGAGTTGCCACGTGGAAAGGCAGAATTGGAGTTGTGGGTTTTTGAGAGGAAATCAGAAATATGGATTTATATGAAGAATCATGTTTCCCGATTTTTAAAATATGTATATTTATTTCTTTGGCTACTTCAGGTCTTACTTAGTTGTGGCACTTGGGATCTTTCGTTGCCGCATTCGAGCTCCTAGTTACGGCACATGGGATCTAGTTTCCTGACCAGGGATGGAACCCAGGCCCCCTGCATTGGGAGCTTGGAGTCTTAGCCACTGAATCACCAGGGAAGTCCCTGAGTTCTCAGTCTGGATACTAATTCAAGTTATTTCAAACAATTTATAGGCTAAACAAACATGTCTGGGGGACTCAGCCCAACAAAAGACCACACAATTTAAACCTTTGGTTATAATGAAAGGTATACAAGATTGGGGGCTTCCCAGGCGGTGCAGTGGTAAAGAATCTGCCTGTCAATGCAAGAAATATGGGTTTGATCCCTGGGTTGGGTAATTCCCCTGGAGAAGGAAAATGGCAACCCACTCCAGTATTCTTGCCTGGAAAATTCCATGGACAGAGGAGCCTGGCGGGCTACAGTCCATGAGGTCATGAAGAGTCAGACACGACTGACTGAACACACATATACAAGATTTGGGGGCAGTAACTTTTTATGAAAAGGAATTATCTTGCTCAAAAAGTTCTTTGGGGTAGCAGCAAGTAGACTGTGTAACTCCCACCAGTATTTAACACATCATATAAAAGCGTCATCAAACTTCAAAAATAAAAACCCCAAAACAGTCAATTTGGAGTCCATACCTCTATTTGCATCTTCAGGTGCATTTTAAAGTTTGAAAGAAGAGTGAGAAAAATAGCCAGAGAGAGCTCAAAGACATCAGGCACTGAGGAGACGCCGTTCTTGGACAACGCCACGCAGAGGTACTGCTTGATCGCGGTGATGAACATCTCGTGAGTCCTGAAGACAGGGCCGGCGTTCTGCAACACGGACAGGAGGAGCTGCAGGGAAACCACCTTGGAACGCAGCTCGTGGGACCTGGCAGAGGTGGCAGAGAACAAGGGCAGCGCTGAGAGTCAACATTTCAGAAAGGATGTTTCTCAACAAGGTCTCAGTCCTCTCTCAGTGAGAGGATTTTCTCAGAAGCCAGGGACTCAAGAATCAGCAACAGCACCTAAAATGTCAAGAGAGGGAGGGCAGCTGGCATGAGGTGGGTTCTCAGAACCCGCAGGCCCTGGGAGAACGAGAGCTGCCAACTGTTGTCTCTCTCTCCCACTCATAAAGCAGAAAATACAGCAGGAGCAAAATAAGTGCAAACCGATTCAGGTTCTGCAACTAATCTAACAGAACCAATTACTTCACATCCATCAGGTGAGACTAAACTGTCCGTCCTGCTCTATGTTTAGAGACAACGAGAACAGGGCTCTTCATTTACCTGCCTCAGGCTCCCATCCCTGCCCACAGGGATGGAAAGAAAGGGAAACCTTCATGAGACTTTTCCCTAACGGTCATCATATTCTCAACAGAAGAGGACTGTAATTAGCAACTAGTAATAATGGCAATAACAGTGACTATAAACTATCGTGAACTACTGTGCCCTGTGTTCGGGATATCATTCTATCATTTTAGGTGAATGATCCTGTGGGTTGATTTTCCATATTCCCATTTTCCAGATGAGGTTCAGTAGCTCTTAAGGCCATGCAGTTGGTCTCCAGTGAGACAGGGCTGAAGGCAGCTCCCGGTGGCTCTAAAACTTCTGCTCTGACACCACACAGCACCACCTTCCTGTGGCACATCCTTCACTCTAAAGGTCTGGCTTCTCTGGGTTGAATCCGGGGCATAAATCTGTATCCATGAAAACAGAAGTTTCCATTCAGGGCAAGAAACTGAGGTTCTCTATGCATCCAGGCAGGGGACTCTCACCTTCAGATGATTAAATTCATCAGTCAGGAGAAAGAGGGTGAATTTTTAACCAAACGATTGTTTTTAGTACATAAACCAAGGAAAGCAAAATTGGGCCCAATAATCTTGGTTGGTGGGCACACAATCTATGATGAGAGGACTGTGGGACCTTCATGAGCCTGAAAACATTGTAAAACCGTCCTGTAAATTCCTGCATTTACACCAACTAGGGGACAAGGCAGTGGGGTTTCTTGGAGCCCCTAAGATCCTCCTAGATCATTAGGACTATAGACGGCCAAGAACTGCTGTCAGCTCACTTTGGATCTGGGGGGCCTTCGCCAAGGGGTTTCATGGACAGCTTGCACAGGGAGCGAAACACCAGGAAGGCATCCTTCTGCAGAATGTGGGAGAACCTGGCGGCCACTGGATGTCCTTGAGCATCCGACTCCTAAGATCAGAACAAAGATGAGAAAAATCAAAGGGTCCAAACAGAAGGATGACTCTTTTCAAAAATAAGAAATGTAATTATCTCATGAAAATGTAAATTATTTACTCATTGGGGGAGGTGAAGGATGTGGGGGAAGAAACAATATGTCAAAACAGCAGCGTCTGGGAGAGTTGTCACAGCAATTCTAAAACTTCCTTCCAAGTCCTTCAAAAAGTGGGTGTGAGTGGTTTAAAATGATAAATGCTGCTGCTGTTGCTGCTAAGTCGCTTCAGTTGTGCCTGACTCTGTGTGACCCCAGAGACAGCAGCCCAACAGGCTCCCCCGTCCCTGGGATTCTCCAGGCAAGAACACTGGAGTGGGTTGCCATTTCCTTCTCCAATGAATGAAAGTGAAAAGTGAAAGTAAAGTTGCTCAGTCATGTCTGACTCTTAGCAAGCCCATGGACTGCAGCCTACCAGGCTCCTCCACCCATGGGATTTTCCAGGCAAGAGTACTAGAGTGGGGTACCATTGCCTTTGAGCAAAGGTTAAACCATAAAAAACCCAAAACGAATATAGATAATTATATTAGTTTGGGTAAAAAAGATATTTCTAAGAATACTGTTGGGTTTCCCAGGTAACTCAGTAATAAACAATCTGCCTGCCAATGCAGGAGATGTGGATTCCATCCTTGGGTCAGGAAGATCCCCTGGAGAAGGAAATGGCAATCCACTCCAGTATTCTTGTCTGGGAAATCCCAGGGACAGAGGAGCCTGGCGGGCTACAGTCCAAGGGGTCACAAAAGAATAAGATCTACCTACAAGGATGTTCACTGTAGAACTGTCTCCTGTGATTAAACTGAAATAATCCAAAAACCTAATAGGGAACTGGTTAAATAGATTATGGTAATCCATGATAGAATTTCACATGGCCATTAAAAAATTAGTTAGACATATATTACTACTGATGTGAAAAGATATCCATAAAAGTGTTGAGGGAACAAAGCAAGTTGTAGTCTAATATGTCGGAGAAGGCAATAGCAAGCCACTCCAGTACTCTTGCCTAGAAAATCCCATGGATGGAGGAGCCTGGTAGGCTGCAGTCCATGGGGTCGCTAGAAGTCGGATGCGACTCAGCGACTTCACTTTCACTTTTCGCTTTCACACAATGGAGAAGGAAATGGCAACCCACTCCAGTGTTCTTGCCTGGAGAATCCCAGGGACAGGGGAGCCTGTTGGGCTCCTGTCTATGGGGTCGCACAGAGTCGGACACGACTGAAGCGACTTAGCAGCAGCAGCAGCAGCAGTCTAATATGTGACACGGATTACCGTGTGTGAATTTATACACATCCCTATATATGTGCATTCATTAAAAAAATTTTTTTTTATTGGAGTGTAGTTGCTTTACAGAGTTGTGTTAGCTTCTACTATACAGCAAAGTGAATCAGCTATACGTATACATACATCCTCTCTTTCTTGGATTTCCTTCCCATTTAGGTTACCACAGAGCACTGTGCTATACAGCAGGTTCTCACTGTTGTCTAATTTTATACATATATCAATAGTATATATACATCAATCCCAATCTCCCAGATCATCCCCCACCGGTGCCTTCTTAATGGGGATGACAGAACCCCAAGGAGACTGCTATAGTCTGGATGTCTGTGAGCCCCTCACTGAATTTCTTATGTAGAAACCTAATCCCTAATGTGATGGAATCTGGAGATGGGGCCTTTGGCAGTGAGGTGGAGCCTTCGTGGATGGGATTACTGCCCTTATTAAACAGGCCTCAGAGAGCTCCCTTGCCCCTTCTGCCAGGACAGAGTAAGAAGACGGCTGTCCATGAACCAGGAAAAAAAGAGGCTCTCACCAGACACTGAAACTGTTAATACTTTGACCTTGGACTTCCTAGCCTCCAGAACTGTGAGAAACACATTTCTGTTGTTTATAAGGCACCCAGTATACAGTATTCTGGAGAAGGCAATGGCACCCCACTCCAGTGCTCTTGCCTGGAGAATCCCATGGACGGGGGAACCTGGTGGGCTGCAGTCCATGGGGTCACCAGGAGTCGGACGCCACTGAGTGACTTCACTTTCACTTTTCACTTTTATGCATTGGAGAAGGAAATGGCAACCCACTCCAGTGTTCTTGCCTGGAGAATCCCAGGGATGGGGGAGCCTGGTGGGCTGCCGTCTGTGGGGTCGCACAGAGTCGGTCATGACTGAAGCGACGTAGCAGCAGCAGCAGCATACAGTATTCTATTAAAGCAGCCTAAACAGACTGAGACAGGGGCAACTGTCAGGGTGGGGAAGAGTAGGGAACAGTTGTAGGGAAAATCTTACTATTTTTATACATAAAGTGGATAAACATACAGTACATAAACAGGTATCTAGTTTATCAGTAACTGAAATTCCATGAAACAGGGTGATGAATAGGAAAAAGAAATAAATAAAAAGGCTCCTGTGCGTGTGTGTGTGATCACTTGAACAGTTGGGACACGGGAAAAGGGAGAGACTGAGTGAGTTCAGGAAGCAAGTTCAGATCATATTTCTTCCTGTTTTGAATGTTTATATATAGCATTTTCAATAGAAGAACAAAGCTATCTAAAAAAATAATGTAGCAGACACACTTAAGGGTACCTGAAAGGATGTTCATAATATACCTTCAATTTAAAAAGCGGGTTACAAAATAGCATGCGTATCATGTTATTACATTTAAGTGGTTTAAACATGGGAGGGAGAGAAAAATCTATGGTGTAAGTAAAACCTTAACAAATGTTATCGCTGGGTTACATTATGGATGATTTCTACTTCCTTATTTTTCTTTCTCTGTATTTCCCTTATTCTTTCTGTAATCAATGTATACCATTTTGAGAGAAAGGAAAAAGGGCAAGAAATGTTAAGTTTTTAAAAGTTCTGAATAAATAGGGTTTAACATTACATACCACCAGCATTAACAAGCATGTTTCAAGAACACATAGAGTATCAGGCCAGGATGGTATGACTAAATAACTAAACAGGGCTTGCTGGTTTTCACTGGCTTCTTCTGACAGAGATCTAATTCTGCATCTTACAGAAAAAGTAAACATCGAAAGGGATCTGATGGGAAGACCACCAACGCACCAGGTTATCTGCTGATGATAAGGACTGCCTGTCGTCCGCTATCCCGTTGGTTTGCGAGTTTTCATCAGCTGCGGGGGGGGCGGCACGTTCCTGGCACTCCAGTTCACTCAGGACCCTCTCAGGCTCCGTCAGCCCATGCTTTTGTGCTGCTTCTGACCACCAACGCACCAGGTTATCTGCTGATGATAAGGACTGCCTGTCGTCCGCTATTCCGTTGGTTTGCGAGTTTTCATCAGCTGCGGGGGGGGCGGCACGTTCCTGGCACTCCAGTTCACTCAGGACCCTCTCAGGCTCCGTCAGCCCGTGCTTTTGTGCTGCTTCTTAAAATACAATGCAAAAGTCATCAACAAGTCAGTACTTACCCTAAAAGATAGCCTGACACCAAGAAGAAGTTTTGTTTAAGTTTTTTTTGTGTGTGTGTGTGGACCATTTTTAAAGTCTTTATTTAATTCATTACAACATTACTTCTGTTTTATGTTTTGGTTTTCTGGCCATGAGGCATGTGGGATTTTAGCTCCCTGACCAGGGATCGAACCTGCACCTCCTGCGTTAGGAGCACGTTGTCTTAAACAGCGAAGTCCCAGGAAGTTATTCACATAACCTTCAAGCTACTGTTTCTTCCCTTTCTGGCTTTTTGTGTCTGCTACCCACAGCCCCACTCCCAGGTCACTTTATACTGTAGTCTGGGTCAATGGTACCTCCAGAAATGTGCAATATAGCAGCCCTGTCCACCCCTACCTACTTCTGAAGATAATTAGAAGCAGCTAAACAGAAATGCACAGAAAGGGTTACTAATGTAGGGGTTAGAGAACAAGAGTCACGTAAATGAAGAGAGGTTGATAGCTATGATAGAAAACCTTAGTCACAGAAGGGGGGGAAAAAAAAGGAGATCTGAGCTTCCTGGCAGCCATGTGGAAAAGGAAAAGACAAAGAATTAAATGGATTCCATCATTTCATGAAAGAAAGCATATCTGATGACTAGCAGAACAGGTGAACTCTATGAGAAATTTACCATGTGGAATGCTATATTAATATATTTAAAGGACACCAAACAACTCAGTAGCACAATCTTCAAAAATGGTTTCTGAAACATATTCCACAAATATTTATCAGGTGCCTACTATATGCCAAGCTCTAGGCTAGGGGCTAGAGGAGACAGTATGAGTGAGACAGACAAGGTTCACCATGTGAGGACTTCATATACTCATATATTGGTCCCAGGAAAGAAAAATCTAAAGGTATGAAATAAAATCACTTTATTTTTAAAGACACTTCTACAAAGAGTTAAACCAACAATGAAATCTGACTATAGCTTGGGGGTACCTTAAATTAACAAAAGGACAGGGCTTTGAGCAGTGGGTCAAAACTCTTTGACCTTGATGCTCACTTGTTAAGAGATACATTTTAAAAGTCAGGACCTGGTATACATGTGTGCACAAAGATAAATCATTGAAACATGTTTCACGGAACAGTGCTTAACACTACTACAAGCGAGACATTCAGTTTGTACCTATTTTTGTTTTATTGTCTCCCATTTAAAAAGACGGATTACAAACCACTAATTTATTGACTTCTCAACCCATTAATGGTTTACTGACCCCGAAGCTCAGTGTTCGGCAACTAACGACTGACCTGAGAGTTTGAGTAAAAACAAAAGGAAAAATCATCTAACAGTCATTCTGAGCTTTACAAGGTTAATTCCACTGAAACTACACCAAAAACTGGGGTAGTTACGAATGAAGTCGAACAAAACTAACAGAGCTTCTCCGTGCATCTGACACCTGAGGACTGACGTGGGGACTGTCCCCTGGACATACTGATGTCCAGCCCGGAAACCTCACTGCCTCAGGCTCCCCGCCCACTCCTGGGAAACCTGGGTCTACAGGGCGTGGANAGTTACGAATGAAGTCGAACAAAACTAACAGAGCTTCTCCGTGCATCTGACACCTGAGGACTGACGTGGGGACTGTCCCCTGGACATACTGATGTCCAGCCCGGAAACCTCACTGCCTCAGGCTCCCCGCCCACTCCTGGGAAACCTGGGTCTACAAGGCGTGGACCTCTGCGGTGGCACACCCAACTCTGCCCTGTCAGACTGCGCATCCTGAACCCAACCTAAGGGAGAATGGAACCCATCGCGAGTCACAAGCGGCTTCCAAACTCCGTACTAAGGATGGGCAGACTCGGTTTCCGTGAGTGTGCAGGAGGCTGCGGCGGTGGTGCACTCTACCACTAACACACCTGGCTGGGGACCTGAGTGGAGGAGCGAGGAGGAGGGCAGGCTGGGTGCTTGGTTCTCACCTTTAACTGCAGACGTGACCACATCTTCTAAGATCTCCTTCACCACCTCCTGGGCTCCGTCTTCAGTCCCTATACACACACCAAATACACAAACGCAAACATACATATGTGGGCATTTCCAAGGAAAGTGAAGTAAGGTGGAGATTAAGTCAGTGTTCTCCAGAGTCACAGTCTGAAGCAAGAGTGCAAATAAGCCCTCTCCAAAGCCAAATCTGACCACGTCCCAGGAAATGTGGAAACTTGGGGGCAGCAGTGAAACTCTAAGACCCCGCAGTCTTAGACACTCTTCCTTCCTGAGTCACAGTTGCCGGCCCAGGGCCCCCTCCACCACCCCCGGGCTGCAGGCAGCAGCTGGATATTATCCAGCTATGGTTTCTGACAGAACAAAAGGAGAAGCGTCATCTTGCCCCTTCACCTCGTGTACCCAGAGCCTTGGTAAACGGTGTGCCTCTGGCTGCTCTTTTTCCCACAGTGTAAACCCAGAACTTAGCATGAGATTTCTCACGTGATAGTTGGGAACTTACTACATTCTAAATGGACTTATTCTATAAGATGGTAACTGTTTAAGTGGAAAAGGCTCGCTACCAGTTGTTTTGGTAGAAAACTAGTTCTGAGAGAACCAGTAAACAAGCACTCGACTAGTCTTCTGGAAGTAAATATTAAAGGCCATCATGTTAAAGAAAACCGAAATAATCCTTTAAATTCTTCTTTAACAACGATTTTCCAATCAGGCCACGATTTTTTGCCTTTGGTCCTGGAGAAGCAACAGGGAAGTGTTTTCATTTCCATTGGGCACTTAAACCAAGTCAAAGAAAAATGCCGCCCCACACATCACATCAGTAAACAAAGGATGTTGCAGCCTTCAAACCACTCCAGACACCCCCTGTGGCAGGCCCTGAGGGAGCTCAGGATGGAGACAAAGGTCGTGAAGCCCTCAGCCACCCCCTCCGGTGGGTGCACCCTGAGGGGAAGCAGGACAGGAACACACAGGAGACAGGAGCCAAAGAGCCGAGATACACGTCAAAGGAATGATCTCAGTGAGCCCAGACTCATGCACCAGCCTGTACACGGGAAAGCACTAAACTTATGGGGCTGATAAATCTGGTTTTCAATGCAGAAGACCGGAGTTAGAGCCTTGGGTCAGGGAGATCCCGGGAGAAGGAAATGGCAGTCTACTCCAGTATTCTTTCCCGCGCAATCCTGTGGACAGAGGAGCCTGGTGGGCTATAGTCTACAGGGTTGCAAAAGAGTCAGATACAACTTAGTGAGTAAACAACAACAAATGTTCTCCTTAGAGGGCAAAAAGAACTTGAATGGAGGTTAGAAAAGCCCTCAGTCACAGGCAAAATCTTCTAAAGGTTTAGAAGGTTTCTTCATCTAAATAAGACGATTCAGTCTAGATCAGTGTTACCTATGAAGAAGGAAACAGAACAGGCTCTATCTTGAAAGCAGGACTCCATCTTGGCCGGACTGTGGACTTTGAGCTATATGCCCAGTATCTGTGGAAGCGACATACCAACGGGAAAACCAGGCCCCCAGAAGGAAGAGCCCCAGGGTTCTCCATCGCCTAAAAGAATACCCTAATTATCTGTGTAACCAAATAGAATCATACATTCTATTATGCTTACTGGGGTATGACCACAAGCCTATTGATAACTGTCCACTGTTAACTACCTAGGCTTAAGGCATATGAATCATTGGTTAACTATGATTGTATCTTTCTTTCTCCTTTGTTCAGACTAGTTTCAGAGAACCTTATACACTTAGGGTATATAAGGTTGGTCGGGGTCCTTGGCTAAGAGGAGACTCTGCCTTGGGCCGGCCGGTGTAATCAACTGCACTCCACTATCTGCACTGTCCTTCCGAGTGAGCTTGTTTCCCGGAACACGGGGCTAACACACACAACCTTCATAATTTTTGCCATTTCATGCACCACTTATTGTATTACATGTGTATATATATATCTAACAATGATCTTTAACTCACTGTAAGCAATAATATTCACAAAACAAAGGCTTCAAACACTAATCACACTTTCTTAATGCATGTTAGAACAAATGTATAACTATTAAAATAAAAACCATTCACCTATGAGCCATCTAAAATCATCTTGTCTAGATCATGGTTTGGTATACACGTGTCTCACGTGTCTAGGTATTTCTAAGTTCCCTTCTAGTTCCAACATTCTCTGATGCTATGATTTAATAGAATTGTGATGACAGGGTCTAATCTCTACTAAACATTCCGAAGTCCCCTGTACACAATCAACACCCAAGAATCAGCAGCCCGATGAATATGTTTCATCAGGGGAGCTGCAGGCTTGGTAAGTTGTTGGGCTGTTTTTCCCTTAATGAATGGGATGCAAGACAAAAAGAGTGAGCGAAGACATCTGTGAGCACACTGGTAACTGTGTACCTACAATACTACATATTAGCTGTACATGTGTGTAAATGCTTAAGGCTAATGCTGGGAGTTAAAAAGTAAGAATCTTAAAAATAAAAAGAAAATGGGAAGTGACTATTCTTGGGTACAGGGTTTCTTCTGGGTGTGATAAAAATGCTCTAAAACTGATTGTGGTGATTGATTGTTGCTCAACTGTGTCAACATACTACAAAGAACTGAACTGTACATTTTAAACAGGTGAATTTACAGAAATGAATTTCAATAAACCTGTATTTTTAAAAAATTGACAAGAATAGTTGAGTCTTTGGGCTGTGAAAGGACAAATGGGGTGAGGTCCCCCGGGAACCCTGTTGGCCATGCCCTAAGGTTCACAGAAGCTAGCATGTTGCAGGCTCAAAGATCTCATTTTGTGAATTTACAAAGAGCAATACGATCCACTTCTTGCACAGGCTGATAAGACTGACAGATTATCAGTTTTTTCAACCTGGGATGAAAATCTGCCAAGGGGAGGAAGATCCTCTGGTCGGCTGGTGAGTTGTCATCCACACAGATTCCACTAGGAGGCACACTATCTCAGGAAGGCCCGGAAGGGTTCGCAGTGAAGCAGGACAACGCATGTGGAGGGAGTGCCCAGGCAGCAAGGACCATGCCTGGCACAGTGACTGCCTCGGGGCGGGAGGGCCTTCCTGATGGCCAGTCTACGGGAGGGAACCAAGAGGAGAGCTGGACGGGCCATCTTGGTCACAGAGGCACTGAAGCCCCCGGGGGCCTCGGCAGCCTGGACTCTAGCCCAGGGCGCGGTGTCTGTCGGCCAGCACCTCTGCCATCTGCCTCTCAGGCTGCCCTTCCCCCCAGGCGCCTCTTCCGGTTCTCCTGAGGGACGCGTTCTTTCTTTAGAGCCACATCTGGACAAGTGGAGGCCTGCCTGTCCCTCCTAAGGGCGACAGTGCACCTCCACTCTGATCTACCACTTGCAGGTCTGTGGTCTGATTCCTACAGGCACTCTGATGCCCATGATCTTGGGAGAAGCCTCACGGGGTGTATTACACCTTGCGGCAACAAAATCCACAGCAATATGCTAAGTGTAAAGCTTTCTGTGTTAGAGCAGAATTTTAGGTTCCTGGGTTTCTGTAAAACCATATTCTAGAAATCAACCCCCCCCCCATTCCATTCATTCAGTAAAAAAGGTATTTACTGACTATATGTACTGGGCACCAAACCAGGTGTTGGGAATATTGTGGTGAATGGGGTGGCCGATGCCTTAGACCAGGAACAAGTGAACACAAACTCTTCAGTGATTTGAAGTGGTGATCAGTGCCATGAGGAAAATAAGAGAGGGTGATGGGACAGAGTGACGGGAAGCTTCAGAGAGGGGATCAGTTAGAAATGAAGCCTGAAGACAAAGGCGGGGTACGGGACAGTAGGTGCCGAGGTACCAAGAGCAAGCACCACATTTTCAAGAACCAGAAACACCACCTACACATCCTATAACAAGGAGAAAGGAAGCGAAGGAAGGGTACAGGGAGGTGGGCGGAGGCAGGACACACAGGGCCTTGGACATTGTGGAGATGGGGCAGGCACAGACGTCACTATGAATGAGACAGGATGGGAAATTACCAGAGGGGTTGAAGCAGAGGGAGGTCCTGATCTAATCCATGCTTTTAAAAGATCACGTTGGCTGCTGAGTGGAAAATGGGCTGCAGTGGAAGCACTTTCATGCAGCTCAAGAAGACTTGCTTTTCCATCTGCACAGTTACGCTCACTACAGTGTGTTTAAATATTAATATTTGTTGATTGGCCACAGTCTGATAAAGGTTCCAGTAAAAACCTGCCTGCTCTTTGCTCTGAGAGTTAATAAGGCACAGATGAAAACCGATACAGAAGGTGGGTCAGGACTTCCTGAATACCTTCCAAGACACGTGACACTGGGCAGCCAACAGTGCGCACGCAAGACACGTGTGATTCTCTGTGGCAACTTTTCCTTTGACCCTTGCCTTGGGTGAACTGATACAGAACAACATTCCAGAAACAACACTTGGTCTCTTCCTACCCATGCTAAGCTCTAGTAAATTACAGATGAACAAAAACTGCTCAAGTATGGGCTCTGGTAGCCAACGTACTACCAACAGACCTCACTGCCAATAATGGGGCAGAAGAAGACATGAGGCCAATTATGAAGGCGGGTCAGATACTTCGTTGTAGAACCATCAGCTAGAGTGAAAAATTATTTGGCAGAAATCACTTGGGAATAAGGTATGTTCCTGAAAAATATATGAATTTAGAATTTTGTTTGCACAAATCGCACAGCAAAAGAGAGGTAAATACTAAAAAATAATCTTACGTGACAACCCAATTCAAAACTTTCACACCTAATGTTTTATTTACTTCAAGACTCATGGGTGCAGAAGATCTTTCATTTAAAAGAGCAAGCACAACCAAGCAGTAGTGTACTTGGTCTCAGAAGAAGACAGAGCTGTCTGTGTGCCTATTTCTCTATGAACCCACCCACCCACCTTCTGGCTCCCTTCGAAGATGTCCATAAATAGTGACTAACTGCCCGTTAAGTGGGCAGAGCACAGAAAGCCTGTGTATAAGTGACAAATGATGTCCATGTCCTCTTCTGGGAGATGAAACAGACATTAAATGCTCAACCACCCAAACGATTACCTCCTGGGACACAAGCACTCCACAATGAACCCACGGCACTACAGTTGACATCAAACAGCAGTAGCTATATTCCAGGAACAACGCCCCCCACCAAAGAAAAAACCACCAAAACACTCATAACTGACAACGGGATCTGAGACACTCGGCCTCCAGGGTTGTGTTTCATAAGAGAAAATCGAAGGGGAAGTCAAGGGGGAGGCCCAGAAATAGAAGAGCTACCGGAGGTTTCCTGTCATGACACAGACAGCTCCTTCACCAGCCCCTTGGATGCAAGACGCCCCAGACACTGGGGGACAGGGAGGCACAGGGGCCGTACCTGAGAGTGACGGGCCTCTCTCTCTGGGGGTGTGTCCGTTCTCTGTGATCACCGAGGAACCACTCCTGGCATGCTCGCCATTGGTTAAATCTGTTTTTTCAGGAGTTGTTGGTTTGCTCTGTACCTGGTTCTGCTTCAAACGATTGAACTTTGGGGACACTGCTGCAGCTTGGATCACAGGGGACTGTGGTTTTGAATGGATTGGTTTTTCCAATTCTCTGGCCTCCTGCAACTGAAAGGCAACGAAAAAGGGATTCAATCTAAATGGAGCCAGCGTTTTGATAAGGAACAGAAAAAAAGCCAGCCTGTTGCATAAAGAATATCCAAACAGAAGGATAGAATTTAAAAAAGGAAATCAATTCCTTCAACAAACTCACAGCAAATCTGGAAGGCAAATTTCAAAACCCATCGAGATTCTCTCTCTGCTTTTTAAAGCAAGGACAAAAACAGACTGCAGAGAATTCAGAGGAAGAAGGGATTAATTACAAGATGCAAAGACTTCACCAGGCACCGAGGCCACACAGGAAAGACTTCACAGCATGGGATGGTGTCCCACTCACAGCAGCTGGTAACTGCTACCACTCACCACTTGGTTTTCCATGCGGGTGAAAATGACGTTTAGCATCTGAGTGAGGGTAGCCTTGGCGGTGGTTTGATTGATGAGATTTTTGCTGGCCAAATAGATATTGTAACATGTCCTGACCGTCTGCAGGATGGTGCCCTCGTGAATTTCAATGTGCGGGGATGTGACCGCAGTGAGAAGAGCCTGAAACAAAAACCCAAAACCTTCATCCTCGGGAGTGCCCACTGCCCATCCTCTCAGAGTCCAACTCTTCTACAAGGTTTGCCTTTGTTTTTATTTGGTTTGGTTTAAGAAGATGGCTCTGTGAGCTAAACTGGATGATTAGTACCAAGAGCCAAGTCCCTGCTGCTCCAAGTTCAAAAAAGTTTAAACACACTTATTAACTCCATAGAACCCAAGTTATGTGAAGTAACTGAGCTGTGTTTAAGTGTGCTCTCTACCAGCTTACTTTTTTAACAACAAAAAAAAAAAAACCAGACATTTCTCTCAGGAGGGAAGATGCTCCAACCTGATCTCACATACGTTGATCACAAAATATACATGTTTTGACGGAGGTGCGGGGTGGGGTGGGGTGGGGAGATCAGCTTCCCAGTTCCCTGGTGGATTTTCAAGGGAGCTTTAAGTAGGGTGAAGCTAGCACAGAGCCATCCCTCACAAAGCTAACATGTCCAGAACTTAGGATTTGAAACGTTGACCACATCTATCCTGATTGGTTCTGATAAGCAGACAGGACCATCCCATGCCAAACCATTCCTGGCAGCAGAAATGGAACAGGATGATGGGAAGGGAGAATAAAGGGACGGGGGCAAACCGGTGATAAAAGTATCGACACAGGACCGGCTGAGAAATGGCAGTCCAGGAATCCGGAAATTCAAGGGGAGACAGTAGAGGATTTCAAGTCCATCTAATTCACAAGCAATTTATGTGATTATTATGGGATTATTAGTAGAACTATTTACTTTGAAAACACACCTGTTTCTGCTCTTCTGTCTTGGTCCACGCTAAACAGTTCTGACACTTAACAAAAGATCTAAGTGATGCTTACATATTTTTGCTCTAGCTCAGTGCCTCCTGAGACAAGTAACACATGGTAATTAGAAATTAAAATTCCCAAAGGGGATGAGCTTTCTCATTTAAAATCCAGACTAGGCAGACAGACGGAAATACCTTAATGATTTGTAACTGAACTCCTTCATCGGTCTGAGGGCCTTGAAAACAGTTGCAAATGGTTTCCACGATCCTGTCAATCAACCGCTTGCCGGGGGCGCCACTGTCGGGGGCGTTGCCGGTGATGTGCCCATAAGCGATGAGTTTCTAAACACAGAAAAGCACAGATGTGAGGAGTTCCTGCCTGGCCAAGGCTGAGGCCATCCACAGTGGTTAAGAGGCAGGCAGTGGGTTTGGCCTTTAACTTCCATTTCCCAGAGATCCCTCTGCTCCCCCTGGGTGCGGGGGGCATGGTCACCCCAAAAGCACAGCACCCAGCTTGACTCCTGATGGCAGAAGAGCCCACGACGCTGAGAGTGGCCGGGGGAAAAGGCACGTGCAGAATGGCCCCCAGTGCACAGCCTCTTCTGTGAAAGATGGAGGAGTCAGGGACTTCCCTGGTGGTCCAGGGCTAACACTCTTGGCTCCTAATGTAGCAGGGGGCCTGGGTTTGATCCCTGCTTGGGGAACTAGATCCTATACGCTGCAACTAAGACCCAGCAGAGCCAGATAAATTTAAAAAAAAAAAGAGAAATTAAAAACCATACATAACAGAGACAGAAATTGTTAGCAACTGCCTAGAGCTGGGGGATTCCAGGGAAACAGGGAGTGACTGCAAAAATGAGCAAATATGGCGCTTCTTTCAGAGGATAAAGACGGTCTCTAATTAGACCGTAGTGCTGGCTGCACGACTCCGTCAATACACAAAAGTCATGGACTTGTACACCTCAGACGGGTGAGCTACAGGCATCTGAACTATATCTCAAGCTGTTAAAAAACCTCCCCCCCACGCCCCCGCAAAAGGCAAGATGCATTAAAAACTAATGATAACAAGTTTTGCTCGAGCTCAGGGAGAACTAAGCAGCTGGGAGCAGGAGCAGGACCAAGACATGCTGTGGCTCAGGCTTTCATTCTTTCTGAATGGTGACTCAGGCCTGTGCGTTTTTCATTCCAAAAATTAAAGTAAAAATCCTCACTGAATTCTACACCAACACTATCAAACTGCACGTCACCCGTGCCACTGTAGAGACAAGAGGCCGTCCGGGCTGTGCCCTCAGGGTCAGGTGACAGATCAGTCTGGACATGGGCCACCTCCCTCCTGACCTGGATTTCGTCAGGGACAATCTGCGAGCTGGAAGGGAACTCAAAGGTCAGGATGGCTTCAAAGCCGGGCTGATATTCAGAGTCGAAGAGGGAGTCTGTGACAGCAACAGACTCCTGGACCTCAATGCAGACGTCCTCGACCAGGCTGGTTGGGTGGAGCCCAGGAAACAATGTTTTTCTCCAAGTCATCCAGGTTGTCCTGATGGCTGACCGAATAAAAAGAACCACTCATCTGCGATAGGCCCTCTGGGGTCCGTAAACTCTAAGGCACCCTCTGCTTCCAGCGACTTAGTAAAGACTCTGATAGATGCTGCTCTGTTCTTTATCCTTTGGTTTCTGGTGTGTCGCGTTCTTGATCTGCCTGCCCGGAGTGACACAGCTCCAGAGGTGATCACAGGACCTCGGCCCCTGCGACACGTAGACATGCCCCCCGCTGAGGCCTCACACCACTTCTCAACGGCTTTTCCTCATTACTAGCCTCGAAAGCACAGCCGTTCAACACACAGGAAGAAAAACTGGTTGAGAGAGAGGCTGAGAGCAGAAGTATGATGCTGCTGGACCGAGCGAGCAGGAAGAGGCCTGCACACAGTGGGGGTCAAGATCAAGCCCAGGGAGCGCCACACAGAGGCAGGGAGGGGCTCCAGTGTGGCTGTGGTTTTTATTTATTTCTGGCCCTGTCAGCCCACGTGGGACCTCACGTTCCTGACCAGGGATCCAACCTGCACCCCGTGCTGTGGAGTGCAGCGTCCCTGGCTGCCAGGGAGGCCCCTCCAGTGTGTTTCTGAAGAGCAAGTCCAGATGCCCACTGCCTCATTCCCTCTCATTACTGCTCCACAGGCTGGCTTCCTGTGAGGGCAGCACTGCGGTGGCTGCTGTTTAGCTGCTAAGTCATATCTGACTCATCTGCGACCCCATGGACTGTAACCTTCCAGGCTCCTCTGTTGATGGGATTTCCCTGGCAAGAAAGCTGGAGTGGGCTGCCATCTCCTTCTCCAGGGGATCTTCTTGATCCAGGGATCGAACCCATATCTGCTGTGTCTTCAGCACTAGCCGGCAGATGAGCCATCTGGGAAGTTTCAACAGGAGGAGGAATAAATAAAATGGCAGCATATCATTTATCAGGAATGCCCTCTACTTGCATGCGGTGTTCTAACAGACATTAAAACCAACGTTGTAAAAAGCAAGCCATAGAGAAATCTGTACAAGTATAAATGCTTTATGATATAATTTCCAGCTACTATGGCTGAGTCGAAGAGTTGGAATGGGGACTATATGACCTACAAAAAGCCTAAATATTTAGCATGCAGTCCTCTACAGGAAAATGGTATCAAAAATGGTACCATTTATGTTTTTTAAAAAAAAAAAAAAGAACTAAAACATTGAAACAGGCAACTGGGTCTGGGGCTAGTGGGTCTAAGGAACTTCAGCCATATCTGTATAGTTTTAAAAGAAATTTCTAACAGAGAATGTAGTTATGTACAACTTATATTATTACACATCAATTTTAAAATGAGCATTAAAACATACAAAGTCTTTTAGAAATAAAATCTAAAAGATAATGTTTGTGGTATGAACCAGGTAGCTTAGACCAGTGGTTTCCCACGGCTTTATGTAGAAATAAAATATTAGAACTCTATTTCTATCTACTTTTTATTTTACTCTTTTAAAGGTCTATTTTTGTATGGTTTATAATATATGTAATGTGATGTGATAACAGTAGCACATGTATATAATCTTATAATTGAAGAACTACTGTGAGAGAATATTCTCAAAAATAATTTCTGTGGTTGGTCTATGCCCAGAAATACTTGGAGATCACTCACTAGTTTAGGCAAGGCAGAACTAGTTCTCCCCCACCCCAGGTCCTGGCCTTAGGGTACCATGTAGAGACCAGGTGCGGAAGGAAAGGATCTTTATCATGAGAACAAGGGAAGGCTTCTCCCTGCGGGGAAAGGGAACGCTGAGCTCTGTACTTGTAGCAAACCAAACCCAAAGCATCTCTGCTACCTGCTCAACTTTCCAGGCTAAAAAAGGGATGCCTTAAAACGTCCAGGGCACAATATGGATGCACCCACAGCTGGCCTCAACCCTGACCAAACCAACCTTTCCTCCTGGACACTGGCCCTCCACTTCAAGGCAGAAGTCACCTCACCCACACCAGGAAAAGCCAGTTGAACAGGCTGTGCAAGGACAAACCCCAAGAGGAAATCTTTTTTTTTCATTCAGTATTCCAGGGAGCACCTAGCCACTTTTTACTGTCATAAAAAGGACAACACATTTTGTATACTAAGGAAAGAAATCCTGGTGTACCTACTACATCACAGAAAACTTTCAATCTAAAGAGAGCTAACCATACGCCAAAAGCATTAAGACAGGTACTGAAACTCAAGTTGCTGAAGCAAAGCAGGACGTCAATGTTTCCACCAGAAATCATACTCACATGTACACTGAGTTTCAGAAAAAAGACCATTTCTAGGAAAACACAGCCTATTCATAATTAAAGAGGCCAGAAGTACAGGTTAACAGTGAAGAGTGGAGGTCAGCAGCCTGTTTCTGTAGAGGACCACCTGCTAAACATCAGGCTTTGCAGGTCATGTGGTCTCCATTCCAACTTTCAACTAGGCTGTAGTAGATGGAAAGCAGCCAACGAAAGGGCCCGGCTGTTGTTATGAACTGAATGCTTGTGTTTCCCCAACTGAAGTCCTAACCCTCCATGTGATGGTAGTAAGAGGGAGGGTCTTGTGGAGGTGATTACATCTGGATGAGGCCATGAGAGTGGGGTCCTCACGATGGGATTAATGCCCCATGAAAAGCGACCAGGGACTTCCCTGGTGGTCCAGAGGTTAAGAATTTGCCTTGCGATGCAGGGGACACAGGTGTGATCCATGGTCGGGGTACTAAGATCCCACGTGCTGTGGAGCAACTTAGCTTGCGTGTCGCAACTACTGAGCCCACACTCTGGAGCCTTGCGCCACAACTAGAGGGCCTGCACGCTGCAATCAAAGATCCTATATGACACAACCAAGACCCTGCGTGCTGAAGCTAAGGCCCAGTGCAGCCAAATAAACATTAACAAGAAGGAGAGACCAGACTCCTGGCTTGCTCTGTCTGCCACCTGAGGACACAGTGACAACCTGGCCATCTACAAACCAGGAAGAGGGCTCACCAGGAACTCAACCAGCTGGCACCTTATCATGGACTCCCCAGCCTCCAGAAAACTGCGGGAAATAAATGTCTCTTGTCTGTATTATTCTGCTACATCAGTCTAAACAGATTAAGGCAGCTATGTTCCAATAAAACTTTATTCACCAAAGCAGGCTGCAGGCCAGATTTGCACAGACTGGTTCCAAATCGGGAAAGGAGTAGGTCAAAGCTGTATATTATCACCCTGCTTATTTAACTTATATGCAGAGTACATCATGAGGAACGCTGGGCTGGATGAAGCACAAGCTGGAATCAAGATTGCTGGGAGAAATATCAATAACCTCAGATACACAGATGATACCACCCTTGCGGCAGAAAGAGCCTCTTGATGAAAGAGGAGAGTGAAAAAGTAGGCTTAAAACTCAACATTCAGAAAACTGAGATCATGGCATCTGGTCCCATCACTTTATGTGGCTGTGGTTTTTATTTATTTCTGGCCCTGTCAGCCCACGTGGGACCTCACGTTCCTGACCAGGGATCCAACCTGCACCCCGTGCTGTGGAGTGCAGCGTCCCTGGCTGCCAGGGAGGCCCCTCCAGTGTGTTTCTGAAGAGCAAGTCCAGATGCCCACTGCCTCATTCCCTCTCATTACTGCTCCACAGGCTGGCTTCCTGTGAGGGCAGCACTGCGGTGGCTGCTGTTTAGCTGCTAAGTCATATCTGACTCATCTGCGACCCCATGGACTGTAACCTTCCAGGCTCCTCTGTTGATGGGATTTCCCTGGCAAGAAAGCTGGAGTGGGCTGCCATCTCCTTCTCCAGGGGATCTTCTTGATCCAGGGATCGAACCCATATCTGCTGTGTCTTCAGCACTAGCCGGCAGATGAGCCATCTGGGAAGTTTCAACAGGAGGAGGAATAAATAAAATGGCAGCATATCATTTATCAGGAATGCCCTCTACTTGCATGCGGTGTTCTAACAGACATTAAAACCAACGTTGTAAAAAGCAAGCCATAGAGAAATCTGTACAAGTATAAATGCTTTATGATATAATTTCCAGCTACTATGGCTGAGTCGAAGAGTTGGAATGGGGACTATATGACCTACAAAAAGCCTAAATATTTAGCATGCAGTCCTCTACAGGAAAATGGTATCAAAAATGGTACCATTTATGTTTTTTAAAAAAAAAAAAAAGAACTAAAACATTGAAACAGGCAACTGGGTCTGGGGCTAGTGGGTCTAAGGAACTTCAGCCATATCTGTATAGTTCTAAAAGAAATTTCTAACAGAGAATGTAGTTATGTACAACTTATATTATTACACATCGATTTTAAAATGAGCATTAAAACATACAAAGTCTTTTAGAAATAAAATCTAAAAGATAATGTTTGTGGTATGAACCAGGTAGCTTAGACCAGTGGTTTCCCACGGCTTTATGTAGAAATAAAATATTAGAACTCTATTTCTATCTACTTTTTATTTTACTCTTTTAAAGGTCTATTTTTGTATGGTTTATAATATATGTAATGTGATGTGATAACAGTAGCACATGTATATAATCTTATAATTGAAGAACTACTGTGAGAGAATATTCTCAAAAATAATTTCTGTGGTTGGTCTATGCCCAGAAATACTTGGAGATCACTCACTAGTTTAGGCAAGGCAGAACTAGTTCTCCCCCACCCCAGGTCCTGGCCTTAGGGTACCATGTAGAGACCAGGTGCGGAAGGAAAGGATCTTTATCATGAGAACAAGGGAAGGCTTCTCCCTGCGGGGAAAGGGAACGCTGAGCTCTGTACTTGTAGCAAACCAAACCCAAAGCATCTCTGCTACCTGCTCAACTTTCCAGGCTAAAAAAGGGATGCCTTAAAACGTCCAGGGCACAATATGGATGCACCCACAGCTGGCCTCAACCCTGACCAAACCAACCTTTCCTCCTGGACACTGGCCCTCCACTTCAAGGCAGAAGTCACCTCACCCACACCAGGAAAAGCCAGTTGAACAGGCTGTGCAAGGACAAACCCCAAGAGGAAATCTTTTTTTTTCATTCAGTATTCCAGGGAGCACCTAGCCACTTTTTACTGTCATAAAAAGGACAACACATTTTGTATACTAAGGAAAGAAATCCTGGTGTACCTACTACATCACAGAAAACTTTCAATCTAAAGAGAGCTAACCATACGCCAAAAGCATTAAGACAGGTACTGAAACTCAAGTTGCTGAAGCAAAGCAGGACGTCAATGTTTCCACCAGAAATCATACTCACATGTACACTGAGTTTCAGAAAAAAGACCATTTCTACGAAAACACAGCCTATTCATAATTAAAGAGGCCAGAAGTACAGGTTAACAGTGAAGAGTGGAGGTCAGCAGCCTGTTTCTGTAGAGGACCACCTGCTAAACATCAGGCTTTGCAGGTCATGTGGTCTCCATTCCAACTTTCAACTAGGCTGTAGTAGATGGAAAGCAGCCAACGAAAGGGCCCGGCTGTTGTTATGAACTGAATGCTTGTGTTTCCCCAACTGAAGTCCTAACCCTCCATGTGATGGTAGTAAGAGGGAGGGTCTTGTGGAGGTGATTACATCTGGATGAGGCCATGAGAGTGGGGTCCTCACGATGGGATTAATGCCCCATGAAAAGCGACCAGGGACTTCCCTGGTGGTCCAGAGGTTAAGAATTTGCCTTGCGATGCAGGGGACACAGGTGTGATCCATGGTCGGGGTACTAAGATCCCACGTGCTGTGGAGCAACTTAGCTTGCGTGTCGCAACTACTGAGCCCACACTCTGGAGCCTTGCGCCACAACTAGAGGGCCTGCACGCTGCAATCAAAGATCCTATATGACACAACCAAGACCCTGCGTGCTGAAGCTAAGGCCCAGTGCAGCCAAATAAACATTAACAAGAAGGAGAGACCAGACTCCTGGCTTGCTCTGTCTGCCACCTGAGGACACAGTGACAACCTGGCCATCTACAAACCAGGAAGAGGGCTCACCAGGAACTCAACCAGCTGGCACCTTATCATGGACTCCCCAGCCTCCAGAAAACTGCGGGAAATAAATGTCTCTTGTCTGTATTATTCTGCTACATCAGTCTAAACAGATTAAGGCAGCTATGTTCCAATAAAACTTTATTCACCAAAGCAGGCTGCAGGCCAGATTTGCACAGACTGGTTCCAAATCGGGAAAGGAGTAGGTCAAAGCTGTATATTATCACCCTGCTTATTTAACTTATATGCAGAGTACATCATGAGGAACGCTGGGCTGGATGAAGCACAAGCTGGAATCAAGATTGCTGGGAGAAATATCAATAACCTCAGATACACAGATGATACCACCCTTGCGGCAGAAAGAGCCTCTTGATGAAAGAGGAGAGTGAAAAAGTAGGCTTAAAACTCAACATTCAGAAAACTGAGATCATGGCATCTGGTCCCATCACTTTATAGCAAATAAATGGGGAAACAATGGAAACCTTGACAGACTTTATTTTTTGGGGCTCCAAAATCACTGCAGATGGTGACTGCAGCCATGAAATTAAAAGACGCTTACCCCTTGAAGAAAAGCTACGACCAACCTAGACAGCATACTAAAAAGCAGAGACATTACTTTGCCAACAAAGGTCTGTCTAGTCAAGGCTATGGTTTTTCCAGTAGTCATATACAGATGTGAGATTAGACTATAAGGAAGGCTGAGCGCCGAAGAATTGATGCTTTTGAACTGTGGTGTTGGAGAAGACTCTTGAGAGTCCCTTAGACTTCAAGG
Source organism: Cephalophus harveyi (assembly GCA_006410635.1). NCBI lineage: Eukaryota > Metazoa > Chordata > Mammalia > Artiodactyla > Bovidae > Cephalophus > Cephalophus harveyi. The sequence goes on along the minus strand of SJYT01010502.1, from coordinate 546,175 downwards.
AGATCCAGACAGTCCATCCTAAAGGAAATCAGTTCTGAATATTCACTGGAAAGACTGATGCTGAAGCTGAAACGCCAATACTTTGGCCACCCGATGCAAAGAGCTGACTCACTGGGAAAGACCCTGATGCTGGGAAAGATTGAAGGCAGGAGGGGAAGGGGACAACAGAGGATAAGACGGTTGGATGGCATCACCGACTCAACAGATAGGCGTTTGAGCAAACTCCGGGAGTTGGTGATGGACAGGGAGGCCTGGCTGCTACAGTCCATAGGGTCGCAAAGAGTCGGAAACAACTGAGCAATTGAACTGACTGAACTGATAATTTAAGGACCTCTGATTAAAAACACAGGCTTCGAGTAAACAAGTCCTAGACGCCCACCCAATCCCATCACCGCCTGGCTGGGGGAACTTGGCAGAGCTGGACACTTTATTCTCTAAGCCTCAGTTTCATTAATTAAAAAATGAGGATGAGAGTAAGAAGCTCAGACAGTTGTTGGGAAGATTAAACACAATGATGAGGATAAAGCTCTTAGCACAGGGCCCAGCACAGGCTGAGCGCTCAAGACGTTAGCTGTTGTTTAGTACATCAATAATGTTAACTATCGGCACCAGCTTCCAAACTAAACCTTAACACGAGGACAAAACAATGAAAATTAAACTTAAGCCAAATTCTCCTCAGAAAATGTTCACAGCAACAAATATTTTAGGCTAGAAGTAGGATTTGAGCCTGGTATTTGAGAATTCTTGGCTGATGACACGCTTCACACAGGACAATCTGTACAGAATTATATTGAATGAGAAATGGCTTTTCATTTGGAAGAGCTGCTTCTGTGAAGAAACTGTCATCAATTTTTAAGAATAGCTATAGCAAAGAAGAGAGATTAATAGAGTAAATATTAGACTAGAGATGCCAAAAGTGTGGCATGCCCACTGCCACTTGGCAGTCCTGGGTCTCAGCAGACATAATCAATCAACTGTGGCACTTTCTCAAGAAACCCAGATGAGCCTCCAGATAATTTTTCTAAGCAATCATAATACAGAAACTATTCCCTATTCCTGTTCTAGAAAGTACTGGTAAACTGTGTATCTCTCCACTGTATTTTTTAAAAAATTTCCTAGCTCTTTTCATTGCTGTAGGTTCCCACTGGGGTTAAAAACAAATGTTTCTTGGGGAAACCAAAGCTTCAGGAGTAGACCTCAGGAGAAATTCAAGAATGCTGGACCAAAAATTAAGAAGCCCGAGCTGTAGTGTTGTTTCTGCCCCTCACTACCTGCACATCACTAGCCAAGTCACCCTAACTTCTGCACTGCTGACTGCTTCTTCACCAGTCAGAAGGAATTTATAACAAGGCTACTTATGGCCCTAAATACAGTCAATCCCATTATTCACAGATTTGCATTTGTGAATGCTCCCATTTACTAAAATATAAGTCCCAAATCAATACTTGGGATACTAATATGGTCATTTGTGGACACCCACAGTGCAAAGAAAAATTTGAATCATTTGATGGTCGAGTTCCCAACTGAGGTCAAACAAAGAGCTGCTTTGCCGTCTTGTTTCAGCTTTCCTACCGTAAGCAGTGACTTTTCTGTGATCTATTTAGTGCCATGGTGTTCACATTCTTGTCCTTTTTGTTGGTGATTTTACCGTTTAAAAAGGCCCGCGTGCACAGAGCTGAGTGCTATCTTAGTGTGGCTAAGAACAAGAAGGCAGGGATGTGCCTTGAAGAGAAAGGACATGTGATCAGCTTTGTTCAGGCATGTATCACAGTGCTGCTGATCATGAGCTCAAGGCTAATGAACCAACAATGCAGGTTGCTGTGATAAGGTATCTTTAAACAGAAACATGAGCTTCCCCAAAGGCTGAGTGGTAAAGAAGCCACCTGCCAATGCAGGAGACCCAAAAGACGCAGGTTCAATCCTTGGGTCAGGAAGATCCCCTGGAAGAGGAAATGGCAACCCACTCTAGTATTCTTGCCTGGGAAATTCCATGGACAGAGAAGCCTGGAGGGCTACAGTCCATGAGGTTGCAAAGAGTCAGACACAACTGAGCAGGCAAGCATGCAAACAGAAACCCACAGAGAGTAAGGCTGTATGTCCATCGACTGATGAACAGGTGACTGGAGAGGCCTGCAGGAACCTAGTCCTGGAGTTCATCCAGGAACAACACTTCAGGACTTGCTAATTCTCTGTTCATAGCGACTTTACAGACCATCACCACAAATAACGTGAGCTGATTGTCTCTCTACTTGATGAGTATTAATGCCATCAATAAAGAGGCTGCATAAAACACCTTCTGTGCCTGCATATGTACCAATAATTCAATCAATGCTAGAGGTTTTATTTAGGAAAACATAGAAAGAGATCAACAAAATACTTCTAGGAATCAAATTCTTTTTTTAAGTAAAGAGATCAGACCTCTCATTCTTCTCTCCCTGACAGTAATATAAAGAATGAGGTGAAAAGCTCCTCCGTCCACCAACTCAGAGCATTCCGAGTACCAGGGTCACGGGCACAGCTCCTGTGGCAGTGGCCCCCAGCCTTTCTGGCAGCAGGGGCCGGTCTCACAGAGGACAGCTCTTCTGTGGACTGGGGCGCGGGGAGGGTGGTTTCAGAGCGATCCGTGCGCATCACGTTTACTGCGCGGGGAGGGTGGTTTCAGAGCGATCCGCGCGCATCACGTTTACTGCGCACTTTGTTTCTAGTCTCCTGTTGCTGCTGATCTGACAGGAGGGGCAGGTCCGTGGCCTGGAGGCTGGGAGCTCCTGGTATAAAGGACCACCTGTAGCCTGTGAAAACACCCTGTATACCACCAAGATGAAACAGAGTACCTGCAAGCAGTCGAGGGACGTGCTGACCACCCGGGGGGACCTGGACTGGCAAGCTAGCTCAAATGGAAGGAAGTACTTGTCAGCTTCAACGAAGTTTGCCTTTGGTGGCGCAGCAGCACCGAGCCTAGGAGAAAAGCAGGAGAGGGGCGGAGAGGGGAAATGAATAAAAAAAAGCTTGCTTTTGCTACTCTCCCCCCCCACTTTAATTTCCGCTCCCACTTGCAATCATTTAATTAAAAGTGCCTGCAAACTGCATTTGGGGGGCTAGACAGAGAGGAGTTTAAAGACTCGCATTAGGGGAAAAACACACCAAGGCGCCACACGCAGAGAACAAGATCTCTGCTGACAGGCTGTCACGTCAGCAGCCTGGCACAGATCCTGGATGCCACGTCAGAGCTGCATTTCTGAAGGGGGGACTCTGGCCTCAGTACTCTGAGGATGAGGGGCCACCCCATAACAGCACACGCTGTCCTCCTGCCTGAGGAAGCGTGACCTGCAAGAGCCAGGGCTCTGCCTCCTCTGTCAAGGGAAGGTGGTTGCTGGTGCTGAGTTGCTAAGTCCGGTCCAACTCTTGTGATCCCAAGGACTGTAGCCTTCCAGGCTTCTCTGTCCATTGGATTTTCCAGGCAGACACCATGCCCTCCTCCAGGGAATCTTCTCGACCCAGGGATCAAACCTGCATCTCCTGCATCGGCAGGTGGATTTTTTACCGCTGAGCCACAGAAGAAGCCCCAGAGGAGAGGGTAAGGAAGGTCAAGTTAATGCTGGTGAGCTTTCCGTGGGGGCTTCCTAGGGGGCTCAGTGGTAAAGAATCTGCCCACAACGCAGGAGACTGGGGCTCAATCCTTGGGTTGGGAAGATCCCCTGGAGGAGGGCATGGCAACCCACTCCAGTATGCTTGCCTGGAGAATCCCATGGACGGAGGAGCCTGGCGGGCTACAGTCCTGGGGGTCGCAATGAGTCAATGCAACTTAATACCCACATACACACACCCTCTCCTCCAAATGTGCAGCTGTTAGCCAGCAGTCTGTTAACCTGGCATCAGTACAGACAGATACAGAGTCCTGCCGTGTGTCCAGCACTATGCTGGGAGAGTGTGTGCCCCACCCTCCACCCGGGACCAGAACAGGAGGAAACACGCAGAGGAAGGCGTTCCCGCAGCCCCCGCCAGTTCCCGTCACACTGCGCTTCAGCGAGGAGAAGGCGCCTGGGCTCACCTCTGCTTCTCTATTTCTGCTTTAATTTCATCTGGTGGGGAAGAAAGACAGGCATGTTAGGAGCAGGTAATGTGTATATAAAAGAAAACAGAACAAAATACTGAAAGCTGTCTGAGTAGGGCAATGATGATCTTTCTTTTCCATGTTTTCTATGGTAAGTATATATACTTTTGCTTTAGCATTTACAAAAATTGTGGTAAATATGCTAACACAAAATTTACCACATTAACTATTTTTAAGTGTACAGTTCAGCAGCATTAAGGACATTTCTACTGTGCTAATATATATAATTATAATTTTTATATATAATCTTATAATATATATACATAATTTTTATGAGTTAAAATTAATTTATGAACCTTTACCATGGAGGGTACATCAACTACACGGTTATGGTTACGGATATAGTGTCAACACTCAGCAATCACGATCTCAAAGAGAGTCTTACTTCTAGGAGGACACGATTTTGCGCCACTGAAACAAGAACATCCTATCTAAACACGCTGGCTCCCCTGCATCCACTTAGTCGGACGCATTTCTACGTGGTGTGCTTGGCAGGCTCACGGTATTATCAAAGCAGCCCCGTGAAGCCAGTCCACCTGAATTCCATGTATTCAGACAACCTCCAAAAGGCCAGCCTTCTTTATACAATCTCTTGTGAGCCAGTAGTCTACAGACACCGCATTAGTTATCCTAGCAACCCTAGAACACAGTGCTGGGAGTGACAAATTTCCTCTCCCTGGACAACTCTATTCTAGACTAACTTTTAGGAAGTGAAAACCGAGTAACTGAACTTTACAAGAGGTGGCAATTTTAACTTTCGAGCCAATCTTTCAATGTCCTCTTTCTACACACATAAGAAAGCAGAAGAGAAACATCCGGATGACTAATATCAAACATCTTGCTCAGGGACCATAAGGCCTGTGACACACTGGGTCAGCTAAACAGAGCTCCGTGGTGTGGTTCCTGCCCCTCCAGGACAAGAATCCATGAAGGAGCAGCTTTGGCCTCCTCTAGCTGAGGCCTCAGGCTGTGGGAATGGCCAGCGAAATCCAGGCCAGGAGGCTGGTGGCCAAGCTTTCAGCTTGCAGAAATCAACATGACGCAGCCTGGTGAGTGAAAGGCAAGAAATGGGTTGGCAATTCTGGCAGAACTAGGTTCTGGCATGGATCTCTCTCACCTGAATGACACCAGGTGGGTTATTAAACCTCCCTGAATCTTGATGTCCTACTCTAAAAAAACATGAGCATGATAAAAAGCAGCTCCATATGCTCCAGAGACTATAACAAGGCAGGTGGGTGTGGGTAACTTTTGAGAAACCCGAAGTGTTCATGGCTAAGGCAGGGTCAAGCATACACAGGTGGTCAATAAATGTCCGCTCTCTGGCTCTTAAGACAGGAGTCAGTAACAGTGCCAAGTCTCTACTGCCGTCGGTGCACTAGAGAGAGCCAAGGGAAAGCAGACCATCAGGGGAACACACATCCCGGGAACAGCTGACGTTCACAGGGGCACGGGCCCATCTGGCCCTTCCTACGCCTCCGGAAGCCAAGAGGCTCATCTCTTAACCACGTGCAGGTGGGAATCTGGGCCCAGAGAGGTGAAGTCACCTGCCCACGGCCACAGCCAGGAAGCGCCACTGCAGGACTCACAGCCCGGCTGTCTGCTCCAGAGACGGGGGGAGGGGGGAAGGGGAGGAGCAGGTGGCGGGGCACACCTGCTCCGGTTTATTGCCCCGCGTTTTAATAGGCCCTGCTCTCCTAACTGCCAACTGGGCAATTAGCAGCAATAAATAAGCAGGCTGGGGAGGAGGGAGACCTGGGTAGGGTTCGGCAGCGGCAGCTGCGAGGCCACGCGGTCTCCCTGGGAAACGCTTTCTGGGCATCACTGTCCTATACGAACCCCTCGGGTCACACCTCCTGGCTCACTGATGACTTTGGCACCAGCTCACCTCCTTCTGCTCCGCTCCCAGGCTCGGTCCAACAGTGACCATGACCAACCTCAACAACGCCATCGCTGGTCAACTCCGCCAAGGTTCCACAACATCCCTTGGAGCCTTCCCCTCCCCTCATACCTCCGATCTGCTACACCCCCACCCCCCCACCAGGTAGCCAGCCCGGAGGGGCTGGTCATACTCTGAATCTTGTCCCTGTTTGGAACTTCCAGCTCCTCCCTGTACCTGCCCAGCTCCTGTCTTTCCAGGTGACCTACTAACTGCCCCCAATAGGACCCTTCTTTGGCCTGTCAGACTTGACTAGACTGACTTGTCATCTTTCCCTTTCTTCATTTTCCCAGGACGGATCCCATTAGCAGGATTATAACCTGCTGCTGTTACTGTTCAGTTGCTAGGTTGTGTCCTATGCTTTGTGACTCCACGGACTGCAGCACGCCAGGCTTTCCTGTCCTTCACTATCTCCCGGAGTTTGCTCACACTCATGTCCGCTGAGTTGGTGATGCCACCCAACCATCACATCCTGTCACCCCTTCTCTTCCTGCCTGCCATCTTTTCCAGCATCAGGGTCTTTTCCAATGAGTCGGATCTGTGCATCAGGTGACCAAAGTATTGGAGCTTTACCATCAGTCCTTCCAATATTTAGGGATGATTTCCTTTAGGATTGACTGGTTCCTCTCCTTGCCAAACAATAGGCTTGACTTGTTCTCTGACTTTTAGTGTTAACTTCTGGCCAAATACGAAGCTTGTATGACCATCCCCTTCTGACCAGTCTCCACCCAAGGACAGGCCTGACAGCAGGGAAAGCCGGCAGGTCTCTAAAGGCCCTGACGACCAACCACAGCAGTACCCAGACGCTGCTGGCTAAGCCCACCTTCTCTGCCTCTCCACGGAGACTGCCGCAGTCGCAGGCTCGCCTCAGACCCTCTCCCCCTCTTGATGCCACCATTCTTTACCCACAACAGTGAAACAGCCGATCTCATGCAGAAATTACAAGCCACAAGGAGACTCTTTCAACCTCCTGTTAGCCAATACATAAACCGGCCAGCCCGCACTCTCTCCTGCTGGAAAACAGTAAGTGTCAAGTCCCTCCACCTCTGCGGTGTCCTGCCCCTGCTGCCTTCGGAGGAACTATTTAAATCTGACCGCTTCTCACCACGGGGCACCACCCCCATTACGCCAAGCCGACTGCCACCATCTCCCGCCTGGACCGAGAGCCTCTTTCTTAACTGGTCTCATGCCTTCAACTCTCACTGTTCCTCATGGCCCACAGCGTTCTCTAAACAGCAGCCAGAGGGATTTCCTTAAAATATAAATCAGATTATATCTGCTCAAAATAGATTATCCATAACCATTATAGAGTAAATCTGATAACATCTGCTCCTTTGCACAGAACTCCACTGGCTTCTCATCTCACACAGAGTAAAACTCAGTCTTGATCTTGGCCTCCAAGCCTCTGAAAGATCTGGGCCCCGGTGATCCCCTCTGACCTCACCTCCCACCACCCCACCCCGGCTCATTCGTGGCCAGTTCCTGTTCCAGGGCCTTCGCACCAGCTCCTCCTGCCTCCTGGAATGCCCTCCTGCCCCCAGATATCCTCAGGCTCACTCATCGATTCCTTCAGACGACTGTTCAAATGCCACCTCTTCCCTCGTTACCTGAAACTGCCACCCGACCGCTCCTTGTGATTCTTCACTACCTTACCTGCCCTGTTTTTTCACTTTACACCAATTTTTCTAGTCTTTCACCAGCTTATTTACCACTTGTGACATACTCTGTTTCACTTATACTACGACTTCCCCAGCAGAACATAAACTCAGTGATAACAGAGACTTTGGTCTGTTCTGGTCACTGCTGAATTCCCAGCATCTAGGAATTCCTAGGCACAGAGCAGGCGCTCAATATTTGTTGAATGAATAAACTGTCCTTTTTCTTAGTTAACCTCTCCCTCAACTGGCTCCCTTCCCAATGATGTTGAAACAAGCTCAAGTCTCTTCTGCTGCTACTGCTAAGTCGCTTCCGTCGTGTCCGACTCTGTGCGACCCCACAGACGGCAGTCCACCAGGCTCCCCCGTCCCTGGGATTTGACAGGCCTGACAGCAGGGAAAGCCGGCAGGTCTCTAAAGGCCCTGACGACCAACCACAGCAGTACCCAGACGCTGCTGGCTAAGCCCACCTTCTCTGCCTCTCCACGGAGACTGCCGCAGTCGCAGGCTCTCCTCAGACCCTCTCCCCCTCTTGATGCCACCATTCTTTACCCACAACAGTGAAACAGCCGATCTCATGCAGAAATTACAAGCCACAAGGAGACTCTTTCAACCTCCTGTTAGCCAATACATAAACCGGCCAGCCCGCACTCTCTCCTGCTGGAAAACAGTAAGTGTCAAGTCCCTCCACCTCTGCGGTGTCCTGCCCCTGCTGCCTTCGGAGGAACTATTTAAATCTGACCGCTTCTCACCACGGGGCACCACCCCCATTACGCCAAGCCGACTGCCACCATCTCCCGCCTGGACCGAGAGCCTCTTTCTTAACTGGTCTCATGCCTTCAACTCTCACTGTTCCTCATGGCCCACAGCGTTCTCTAAACAGCAGCCAGAGGGATTTCCTTAAAATATAAATCAGATTATATCTGCTCAAAATAGATTATCCATAACCATTATAGAGTAAATCTGATAACATCTGCTCCTTTGCACAGAACTCCACTGGCTTCTCATCTCACACAGAGTAAAACTCAGTCTTGATCTTGGCCTCCAAGCCTCTGAAAGATCTGGGCCCCGGTGATCCCCTCTGACCTCACCTCCCACCACCCCACCCCGGCTCATTCGTGGCCAGTTCCTGTTCCAGGGCCTTCGCACCAGCTCCTCCTGCCTCCTGGAATGCCCTCCTGCCCCCAGATATCCTCAGGCTCACTCATCGATTCCTTCAGACGACTGTTCAAATGCCACCTCTTCCCTCGTTACCTGAAACTGCCACCCGACCGCTCCTTGTGATTCTTCACTACCTTACCTGCCCTGTTTTTTCACTTTACACCAATTTTTCTAGTCTTTCACCAGCTTATTTACCACTTGTGACATACTCTGTTTCACTTATACTACGACTTCCCCAGCAGAACATAAACTCAGTGATAACAGAGACTTTGGTCTGTTCTGGTCACTGCTGAATTCCCAGCATCTAGGAATTCCTAGGCACAGAGCAGGCGCTCAATATTTGTTGAATGAATAAACTGTCCTTTTTCTTAGTTAACCTCTCCCTCAACTGGCTCCCTTCCCAATGATGTTGAAACAAGCTCAAGTCTCTTCTGCTGCTACTGCTAAGTCGCTTCCGTCGTGTCCGACTCTGTGCGACCCCACAGACGGCAGTCCACCAGGCTCCCCCGTCCCTGGGATTCTCCAGGCAAGAACACTGGAGTGGGTTTCCATGTCCTTCTCCAATGCATGAAAGTGAAAGTGAAGTCGCTCAGTCGTGTCCGACTCCTAGTGACCCCATGGACTGCAGCCCACCAGGCTCCTCCGTCCATGGGATTTGCCAGGCAAGAGTACTGGAGTGGGATGCCATTGCCTTCTGCGAGTCTCTTCTACCTTCAAACAAAGATAAAAATAAAGCCAAAAAAACCCTCCATGATCCACCTCTCCCTCTTCACACCCCACGCAAACCCTGGGAAAGAGTCGTGTCCGTTTCCTCACCTCCCACACCTGCCCCCACCCATTCCAGTCTGGTTTTCACCTTCACTGTGCCACCAGCACAGCTGCGGCTAAGGTCACCCATGACCCGCAGGGCTCAAAAGCTGATGGGCAGTTTTCCAGTTGCTGTCTGACTTGACCTCTCTGCAGTGACTGACCTTACTGACCTCCCCTCACAGAAATCTTCTCAATTTAAGGGCTTCTCTGGCGGCGCTAGTGGTAAAGAATCCGCCTGCAATGCAGGAGACGTGGAGATGCAAGTTTGATCCCTGGGTTGTGAAGATCCTCTGGACAAGGAAATGAAAACCCCCTCCAGTAGTCTTGCCAGGAAAACCCCATGGACAGAGGAGCCTGGTGGGCTGCAGTCCATGGGGTCATGAAGACACGACTGAGCGAGCTGAGCACACCGCACAGCTGGCCTCGTAAGCACACGTTCCCGTCGGCCCTCTGCTTCCTGCCCCATCTCTCCTCCGTTTCCTTGGCACGCTCGGCCTCCTCTGCCCAGCCAGGCGGGCCGGGCTTCCTCGGGCCCAGGCTCTCCTGCCTTTCCTCCTCTGCAACACCCAGCTCTTCCTCAGAGGCATTCGCAGCCTCGCCTGCCCCTTCAATTCCCACCTGGGCTCGGATGACTCCTCAGTCCTCATTTCCGGTGCAGGCCTGCCTTAGGAACACGAAGCTCGTACGTTCATCCAATATCCAAGTCCCAACTCAGATCAAGCTCCTCCACACACCTCTCTCCAGATGGTCTTCCACAACCATCTTAAGGAACTACATCACCAACCATCCAGTTGGGTGAGTCACAAACGTAAGAGTCAGCCTTACTGATCCACATTCTGACGTTGTTATCCAATCCAACATCAGGCTTTCTCAGCCTCACCTTCTAAACCAGTGGGGAATGCCTTCATTCTCCTGTCTCTACTGTCACTACCCGAAGTCTGGGCCACCAGCATTTTCCCCGGAGGATAACTGCCTACCTAGTGGTCCCTGGGCAACCCCTCTGGGCGTCCTTGAAGATGTTCTGAACATAATGGCTCAAGTGATCTTTCCAAAATACTAACCTCTTTATCAGCTTCTTCCCTGTTTAGAACCCTGCGGTATTATCTCACTGCTATTGGTCTAAAACTCAGACTCCTTAACACAACCTCCAAGGTTCTGTGTGCTGGGGCCCTGGACCGCCTCTCCTGCCTCACCTCCAAACCCTCTCCCCCTTCATCTGCCATGCCCGAGTCACACTGGCCTCCTTTAAATTATTATTATTAAAACTTAGGGGGAAAAAAAAAACCTTTTCCGGTAACTGTAGAATCCCAGGCAGCCGTACCTTTCCGCTTTCCCGAACTGCCCTCCCCTCCCGGCCGCAGGGCCTTGGCCTGTGCTGCTCTGCCCCTGCTGCCCGAGTGCCCCCACCCTAACCGCTTCAGCGTTGGTCATCCAGCTCTCAGCTTCCTCAGGGAAACCTTCCTTCGCCCCTTGTCCACTTTGCCTGTGGGATCGGGTTTTTCTCCTTCACAGGACTTGTCACGTTACTGGTATGACTCAGAAAACGTGCTTATTTGAACAGACCCCTTCTACCCCATTAACTCCAAGTTCCATGAGAGCAAGGTCTTTGTTTTCTTTGTGTCCTGACAGCAGCTATGACACCCAAATAAATACCTTCTAAATGAACGTCACCCTCATTCAGTCAAAAGACAAAAGGACTGTATAGAGAACGAGAACACACTAACCACCATTCTTTGGGAATGAGGACAATTTTCAGACTTCTAGGTCCCGGCATAAGAAGGCTGTTCTACAAGTCTAGAAAACCTAATGAAATACCGAATAAAAAAGCCCAAAGACTCATTTACAACCAAGACAGTAACCCCAAAGAAGCTTCTTATAGAAAGACTCCAGGAATGAACTAGTAAACACGTAAGTATTTTCTAAGATAACCTTCCTGGAAAGAAAGTCAAGTATTTTCCTGGCAGGGCCCTTAGGCCTGGTGAAAATGGTATGAGTTAAACACAGTTCTGAGCTATTTATACGAGAGACTCCATGTACTTGCTGATTAAGTACACGTTTTCACAAGTTTGTGCTTTTCCGTAAAGAACGATCTTACTGTTTTCCCCAGCACCGCTTACAGAGTCTCTCCTGAGATTTACATGTACAGGGCAGAGCTCTAAACTCTTCCAACCACTTGCCTCGCTGGTGTTGAAACGTCAGAGACCAGCAAAGACGTCCATAAACCAACTAATAAGGGAGGCAGAGAAGCACAAGCATTCAGTTCCTTCTCCTTTAAACACAAGTAACGCCAACGCCTCTGAACTTCAGTAGGTCGCTTGTCAGGTGCCAGGTACGTTGTCAGTTATTTATTGTGTTAGTTCATGTGACCTTTACAATAATCCTGTGACACAGGTATTATCACCTTTCTCATCCCAGGCAACCAAGGCTCCCAGAAGCTAAATTATTAGTTCAGGACTACAAGACTAATCAATATGCAAAGTTTCAAACACGGCTGCCAATGAATTTTCTGCCAATCCAATAAATAAATCCTTTTCAATAAACAAAATCCAATTTTTAGTGCTGCTTCTAGACAGAGGACCTCCTCCTGCAAAATAATCATAAAGCTTCTCAACAAAAAGCAATGTCAGTTAAAAAAGAGTCCTACTATTTCTCAAAATTTTTATAATCCACAGCACTCATAAACAAAATGTCTAATCAAAACACCAGACTTTGCTAACAAAGTTTTATTCTGTATTCCAACTGAAAGCCTTACTTTATGATAATTTAGGGATATTTTTGATATTTTTCAAATTTTGCACTTATATTCCTTCTAAGGGTGAGAACAGTTATTTTGAACACATCAAAGTTAGAGGAACAGCAGCAGTCTACAAGGAAAAAAGCAACTTACCATGCTGTATAGTCATGTGAATGCTGAATGTTTTTGTATATTAACATGCAACTAAAATTTATGACCCCCTGTAGAAGGGGTCGCAGAGAGTCGGACACGACTGAGCGACTGAACTGAACTGTAGAAGGAAATGTGGCTTCCCAGGTGGTGCTAGTGGTAAAAAATCCGTCTGCCAATGTAGGACACGTTAAGAGATGCAGGTTTGATTCCTAGGTCAGGAAGATCCCCTGGAGAAGGAAATGGCAACCCACTCCAGTATTCTTGCCTGGGGAATCCCACGGACAGAGGAGCCTGGAGGGCTACAATCCACAAGGGTCGCAAAGAGTTGGACACAAATTAAACAAGTTGGCATGCATGGAGAAGGAAATGGCAACCCATTCCAGTACTCCTGCCCGGGAAATCCCATGGACAGAGGAGCCTGGCTTTGCTACCCTGGTGGGGTCAGAAAGAGTCAGACATAATTTAGCAACTGAATGAATGAATGAAACTTTATGAATGTATGCCCTTAACTGGCTTCTTCCTAAAGACATTTAAACAAGTTTGAGTTTTTCTATCTTTAAAAAAAAGAATAAACCAGAGCACTCCTCTGATCTACACTTCCCTCCTCCCCTTCACAGCAAAGCCAATCTTTGGGAAAGGTTTGTGTGTTGCTCACCTCACACTCACTCCTCAGCCCACCCTGGTCTGGTTTTCACCCACATCATGCCACCAAAACAGCTCAAGCTAAGATCACCAATGATCCACATGTTTCTAAACCCTGTATATCAAACAGAGTTGCAAGTCTAAAACTGGACTTTATGATTTATATGTCAGCTGCATGTTGTAGTTGTTGCCCACCTGGCTGGGCAGATGTGGGCAAGTTGCCCTTGAGCCTTGGTTTCCCTTTGCCTGGTTGTATCCAAAGATGGACATCAATTACCTGTCACAACTCTAGAATGAATAAGAGGGAATTTACTGCTGATAAAGAGACAGAGGTCATAAATCAGAAAGACTTAATACCTCAAAGGAAGCTTATGGGAAACCAGCTCTTAACTCTCATTTCTTTCTTCCTTCTAGTCCCGAAATTAAACCAAATACATATGCAGTGAAAAGCTGCAGAGAAAAAGTTGTGATCTTTTTGATTACAGGCTTTCAAATACTACATCTCAAAATTCAATTCAACCATACTCAAAAACCATGGTCTCTTTATTTACTGAAACATTACCAAACCGTCACTGCATAGAAACTTCGCCTCAATATAATGACTGTTTAAGGCTCCACTGAGTACCTCACACAGCACAAGCGCTTCCTTGCGGAGAAGCAATGGTGGTGATGGTTACGGTGGGCTCTGGCTCCACGGCTTTCTGGCTGAGTCAGCCGGCCAAGTTCTTTAGGCCTCAATAAGGACAGTAATCGTAAGAACTAAGCTGCAGGTAAAGCATATGGCACTATGCCTGGAGCACAGAAACGCTCAGTACATGGTTGATTTCATACAGTTATCACCTGACATGTGATTTTTAAAAAGTCACTCACTTGACTGGGTGATAAGGATGCAGCAATGTGAGGTTCATCACTATAAAAACGCCCAACTCTGGTGAGGGATGTTGGTAATAGCAAGTGTGTTGGGGGGGAATACGGGAATTCCTTGTACCTCCTATGCAATTTTGCTGTGAACCTAAAACTGCTCCAAGATTAAAGTCACTGAATTTCATATGAAAAACACAGGTATGTTTAATGACAGCTGGCAGTTACAGAGCATTCAGCCCTTACATGGAGCTTCGTGGGTGTTAAATGATGAAATAAGACACTCCATCTCCTATACGTGAAGAGTAGTGTTAGAACAATTCAGTTCAAGTTTTGGAGATTTCAGAATCTTCCCACACCATTTAAAAATGCTCAGATTATCTTGTCAAGTCTCTAAACTTCATAGTTTTTTAATTTACTTTTAATTGGAAGACAATTGCTTTATAATGTGTTGGTTTCTGCCATACAATGTGAATCGCCCATAAGGATACGTATATTCCCTCCCTCTCAAGCCTCCCATCTCCTATCCCATCCCTTTAGGTCGTCACAGCACCAGGTTGAGCTCCCTGTTATACAGCAGCCTTCCACTACCTTCTATTTACATGTGGTAACGTATATGTTTCAATGCTACTCTTTCACAATTCGTCCTACCATCTCCTTCCCCCACTGTGTCCACAAATCCATCCTCTACATCTCTAACCCTGCCCTGCAAATAGGTTCATCAGTTCCATTTTTCTGGATTCTATCATAGGGTTTAAAACCAGAAATATAAAAAGATCATGGGAAAGAATAACTCTCAAGTAAGGCAGGTGTGAAAGGAAGGTTTAAAAATGTGATTATATGCTCCAACTGGAGGGGTGAAAGGTTCAAGATTATTAACATATATCAAAACTTCATTATGAAAGTAAAGAGCAACAGCATCCCTGGGGTGATGAATACTCTCACAGGTTCTTTTGGTTTCTCAATAAAAGTTGGAGGGCCACGATTTTCTAACTGGGCAGACCCTACCTATGCATTTGGCCTTTAGTGAAGGTGAATGCTGTTCAGGTGCTAAGTCGTCATCTGACTCTTCGTGACCCCATGGACTCCAGCACGCCAGGCTCCCCTGTCCTTTACTATCTCCTGGAGCTTGCTCAAACTCATGTCCATTGAGTCGGTGATGCCATCCAACCTTCTCATCCTCTATAGTTCCCTTCTCCTCCTGCCCTCAATCTTTCCCAGCATCGGAGTCTTTTCCAATGAGTTGGCCCTTTGCACGAATCCCTGAGATTACTCCAAACCTATTCATCCTGATCATCACTGCTTTCAGGAGGAACAACTCCTGTCTTCACTGAGCTAGGCAAGTTAATACTCTCATAAACACAGCCTTTCAGTCATGTAATTACATTCTTATTTATTGTATCTACAAACCAAATAGAGCAATAAGTCATTCCTGAATGAAGAACCAACCTAAGCTAAGATCAAGCCAGGTGCTTACAGTGTCTGTGGTGTGTCACAGATTCAAATAATAAAAGTAAACAGCACAGCAAGCCTATACAGTGTACCTACTGCATGCTGAGTGTTGTGCACATGTCAATTAACTTCATCTTTATAACAGCCCCAACAGGAAAGTGCAACATCTGTCCAAGATCACAAAGATAGCAATTGGAAGGCAAGGGATTTGAAGCCAGGCAGGTGAGTCCAGAGAACACACTCCAAACCCCTACACCACACAGCCCCCGCATCCCCTGTTCCCTGCCCCCAGTACACCACAACTCCTGGAAGGTCACAGAAGCTGTTTCCAGGAACAGCTCCTATTGGTCAAAATTTCAACTTTGAGTGGTCACTTACAGTTCCTCTTATCAAAATGATAGGTAATCTCTACACTACTCGCGGCCCTGCAATGCTTCTTGTGCACAGCAAGGCTTCAGCCACTTTCCGGGCGCGTGCTCAGTCGTGTCCGACTCCTAGCGACCCCCTGGACTGCAGCCCGCCAGGCTCCTCCGTCCATGGGATTCTCCAGGCAAGAACACTGGAGTGGGCTGCCATTTCCTGCTCCAGAGAAGCTTATCGACACAGGGATTGAACACTCATCTCCTGCACTAGGTGAATTCTTTACTGCCGAGCCACTTGGGAAGCCCCCTTCAGCTATTTTTACTGGACACAAAACTGGGCCTTGAGATGCAGAGTAAAATATCACCAGATCCTTTGCTATATCTTTTTTCTGCAGTCCTTTATTACTTAACAGCAATGAGACACAAGTACTGTCTTAAAAAAAAAAAGATGATCAGTTTAACTCAACACTTTACACAGGTTACTTTATAATAATTACTCAATTTGATGATGAGCTACCATGACAATCAGCCATTCAATTAACCTGTGTCAATTACTTCCTTTATAAGTTACTTTTTTCTTAAATAACATTATATGGGATATTTTATTTAACTCATCTATATTGTTTGACAAGAAAAATATTCTTAATGGAGAAGTTATATTTTCAGAATAGGCTATTTCTTCAATTCACTACCAAAATACTGAACGTGGGTTACACAATTCAGGTTAGAAAAATCTGGAGTTCTCAACAAAGATATAATCTAAAAATATCAAGAAACCTCCCAATGTTAAGGCTCTTTTTATAACCCATGTGATGATTTTATAAGTAGGTTCCAACAAAGTGATATATGATTTGGTGAAATTTTGATGTTAAGTTTTCTGAAGGGAAAATGAAAACTTTGCCAAATAACTATTTTCAAACTTCTGCAACAATTCACTTAAAGTAACAATGAGAGGATAGAATGCAGGCAGATTTCAAAGTGGAGTTGTAAATATCTGCTTTCGCCTAACTGCTTTGTAGGGTTTATCCTGCATTCCTGATAAAACAATATCCAACAGTTAGCCCTGGATTTCTGAATAAAAAAAGCTTTACAAATCTAAGTTTCAGTGAGTTCCTCAATTGATCTGAATTTCACAAGACTAACATCTGTTCCCAGCAACAACCACCTTTGTTATCAACAATTCTTGATCCTTGAGGGTGTCTCAGGCCCACGAAAGCTAGGGCTTCCAGAAAAATAACCGAAAAGCTCACAAACCCATTCCTAGGCCGCAAGAGAAGACTCCCAGAGTTCCTGGCACCAAATGAAGGGAGAAAGATGATGGTAACCTCAAAAGGTGACAGAAGAAAATCAAACTTTCCATTTACTCAGTCACTTGTTAGGAAAACAGGTCTTTTTTACAGACTCCAAAGCAAAGGCATTGGGACGGCGAATTAATCCGAGAGCCAACTTGGGTCAAATGTACTGATCCTCACCCCCTCTTCTCCTGAAATTCCTCATGGCGGATACTTCCTGACTTTCAGTACTTAGCTCAAATATTCCCTCCTCAGAAAGGACTACTTTCTTGACCATGCTGTCTCAGGCCCTCTTTATTACATTTTGCTCGTTTACAAAAAATTTTACAAAAGTAATTACAAAAAATTTTACTAGTACAGAAGTATGTATTAGTATTCAAAAATGTCTCATTAATTTACTTATTTCATCTCCTCTATTAGACTATGAGCTCTGTAAGGGCAAATACCTTGTCTGTCTTCTTCCCCACTATATCCTCAGTGCCTGGTACACAGTGGGCACTTGATAAATAAATATTTGCTGAATGACCGAAAACTAAAAGACAGGATGTTGATAATGGAATCAACTACTAAGCTTTTAACTAGGGATAAATAAGACTTCTCCCTGTAGCTCAGTCATCTGTGGGTCCATTCAAGTCAGTACCATCTATCGTGTGCCAGACACTGCTGGGGATCCTGCGGTGAATAAGACGAGTATCTCTGCCCTCACAGACCCTCTGTTTGAGAACGAGTAGATCTCGTGCACACTACAATATCTGGGAGGTGCAGGATAACACTCTTTTATATTCCCTCCTGGAAGGAGTTATGGGCGATCCCAAATGAACGAAAAACAGTCACCACTTGGGCACTTACAAAGCAGGCCTCAGTTTTCCCTAAACCAGCTGGGCGGCTCTTCCCATCTCACAAGGGGCAACTCCAACCAGCAGAACCCACGTAAAGAAAAACTTAAGAGCAAGAGCTGCTGCTTCTGAGGGTGACGAGGGAACGAACCAGGAAATAGGACGGCAGGGAGTCGTGGCAAGAACCCAGGGCTGGGAGGCTAGAGAGCCGGCCCTGACTGTCACCAGCTTGCTGGGTGACCTTGGGCCAGTCCCGAGCTGCAGGGTACCAGGTCCCCCCCGGATATAATAAAGAGGCCGGGCGGGTGGGCCTTGGGGTCGCGGGGGGAAAGTGGCGCCCAGGAGCCGGGCTGAGGCCGGGTGGGGTAACGGCCGGCATGGGGAGGCCGGCGCGGGGCCGGGCCGGGGCGGCTCACCCACCGAGCGCCACCTGGCAGGCCCTGCGCAGCTGAGAGTGCTGGGGCCGCTTCACCTCCTTGTCGGCTAGGATCTTCTCCAGGGCCCGGGACACGAACATGCTCTTGGTCTGGCTCTCCTGCATGGCCCCGGCCCAGCGGGGGCTGGCAGCCCCGCGGGCGGACGGCGCGAGCGGGCGGGCGAGCGAGGCTGCGGGCCCGGCGTCACCGCCTGCACTAGCCGCGTCCGTCCGCGCCACCCAGTCAGGAAGCGACGCCGCGGCCACACGGCGCCGCCATGTTGGAGCGCGTCACGTGACCACGTGACCGGCGGAGCAGCGACGGCGTCCGTCGACCCCGTGACCTCGGGGGCGGGGCCTGTGGCAGGGGCGGGGCCTGTAGCCAGGGGCGGGGCCAAGTGGGCGAGGGTCGGGGGAAGTAGGGGGGAAAAGTTGCCGAGAGAGTAGAAATGGGCGGAGGCGGGGGCCACGTGAAGGACAGAAGAAAAGAGGTGACAGGGAGGAGTGGGGGTGACGGAGGTGTGAGGAGAAAGAGGCAACGAGGAGCGTGAGGATGGGGGAGTGACCGGGTGGGAGATGAAGGAGAGAGGGAACTGGAGAGGAAGGAAGAGGGGAGAGAAGACGGGAAAAGGCGAGAGATGGCGAGAGAGGAGACAGGAGGCGAGGGACAGGATGGGCAGAAAGTTGGCGAGGGAGAGATGATAGGGGAGTCAGGGGGAGTCAGGAGGAACAAACGAGAGGAAGCTGGACGGGCAGGTGAGGGAAGGAAGGAGGTGGGCGGGAGGTGAGGGGCCGCGGGGAGGCGGCGAGAGAGCGGGGAGGAAGAAGAGCGCTCAGGGGCAGCGCAGGCGCGTGAGGGGGAGCCGGGGCAGAGGGCCGTGAGGGGCCGCGGAGGGAGGACGCGAGGAAGCAGGCCGGGGCGGGGAGCGGGCCCGGGAAGGCGCGGTGAGGCGCGGGGCGAAAGGCAGCTGAAGGGAAGGCTGAAGCAGCGAGAGCGTTTGGAAGGAGGTGTGTTTATGCACACTCTCCAGACGGAATTTCCCCACCTCAGGGGCAAGACACGCGCCTTCCACGCAGCCTCCCTGCCCCTGGAGTAGAGCGCGCTCCTGGCTTTCAGTCCAGGTGCTGCGTCCCTGCGCGGTGGTGTCAGCAAGGACCACCCCAGTGCACCTCCCCCTGGAGTGTATCCATCTATTCCCGTAAATCCCTGGTTCTTGCCAGTTCTGTGTCTCAGGCGGGGGTTGGAGGGTGTGGGGAGGGGGGCACTTGGGGGCATCAGACAGGGGAAGAAGGCAGACATGGCCAGTGTCACAGGCCTGCCAGGGAGGGTAGGAGACAGGTATTCTAGCCCACTGTCTCCCACAGCCAGTGATGTCACGCCATCGGTGATGTCACACCATCGGTGATCTCCACTGGACCCTCCCTTGAGCTTCCCCTCAGGGGGGCTGTGGTGCTTCCGAGCTCATGCAAGAGCAGGGTCTTCCGTGGAATCTTCTAAACTTCTGACGCAGACATGCTCAGATGCTCAGGTGTCAGCTCTGACATCTCAGGGAGGCCCTGTCTCCCTCCAGCACTTTCTGACCTTTTTCCCTAGTTGACTGCCTTGTCTGACTAGGGTACAGGCCACAGCGGGGCAGGCTACGTCTCCAGGGCCTGCCCTGGAGCCAGGTTGCAGGTTTCATGGCCTTAAGTTCCATTGCCGTCTCAAGACTTGGCAGCTCCTCAGGTCAAGAAGTAGAGTCTGTACAGGATGGTTAAACAGCAGGGTCCTACTGTTTTAGCACAGGGAACTATATTCAATATCCTGTGATGAACCATAATGGAAAGAATATATACATGTATAACTGAATCACTTTGCTGGATAGCTGAAATTAACACAACGTTGTAAATCAACTATACTTCAATATTTTTTTTTTTAACTTTCTGGAACAGAGTCAAGTTTAAAATGAATAAATATTATCTTAAAAGAAAGTCTGTTTCTCTACCCCCTTGGACTAGTCTCATGACTTGCCTTGGCCAATGAATGTGGTGGAAGAGAGGCTGTGCTCTTCCAGAACCTGGGCATCATGAGGTCTTCAGATGGATGTGTAGAAGCATCTGGAAGAAACAGCCCGTGGAAAGAGAGGCTCATTGTCCCAGTGCTTCTGGCTGAGTGCAGCCTCAGCTGACCTACCACCAAAATTCAACAGCTTGAGAAACCCTGGTGAGACCAATAGAGGAACTGCCCAGCTAACCCACAGATTCGAGGAAAACAACAAATGATTGTTATTGTAAGCCACTACACGTTGAAGTAACTTGTTATACAGTAGTACATACATCACTGAGACGCTCCTCAGTCCTCAGGTGTTGAATGAATTAGTGAATGAATGAACGCGCGAAACTCAGAAGAATGCAGCGCAATCCACTGAATGACAGATGTTTTGAGCCCTCCCCGTGTGGACAAGGTCAGGCCACATCATTCCCGGGCTGAAAGCCCTACAGTGACTCCCTATCACTCTTGGAACTGAGTCTAAGTAGCTCAGTGTGGCTGACTTCTCAGGCCTCATCTCTCTCCCCCTTTCCTCCTCATCAGAACTCTCCTGCCCCTCTGTCCCTTTTGTTCCCATCCAGAGCTTGGCTTAGGCACCTCTGTTCCTCTCGATCAGTGCTTCTCCGTGAGGCGGTAGCACCCTCAGGGAAATTTTTGGATCTTTGTGAAGGAAGTATTTTTATTGTCATGATAGGGGAGCTGGATTGTTCGTCTGCATCCTGCAGAGAACTGGACAAGCCCAGATAGCAAAGAATAACGCATTATCTCATGTGGCTGGACTAGACACTTCTGGAAGGGAAAAACCTATAATGAGGTGAACCTAGAACCTATATCTGTTTTATCTATAAACACAAAGCATTTTTAGTATGGTTTTAATATACATTGAATTTTCCAGGAATGCAACTGTGATTGTAATTCAAGGGAACACTGTACTTTATCTGGAACATGACCAAATACTGTTCACCATTTCAAAACCACATCACCAATGTTGAAGTCAACTATCATACTTGAGTTGCCCAATGGCACCCTGGCATTTGGAGCTGTCATAATCCAGGGGGCTCGACTTTCAGGTTCCAGCAGCTGACTGCTTTATCTCTTAGTGTAATTACGCCTGAACATTTATACATTGAAATAAAATCTGCAAGTTATGCATTGCTTTCCTTTTGTTTCATCTTCATTAAGTCATTATCTTTTCCAAGAAATTATGTGTGTGGGAAGATTCCATTATCTATGAATTTCATGTCAGAATAGTTAACGGAGGTAGAGTATGCATCTATGCAGCTGGAGGCATGGTCTGTCCCATTCATGTCTCTGCACAGAGCACACAGGAAGTGATCGATAACTGTGGGGCAAATGAATGAAGGACAGAATGAAGGAGGCTGGATTGGGGGCCACAGAACTTAGTCATTTAATCAGGAAGTTATGGGAGAGGTGGGGTAACTTCTGTGTTTTTCCTTGGCGCAATAATCATCCCCAAAGACATCCACCTCTTAATCCCTAGTGAATAGACTATGTTAGAAGGCCAAAGGGACTTGACAGATGTGATAAAGTTAGGACCTTTTTGTTTTAAGTTAAAGGTTTTGAGATGAGGAAATTATCCTGCATGATCTTGTTGACTCAGAGTAATCAGGAGCCCTTAGTAGGGGGACATAGAAGGGTCGAAGTCAGGAGATGTGTTGTTGGAAGCAGAGGTCGGGGTGATTGTGGGGCCACAAGCCAAAGAACACAAACCTCTGGAAGCTGGGAAAGTCAAGAAACAAGTGCCCTGAGCACCTGCTCAAGGAACACCACCCTGCTGATCCATTTCCCGCTTCGGACCTCCCAAACCCTGAGAGCATACATTTGCGTTGCTTTAAGCCACTAAGTTTGTGGTCATCTGTTACAGCCATTACATTTGAATTTCAGCTAAACAAGAAATCCTGTTTTTAGTATAAATAGGTCCCATGTGATAATTGAGACATAGTTGTATTTTGAAAAGTATTCACTATCTACCTGAACTTTAAATTTAACCAGGCACACTGCATTTTGCCTAACCATCTTCCTCCCAGTTCCCTTTGTCCAGTAGCTGTGTTGGACCCATGAGGCACTCCTTGGGGTAGGAGTTTTTCTCAGCAGAGCAACAAGAGAGAAGGCACCTGGGTCCCTAATGTTCTGGAGAGTCATGCCAATTCTGGGGTGCCATGCCAGTTCTGGGGTGCTAACTTTTACATGAGATAAAAATAAGCACCTTTTCTTTTCAGTTCTCTATCTGTTGCAGCTGAGTCTAGTCCCGATGGATAAAGTTGGCAGCCCATGCCGTCTGCTTTGACTCCCGCTCCCCTCTGAGTAATGTCTCGACTTGGTAACAAGTACCAGTCATTTAAGGCCCTTGGGACTGTGCCTGCTGTCGGCCCTTCCAGCTGCCAGTCTGGTTTCTTCCCACGATACACAGCCTCTTTATAAACCCAGACGTCCTGGGTGTTCCGCCCCCCGCTCCCACAGTGCCCTTGTGTGTCACTGCTCCCCTGGAAACAAATTTTTTTTCTGTGTTTACTTTAAGGCAAAACTCCAGCACAGCCTCCTCGATGCCTGTCAGCAGGGCTGGGGAGGGGGTTCAAGGCAGAAGCACCATTTAGTTGGGGCCTCATACTTAGGAAAAGCCTCAAATGTAGATTTTCAAGATTCTCTGGTATTCTCTCCAAAGGAGGTTATGTATACGGCAATTGTATTCTGGTTTTTTGGGGATTTTTTGGCCATGCCCCGAGGCATGTGGGATCTTGTTCCCTGACCAGGGATCAGGCTCGCACTCCCTGTATTGGAGGCACGGAGTCGTAGCCACCAGACCACCAGGGAAGTCCTACTCTCCTTGTTTGTGTCCGTGTGTCCAGCTGCACTAAGACAGTGTTAACTTGCCCCATGTAAATATTTAAGATGCCGCAGTTGTGGGGTTTTGTTGTTTACTTGTTTGTCCCTGGATCTTGGCTTGGGATCCCTGAGAAGAGGACCCCAAGACAAGGATTCCAGTGTGTTTGGGAGGTGATCCCAGGATACAGCAGCAGCGGAGTGACGATGGAGCCCAGACAGGTGTGCTATCAAGCCCATTACCACTGAGCACAGCTGGGGCTCCNTCCCTGGATCTTGGCTTGGGATCCCTGAGAAGAGGACCCCAAGACAAGGATTCCAGTGTGTTTGGGAGGTGATCCCAGGATACAGCAGCAGCGGAGTGACGATGGAGCCCAGACAGGTGTGCTATCAAGCCCATTACCACTGAGCACAGCTGGAGCTCCGTCCCACAGGGCAATGCTGGGAGCCAGAGTAGGCATGCTGCAGTTATCCCAGCCTTGGGATGGGAGAGCCAGGGTGTCCATGCACATACTTCCCACCCATCATTACCTAAAGGCTGCTTCTAGGGGCATCAGCTCTGACACCGTGTCCTGCTCACGAGCCCCAGGGCTTATGGGAAGCAGGCTTTTGCAGCGGAGGTGAGTACCCAGGGCAAATGGCTGGTGCACTGACAGTGTCGGCTACACGCTGTATTGGTATTTGTTTTGTTTTTAAATATGCCAGCCTCTTGGCCTGAGTGCTCTCCGTGGACACAGATGTGTGCTTGGCTGAGCCTGGGACAGACCAGCAGAGCCAGGGGGAGAGTTACCCAACAGTGAACAGACGGCTCTGGCCGCACACGCAGTCGTGGCTTCCTCCCCTCCCCTGTCTCGCTTCCCCTCTCTCCTACTGATACTTCCCAAATAAACCATGTGCATCCGAATCCTTATCTCAGAATGAGTGAGCTCCTGGAGAACCCAACTGTGGTAGACAGACTGGTAACTTTCCAAAGATACTCACCCACATGCTAATCTCCAGAACCTGTGCCTGTTACCTTATGCGGCCAAAGGGACTTTGCAGATGGGAATAAACTGAGATTTTTTTTTTAGTTTTTATTTTATATTGCAGTAGAGTTGTAGCCCTGGACTTCTCTACTGGCTCAGTGGTAAAAAACATGCCTGCCAGTATAGCAGATTCAGATTCGATTCCTGAGTTGGGAAGATTTTCCAAGGGTAGAGAAGGAAATGGCAACCCACTCCAGTATTCTTGCCTGGGAAATCCCATGGACCCCATGGACTGACAGGCTACAGTCCATGGGGTCGCAAAAGAGTCGGACACGACTTAGCAACTAAACAACAATAAGTAGTTGATTAACAAAATTGTGTTACGTCGACTTCCGTGGCTGTCCAGTGGTTCAGACATTGCACTTCCAATGCAGGGGGCGGAGGTTCGATCCCTGGTCAGGGAACTAGAATTCCACATGCCGTGAGGTATTGAAAAAAAAAAAAAAAAGCGTTAGTTTCAGGTGTATAAGCTGAGAATCTTGAGATGGGAAGACTATTCTGGAGCGTCTGTGTGGGCTGAATATAATCACAAGAGTCCTTATAAAGGAAAGAGGGGGTTGGAAGAGTCAGAGCCAAAGCCAGAGAAGGGAGAGGGGATGACTGCAGCAGAGGTCAGAGTTAGGCCCTTGCTGGCTTTGAAGATGAAAGAGGACCACAAGCCAGGGGATGCGGGCTGCCTCTAGCATGTCTATGGCAAGAAGACAGATTCTCCCCTGGAGACTTCTGAAAAGATCACAGCCCTGTTGATGCCTTAAATTTGGCCCAGTCAGATGCATTTCAGACTTCTGGACTCCAGAACTGTAAAGTAATCAATTTCTGGTATTATAAGCCACTAGGTTTGTGACAATTTGTTTCAGCAGTCAGAAGATATTAACATCTAGACAAGGAGTGTATCAGACAAGGTTCTCAACTGTGAACAATAGTACTCATGCTAGATAATTTAAGCAGAAAAGAGTTTTGTTAAAATATATCAAAAAGCTGGGACTTCCCTGGCAGTCAAGTGGCTAAGACTCTGCACTTCCCTTACATGGGACATAGGTTTAATCCCTGCTCTGGGAGCTAAGATCCTGCTTGCTGCACTGTGCATCCTAAAGCGTGAAAGCGAAAGTGAGAGTCGCTCAGTTGTGTCCAACTCTTTGTGACCTCATGGACTCTTTACTGTCTGAGCCACCAGGGAAGCCCAAAACATTAAAAATAAGATAAATCAAGAAGCTGATGCAAACTCTGGGAGGGCCAGAAAATCAGGTTTGGAGGCTCTGGAGCCAGATGCAATGTCCACATTTCATTCCTGGGCTACCCCAGAAAGATCCCCTGCCATCATCCTGGATACAGGCTCCATGGACGAGGCTGGGAATGGGTGCCGTTTCCAGGACCTCCACTTCTGCAAACTGCAGGCCTACTCTTCTTGGATGGATTTAGGTATACCTTCTTCACGGCACTCACTTCCAAACTGAAGGCTGGTATGGGTGTGACTGATTAGCAAAACCAAGCCACACAACACAAGGGAGGCTGGAGATCAGTTTTTTCATCAGTAAAACGGGAATGGTAGCAGTGCCAGCCTTGTGGGTTTGTGTGAAGATGAGTCAGTGTATATAAAGCATGTAGCTCATTAACTTGCACATAGTAGGGGCTCTGTATTTGTTCTTACTCAGAGAGCCAGTTTTTAACTTTCTCAGTAGATACCCACTGGGTGAAGGACAGTTTGAGGTTCGGGATGGGACATAAAAGAGGAGAAGGCAAGGTCTTCCAGATCTTATATTATCTTCTACTACAATCAGGAGTGGAAAACAAGACCCAGTCAAGGGTGAAGCAACACAAGAAATAAAATATCACGGATATAGGCGGACCCATAGATACAGAGTATAGATTAAGGGTTTTCAAGCACTGGGGAGAGACAGGGTGAGAAGCAAGTGCTGAATGTATACAGAGTTTCTTCAGAGGGCGATGAAATGTTCTGATATTAGATTGTGGTAATAGCTGAGCAAGTCTGTGAATACACTAAAAGCCGTTGTCTACCTGTGGTAGGTAAATTGTGCGATATATGAATTAAAGTTCAACAAAGCTGTTCTAAAAGTAAAGAAAATACACTGGAAAAATAACTAACAATGTAGAAATAAGAGAGTTAATAGTGGGTAACACACATTCGGAGAAGGCAATGGCACCCCACTCCAGTACTCTTGCCTGGAAAATCCCATGGATGGAGGAGCGTGGTGGGCTACAGCCCATGGGGTCGCTAAGAGTCAGACACGGCCGAGCGACTTCACTTTCAGTTTTCACTTTCATGCATTGGAGAAGGAAATGGCAACCCACTCTGGTGTTCTTGCCTGGAGATCCCAGGGACAGGGGAGCCTGGTGGGCTGCCGTCTATGGGGTCGCACAAAGTCGGACACGACTGAAGCGACTTAGCAACAGCAGCAGTAGCAGAAGCAACACTTCCCCCGGGTCACACTGTTCTAAATGCTTTGCTTAAATTAGCTCAACACTATCCCAGAAGATGGGGTCAAAAATTGCAGGACATGACTGAGCAACTGAGCACGCACACCCCAGGAGATATGTGTGGTAATAGTACCTCCTTTATACAGAAGAGGATACTGAGGCTTTCTGAGGTTTCCTGTCCAAAGACACACAGGTTCACATGAGTGCTGGGGTTTGAATCCAGGCTGCCAGTCGCCCAGAGCTGGGCTCCTCATCTCTGCAGGACGCTGTGGTTTAAGCTGTGGCGGCTTAGTAGGGGGCCTCAGCAGGAGTTGGAGAGAGCCAAGGAAGGAGGGAGGGAGGAGGCTTTAGCCTAATCTAGGCAGAGAGGACGGCGGCCAGCATTTCCTCTGTCCCATCACCCCATGGTCCTCTCACTCGGTTCCAGCCCTGGGACACTGCGGCGAACAAAATGCCCAAGTCCTTACCCTCACTGAGCTTAATTTCTTCTTCTTTTTTTTTTTAATATTTATTTGGCTGTGCCGAGTCTTAGTTGCAGCATGTGGGATCTTTAGTGCAACATGCAAACTCTTAGTTGTGGCATGTGGGATCTCGTTCCCTGACCGAGGACAGAACCTGGGCCCCCTGCATTGGGAGCATGGAGTCTTAGTCACTGGATCACCAGTGACATCCCTAATTGAGCTTAATTTCTAATGTGGAGAAGCAGATAACAAACACATAAACTAACGTGGTGGGTGTTGGAAGCCTTATCTGTATCATACTTTAAATTTTTACCAAGAACTAGTTGTTGCGGCAGGTTTAAAATATAGCCACAAATTCTTTGAGACTCCTCCCATTGAGAGGTGAGATCTATGTCCCAACCCTTGAAACTGGGTGGACTGTTGAGGCAGTGATCAACCAATAGAGTAGGACAGAAGTGACGCTATGTGTTTTTGAGGCTAAATCATAAATATTGGTTCGGTTTCCATCGGCTCACGGGACACGTGTGTGTGAGCTCTGAATTGCCTTGTAACCAGGCATGCTGCCCTTGTCCAGCATGCAGTGAGGAAGCCCAGCAGCCCATTTGGAGGGCCCAGATGGAGGGAGGAGACCCCCACCCCCGGCCCCTTCGCTGCTCTGGCTCCCACTGTCCCAGCCGCAGTCCCTGTAGTCACTGTCATCCTCCAGTCACAGAAGAAATTTCCATCCAGAACTGCCAAAACCACATTCTTGCTGAATTTTTGACCCACAGAAACATTGAGAGGTACTGATGATTAAGTCACTGTGGTTTTCGTTGTTGTTGGAAAATTAAAATAATTTTTAAAGCCACTAAGATTTGAGGTGATTTGTTCTGCAGTGCAGTAAGCTGAACAGTTATTTAATTTAAAAAAATAATTTGATGACAAAGGAAAAGATCGTCCTGCTAGAATGGGTCTAAGTGAAAATACTCCAAAGAGGAAAGCTTCTGGTGTTTTCTAGCTGACAGGGGAAGGAAGGTGGCCTGGACCAGCGCAGGAGAGGTGGTGAAAAACAGGAAGGTTCAAGACCAGTTTAGAAAAAAGTTAAACGACTGGGTCTCAGGATCGACCCGAATGTGAGGATGAGGGAAGGCAGAATGTCTGGAACCGTCCCCAGGATTCTTATTTGGGGAACAGGTGGTGAGGCTGTTTACCAAGCCAGGGAACATTGGAAGGGGTGGCTTCAGAAGGAGAAGGGTGTTACAGACTCCAGCTCCAAGATGACCCTTTCCAAAGGGCAGTTCTCTTAACCCTGGAGAGAGAGAGAGCAGGGCTGTGCGAGCACATTCCGTCCTGTCCGACTCTGTGACCCCGTGGACTGTAGCCCACGAGGTTTCCCATCCATGGGATTTTCCAGGCAAGAGCACTGGAGTGGGTGGCCATTTCCATATCCAGGGGATTTTCCTGACCCAGGGATCCAACTCTCCTGTCTTATGTCTCCTGCATCCGCAGGCTGGTTCTTTACCGGCTGAGACGCTAACCTTTCCCTTTCTCATAAAAGGCAAAGACCTTCCACTCCTCCTCCCTCTTCAACTTTCACACAATCTATATCTTGGCCATCAGAGGGCGCCAATGTTCAGGCAGTTCAGATAGACGCCACCTGGATCTATTTTACTCTCTTCTGGGGGGAAAAAAAAGGAGGGAAAAAGGTTTTGGCTTCCTCCTCTTGCCTTAGAATCATTCTCCTGAGCTCCTCCTCTTGCCTTAGAATCATTCTCCTGAGCTACCTCGGCACCCGGAGAACCTCTGATAGTTATGTCATGTGTGAGTGCATACCAGCTTATTTCATTCCCCAGAGCTAATCAGAAAAAATCTCCCTCACCACAATTTCCCATGAGCCCATCTTATAAAGTCTGGGGACTTTTCCTTTTTTATTTTCATTGCCAGTCTTGTGCAAAAATCAATCAATATTTTGGTTCACTGACTCCTCTGCGTTGTACTCCCTGTGACTCCCCCCCCGCCCCCGCCCCGCCCCAATCTTTGACCTTCTCTTTTGTTTCCTGTTCTCATTTCTGCGTTTCCAGCAGGGAGCTTTGGGACTAGAAAGGTAAGAGGGTAATTCCTTCCCACCATGAGTTCAGCTACAACTGCCCCGTATGTCCCTTGAATTCTCCAAGAGGCATTGGGAGTGGGGGGAGCGGGCTCTCAGTCTTACGGAGCTCAGCCCTCTGATGTCTACTGTCCCAGGCACCTTGTGGCCCCTCATGATTGGCCCCCCCCCCCCCCCCCGCCCCGCCCCAATCTTTGACCTTCTCTTTTGTTTCCTGTTCTCATTTCTGCGTTTCCAGCAGGGAGCTTTGGGACTAGAAAGGTAAGAGGGTAATTCCTTCCCACCATGAGTTCAGCTACAACTGCCCTGTATGTCCCTTGAATTCTCCAAGAGGCATTGGGAGTGGGGGGAGCGGGCTCTCAGTCTTACGGAGCTCAGCCCTCTGATGTCTACTGTCCCAGGCACCTTGTGGCCCCTCATGATGGTGCGAGGACCCCACCTGTCTCCTGACCTGCCCCTCCACCCCCCACCCTGGGACCGCTGCTCCCCTTCCAAACCTGCCCGGGATGGGGGCGGGCAGGCAGTTAAAGGCTAGTTTCTAAGCCGGATCCTATCAGAGAGGATGGTTTTCAGAGTGTCTGGGGCCCAGGAGGAGAGCAGACCGAATCCTCCCCTTGCTTTCATGAATGCCCCAACTGGAAGAGATTATTTGGCAATAGAATCTCTGCTCCTAAAAGGTACCAAGACTCTAGGAACTGTAGATTCTCTCTGGTCTGGGAAAAATTACCTCCCAGACTTCTGGGCACGTAGAATTCATCTCAGCCCACTCAGATCTCTGCTCCCCACCTGGCTTTCCCCACATGTGGTCAGAACTGATTTCTGTCTCCGGGTTCTCTTATTACTTGTGCCTCAAGGATTAAAGTAATTATCCTTTTTTTTTTTTCTTCTTGGAACCCGAAGCTCCTTAAGGCAAAACCACTTTTTACGCATCTCAGAATTTTCTAGAACTGGGGTACCTAACATCCCCCCAACTATACACACACACACACACACACATACAACCTGGCAAGACAATGAGGAAGGTTTTAGATTTGTTTTTGGTTTTGTTTTTTATTTTAACCAATTCATGATACTTTGAGGAAAACAACAATGTAGTGAAATTTTTATAAACAACTGCTGTTTATTCTAATATTTTAGTCTTTTCCCCTTTTTAAGGGGTAGTGAAGTGAAGTGAAGTTGCTCAGTCATGTCCGACTCTTTGCGACCCCATGGACAGTAGTCCACCAGGCTCCGCCATCCATGGCATTTCCCAGGCAAGAGTGCTGGAGTGGGCTGCCATTTCCTTCTGCAGGGCATCTTCCCAACCCAGGGAGCGAACCCGGGTCTCCTGCATGGGGAGTGGGGGGTGCGGGCTCTCAGTCTTATGGAGCCCAGCCCTCTGAAGTCTACTGTCCCGGGCACCTTGTGGCCCCTCATGATGTTGCGAGGACCCCACCTGTCTCCTGAACCGCCCCCCCCCCCGCCCCAGGACCTGCCCTCCATATCTCCCTGTCTCTTATACACATCTAGATGTGTATAAGAGACAGCCCCAGGACCTGCCCGAGATGGGGGGCAGGCAGACGCTTTACCGTCTGAGCCACCAGGGAAGCCCTTAAGGGGTAGTGGTGGTTAAAGCGTTCTTTGTGGAATAATGATGAAAGTAGCTCTTTAATTTTCTTTTCTCTTGAAGTCTTTACTTAGCAATATACAAAGAAGACCATCTCGTGTAGATCACCAAATCACGTGTTTTGTGGAAATATGACATTTGTGAAAATCCCATCTGATTCCAGACAGCCCTGTGCCTAACTCAAGGAAAAGAAGAGAAAAAAGCCTCTGGGGTACTACTCACAACCTTTCCCACAGTTTATTTGGGCCTTTCTCACTTCTGTAAACATCCACATTCATGCTAACAATAGCATTGGAGTCCCTGGATCAAACCGTACCTGAAATCAGGACATCCTCTGGACTTTTCAGTTATATAAGCTAATAAGTTCCCTTTTGCTGCTTAAACCATTTGGGGTTGGGATTTTGGTCACTTTTAATTAAGAGTCCAAGCACCTTTATTCTTGTATTCAGGAGATACATTCCAAGTATTGCCAAGAGTTCATTGTTCTGATCTAACAGCATGGGAGGAAATCAAATCCTGTAGGTAGAGTCCAATCAGAGAAGCGGAAGCACCTCAAGTATTCAAACTAAGGGAAGATAACACAGGGAACTGGTTATGTGGGTGATGGACGAACTGAAAAGCCTAACAGGGCTTATTAAGCAGCCCAGTGATTAACCAAAGTAGGAAGAGGCTGCCACTTGTAGAGGGAGGGAGACAGGAGTTGGTAGTACTGATTCCATCCCTGGGTCGGGAAGATCCCCTGGAGCAGGAAATGGCAAAACACTCCAGTATTCTTGCCTGGGAAACCCCATGGACTGGGGAGCGTGGTGGGCTACAGTCCGCAGGGTTGCGAGGAGTTGGACAGGACTGAGCGCACGTGCACACGCACATCGTTAGAGCCTGGCCACCTGGTGGAAGCTCTGACAGGCCCCAGGAGCCAGGACCTGTGGGGCAGCACCTACGGGGCAGGAGCTGGAACCACAGAGGAGACACAGCCGCTGCTGGAGTTGCTGCTGGAGGCAGAGAGAGGAGGAAAAATGCCTGGATCTTCCCTTCCTTTCACCCTCCAGTCTCCAACTAGTGCCTCCCATTTGGCAGAATTCACCCACAGACCAGTGGGGTTATGTACCTACAATACCTCCCTGAGTCCTGGCACATGACAGACCTTTGGAAGGTGTTGGTTGAATCTGAAGAAAAGAGAGAAGTCTAATTTCTTTCTGTCGACAGTGAGGATAAGGAGAGAGTGAGAAGTAGGATGGGCTTGAGGTCTAGATGAGCTGATTAACACCAAGCATTAGCACAGACATTGGCATATAGTAAGTGTGCAATAAACACATTATAATAACGACAATCTGTCCCACCGCCCCACAAGGCAGATGTTAACACATTATTCTCCCAATTTCACTGGGAGGCTTAAATCTTTTTGGAGCAGTGGTTCACAACTGAGGATGGCTTTGCTCTCCTGGGCATACTAGGTTGGGACAGTGGGGTGGGAGTGCCACTGGCACCTGAGGGAAGAGGCCAGGGATGTTACTAATCCCTCATTGCTCAGGACAGTACCCACAGTAGAGAAGGATCTGGAGAGAACCCCACGGACTCCCTGCAGCTGCAGCGGAACCCAGTGTGTGTTTCCTTTCCCCCTCAAGTCCCTTTCTTCCTCTCCCCCAAAGCCTGACTTGCTTTCAATTCCCCACTGGTTTCTGGGAAGCATTTCTTCCTATTTATAAAATCTCATCTAAGTGTCTTGGGCTCCAAAATCACTGCGGACGGTGACTGCAGCCATGTAACTAAAATACACCTGCTTCTTGGAAGGAAAGCTGTGACAAACCTAGATAGCATATTGAAAAACAGAGGCATCACTTTGCCAACAAAGGTCCATATTGTCAAAACTATGATTTTTCCAGTAGTCACGTATGGATGTGAGAGTTGGACTATAAAGGAAGCTGAGTGCTGAAGAATTGATGTTTTTGAACTGTGGTGTTGGAGAAGACTCTTGAGAGTCCCTTGGACTGCAAGGAGATCAAACCAGTCAATCCTAAAGGAAATCAACCCTGAATATTCATTGGAAGGACTGATGAAGCTCTAATACTTTGGCCACCTGATGCGAAGAGACAACTCATTGGAAAGACCTTGATGCTGGGAAAGACTGAAAGCAGGAGGAGAAGGGGATGGCAGAGGGTGAGATGGTTAGGTAGCATCACCGACTCAAGGGACATGAATCTGAGCAAACTCTGGGAGATAGTGAAGGACAGGGAAGCATGGCGTGCTGAAGTCCATGGGGCTGCAAAGAGTCAGACACGACTTAGTGACTGAGCAACAACCACAATGTAAGTGGCTCAGCTCAGCCAGGTAGGCACTCTGGGGGGAGCTCTTCAGGTGCTTTCTCACTTAATCCATAGGACAAACCCCATGAGGCCAGTGCTATCCCCTGCCCTTCACAGATGGAGAGATGGAGGCTCACAGAGAATGAGTGAATTTCCACATAACTAGGAAGCACTGAGCTCCTGAGTTACAACCCAGGGCCATGTGATTGCAGAGGCCGAAATTGACGTCATCTAGCTAAGGACTCTTCCAATCTCTCTTGGACACCTCTAGACAAGGAGATCCAACCAACAGGACCCAACCCCATCTCCAAGAGCCAAATTGCAGTGCAGCCCGCCTAGGGGATTAGATACTGGAGGGGCTGCACAATCAGTTTCACATGTACCAGCCAGAGCCAGAAGCGTGTAGATGGAGTGGGTCCAGAAGGCGGAGTATAGGGAGAAAACGTGAGATTGCCTATGAACGACCTCACCATTTGTGAGTTATTTTCCTGTGATTTAACACCTTGGCATTTCCCCAGGAGAAGGATGATGCTCATATGCTCCCAGGAAGGCAGCTTGGGGAAAAAAAAGGCGGTGTGATAGAAATGCCAGAACTGCCCCAGCAGACCATGAAGGAAGGGAACCAAGACCCAGAAAGGCAGGTTTGTAAGAGTGGGGAAACCCCATCCTGCGAGTCCGTTCTGCAGAAGGGCTCAGGGACTGCTCCATGATCAAGCCCAAGAGGATCTGCCGGTACAGAGCTCAGGGGAGCTGGCCCCCGTAGATCAAGGCTGGCGATAGAGATGCTGCCACAGACCCGGGCTCCCCAGTAGGTGTGGGATTGCTGGACATATCACAGTTTTTAAAATTATTATGTAAGATTTTTGTGGCTGTGCTGGGTCTTCACTGCTGTGCTCAGGCTGTCTCTAGCTGTGGCGAGCAGGGGCTACTCCCTGCTCATGTGGAGTGTGTGGGCTCAGTTCTTGTGGTGGACAGGCTCAGCTGCCCTGAGGCATGTGGGATCTTCCCAGACCAGGGATTGAGCCTGTGTCCGCTAGAGTGGGAGCTTGGAGTCTTAACCACTGGACCGCCAGGAAAGTCCTTACTTTTTTTGTTTAATCAGCTTTCTCCTTAAAGAACACTTAGGGTGTTTCCAATTTATTGCTGTTACAAGCAAAGTCTCAGGAGGTCTCAATAAACATCCTTGTGCACGTGGGCATGTTTTTCTCTGGAGTAGAAAAAAGTGGAATAGCTCAGCCAGAGGGTGTGTACAATTTTAATTTAGTAGATATGCCAAATTTCCCTCCAAAGAGGTTGCTATCAGTTTATAATTCCATGTTCTTACACTCTTGCCAACACTTGATAACATCAGTTTCAAAATGTGTGTTTCATAACTAGCGAGATTGAAGTTTTTCATATATTTGTTGATCATCTGTTTTACCTCTCCCATGAACTGCCTGTTTCTCTCCTTTGCTTGCTGTTGCTTTGGATCATTCGTCCTTTAAAAAATTAATGTGTAGAAGTTCTTTTTAAAACAGATATATATATATTTTATATTGAAGTATAGTTGATTTTCAACATTGTATTAGTTTCAGGTGTGCAACATAATGATTCAGTATTTTTATAGATGATACTCTATTTAAAATTATTATAAAATATTGGTGTATTCTCTGTGCTGTACACTCATCCTCATATCTTATTTATTTTACCTTCTCCTGTCTTGCATTTGTAGGAGTTCTTGACATATTTTGGGCCCTAATCTTATGCTTGGATAGGCTACAGATATTTTCTCCCATTCTGTCCCTTGCTTTTTGACTTTGTTTCTTATTTTTCTTCTTCTTGTTGAGCTGATAGATATTTACAAAAGTTTTCAGGCAAGTCACTGAAAGAGTTAGCAATTCACCGAAAGAAGCAATAACAATGGCAAAGGTTGACAATGCTTCCTCTATGCAAAACAAGGCTGGGGCCAGGTAGGTTGAAGCAAGCCAGGCAAGATTTAAGGAGGTGCCAAAAAAACTCCGTGATTGGGAGAAATGATATTTATAATGCAATATTTACAAAAATAAAAATGAATACCAAAAAATCTACCACGAACAAAATACTAACCTTTTCTGTAAGGACAGGATCGGAAACACTGCCACGCTGCACCCTATTGGAGCCTAGGACAGGAGGCAAAGTCTGTAGTACTTTGTTGTTCCTATTGTTTACTTACTAAGTCATGTCTCTTTTGCAACCCCATGGACTGTAGCCTGCCAGGCTCCTCTGTTCATGGAATTTCCAAGGGATTTCCTAGGCAAGAACTTTGGAGTGGGTTGCCATTTCCTCCTCCAGGAGATCTTCCCGAACCTAGGGATCGAATCCATATCTCCTACATGGGCAGGCCGATTCTTTTCCACTGAGCCTCCAGGGAAGTCCCCTATAGTACTGCTCCTATATATTTTAAATGTTGGCTATTTTTATCCAGGGCTTCCCAGGTGGCCCAGTGGTAAAGAATCCACCTGCCAGTACAGCTGCTGCTGCTGCTGCTGCTAAGTCGCTTCAGTCGTGTCCGACTCTGTGCGACCCCATAGACGGCAGCCCACCAGGCTCCCCGTCCCTGGGATTCTCCAGGCAAGAACACCAGAGTGGGTTGCCATTTCCTTCTCCAATGCGTGAAAGTGAAAAGTGAAAGTGAAGTCGCTCAGTCGTGTCCGACTCCTAGCAACCCCATGGACTGTAGCCCACCAGGCTCCTCCATCCATGGGATTTGCCAGGCAAGAGTACTGGAGTGGGGTGCCATTGCCAGTACAACAGATGCAGAAAGACCCAAGTTCGATCCCCGGGTCAGGAAGATTCCCTGGAGAAGGAAATGGCAATCCACTCCAGTATTCTTGCCTGGAGAATCCCATGGACAGAGAAACCTAGCAGTCTATGGCCCATGGGATTGCAATGAGTCGGACATGACTAAGCACATATACGTACACACACACATTTTCATCTGTCATGAGCTTTTTACATTCATTTGATTTTTTAAAAATATGGCATTACAAATATCATTTATTTTAATCACCAAGTTTTTGGTGTCCCTTAAATTTTGCACCAAAGCAAGTTCCTTACTCGTCTCACCCTGGTCCCAGCCTAGGTTCCAAGCACTCTTCTAGATTCTTACATGCATTAATTCACTTAATTCTCATAAGAATGCTAAGAAAGATGGGGAAATTGAGGCACAGGGAAATGCTTTAACTTGATCATGGTCACGTGGCTTCTTTTCCATCAGCAAGCAGATTCTAAAATTCATGTGGAAATGCAAAAGATCCAGGATTGCTGAAATAACCTTGAAAAAGAACAAAGTTGGACGACTCACAATCCCCAAATTCTAAACTTAATACAAAGCTACAGTAATCTAGAAAATGTGGTTTCAGCATAAAGCCAGATGTAGATCAATGAAACAGACCAAAAGAGTAGAAGTAAATCCCTTAGTTGCTTTTTGACAAGGATGCCAAGATAATTCAATGGGGATAATCTTTCAATAAGAGGTGCTGGGACCAGTCAATATCCACATCCAAAAAATAAATTTGTAACCCTTCCTCGCATTATACACAAAGAATAATTCAAAATGGATCACAGACTTAAAGGTAAGAGCTAAAATTGTACAATTTTTAGAAGAAAACGTCAGAGCAAATCTTTATGACCTTGAGTTAAGTACAGCCTTCTCAGATCTAACACCAAAAAAAGCACAAGGGACTTAGGAAGAAAAACGGATAAATTGGACTTTATCAAAATTTAAAGCTCTTCTGCTTCAAAGATCACCATCAAGAAAGTGAAAGGATAAGCTACAGAATGGTAGACAGTATTTGTAAATCATGTATGTGATAAAGGGTTTGTAACAAGGATATATTTTTAAAAATCACCTACAATCCAACAATTAAAAAAAAACAATTAACCAACTGAAGAGTGGGCAAAGCATTTGAACTGACATTTCTTCAAAGAAGATATACGAATGGTAAATAAACACATTAGAAGATGGTCAATATCACTAATCATTAGGCAAATCAAAGCCACAAGACACTGTGTCATGCCTACCAGTGTGACTAAAATAAAAAAATAGGCCATAATAAGCGCTGGTAAGGCTATGGAGGAGCTGGAACTAGTATACATTAGTGGTAGGAATGTAAAATGATGTAGCTGCTTAGGAAAATAGCAATTCCTCAAAATGTTAAATATAGAGTTATCATTTAACCCAGTCATTCCACTCCTAGGTATATAAGCAAGATATATGAAAATATATATTTACACAAAAACTTGTACTTGACAGCTAATATCTTTATTATTCATGCTGCTGCTGCTGCTAAGTTGCTTCAGTCGTGTCCGACTCTGTGTGACCCCATAGATGGCAGCCCAACAGGCCCCACCCCGTCCCTGGGATTCTCCAGGCAAGAACACTGGAGTGGGTTGCCATTTGCTTCTTCAATGCATGAAAGTGAAAAGTGAAAGTGAAGTCGCTCAGTCATGCCTGACTCTTAGCGACCCCATGGACTACAGCCCACCAGGCTCCTCCGTCCATAGTAGCCACAATTGAAAGGAACTAAAATGTCCATCAATGGACATTTTATCCAATGATTGGATAAACAAAATGTGGTATATCAATAAAATGGAATACTCTTTGACTATAAAAAGGTATGAAATACTGATATATGTCATGACATGGATGAACCTTGAATACGTTTTGCTAAGTGAAAAAAACTAGTCACACATGGGAAAATTGATATTGTATGATTCCATTTGTGCGAAATATGCAGGCTAGGCAAATACATGGAATGAGGAAGCAGACAACTGCTTTTGTCTAGGGCTGGGCAAGAGAGGAGGGACTGGGGGAGGGGAAGGGAGTATGACTTCTCATAAGTATGGGACCTCTTTTGTGGGCTGATGAAAATATTCTAAAATTAGTCGTGCTGATGTTTGCATAACTCTGTGAGAAACCAATGAATTGTATGTTTTAAAAGCATGAATAGTACAAGAGGTGAATTACATCTCAATAAAGCTGTTTAAAAAGTAAGTTGATAAAGAAAGTAGATAGAAAGGCCAAAAAAATATGAGAGAATAGTGATGAGAGAAACTGCCTGTCAATTAAGCTTAAAGCAAGTTTATTAAAGGAACATTTAAAAAGCAATTGTTGGAAAGGATTCATTGCAGAGTTTAAATCTTTTTTTATTATGGAAAAACTTTAAATATAACCAAACCAAAGGGAAGCATAAAACACAGGCCCATGTGTCCATCACCCAGTCCAGCAATTTTCAACTCATGGCCCATCTGCTTTGAGCTCTTCTCCCACTCACTCCCTTGTCTTGAGTTTTTGAAGCAAATCCCAGAATCGTGTTGTTCCTTTACTGCAGGAATCTTGTTAAGGATATTACCCACCATGTTGCCTGTCTTCCTCATGAAGAACTGTGGGGAGACTTTCTTTTTAACCTCTGTATTTGGAAAAGGTAAGTTTTTTTGGTTCATTTGTTAGTTTGGCCATGCAGCTTGTGGGATTTTAGTTCCCTGACCAGGGAACTGAACCCCAGTTCTCAACCATGAAAGCATGAAGTCCTAACCACTTGACCACCAGGAAATTCCCAGTTTTTTTTTTTTTTCTTCTGAACAATGGATTTGCTTTCATATGTGTGTGTGTGTGTGTGTGTGTGTGTGTGTGTGTGTGTTACTCACTCAGTTGTGTCCAGCTGTTTGTACCCCACGGACTGTAGCCAGCCAGGCTCCTCTATCCAAGGGATTCTCCAGGCAAGAATACTGGAGTGGGTTGCCATGCCCTCCTCCAGGGGATCTTTCTGACCCAGGGATCAAACCAGGTCTCTTGCATTGCAGGCAGGCTCTTTACCATCTGAGCCAACATGTATGTGTATATCTGAATCTATATCTATAATTTTATTAATTTTTGTCTGTGCTAGGTCTTTGTTGCCATGTGGGCTTTTCTCTAGTCACGGCAAGAGGAGGCGACTCTCTGAT
This sequence comes from Cephalophus harveyi, assembly GCA_006410635.1. Taxonomy (NCBI): domain Eukaryota; kingdom Metazoa; phylum Chordata; class Mammalia; order Artiodactyla; family Bovidae; genus Cephalophus; species Cephalophus harveyi. The sequence continues at coordinate 507,004 of SJYT01010502.1, read as the reverse complement.
TGTGGTGCACGGGCTTCTCATTGTGGTGGCTTCTCTTGGTGCAGAGCACAGGCTCTAGGGCCCATGGGCTTCAGTAGCTATGGTACCTGGCTCAGTAGGTGCAGCCCCCGGGCTCTAGGGCACAGGCTCGGTAGTTGTGGCACACGGGCTTAGTTCCTCTGAGGTGTGTGGAATCTTCCCAGACCAGGGATCGAACCCGTGTCTCCTGCACTGGCAGGCCGATTCTTTACCACTGAGCTCCCGGGGAAGCCCAGCAATAGGTGTGCTTTCTTTGTTTAGATAAAAGGCTTTGTATTTAGCCACAGATTCCTTTCTGCCGTTGTCACTAGGACGCTCGAAGACAATCTGATCACCAGATACCTGAAATACCTTGGCGGTAGGCAGCTTTGTGAACCAGCTCAACTCCTAGCTTTCTTCCCTTTTCTGACCTGTGGCAGAGATTCCTGGGGGCCTACCTGTTATCCATTACCCCTCTTTCTTGGCAACCAAGCCCTAATTTTATTTGAGGTGGCAGTATGCACAGTTAAGAGACTTCACTTCTCAGTTTCCTATGCAGTTAGGGTTAAATGCTGGCCAGTGATAGATACATAGACGTTTGGGGCTGGAACTTCCAAGAAGCTCCTTAGAGAACACTTAGGCAGGGTTTTCTCCCTTCTGGCTTTCTGTTGCCTAAAATGTGGCTGCAATGGCTGGAGGTCCCGTAGCCACCTCGAACCATGAGAAATGACCTTGAGGATGGAAACCACATTCTAAGGATAATGAAGGAAGATGCTAGAAGGAGCCTGTATCCTCAATTATTGTGGATCTGTCACAGCAGTTCTGGACCTCCTCCCTCCAGACTTTAGTTATGTAAGAGAAAAATAAATGTCTATGGTGTTATTTCTGGTTTCTCTCGCCAGCAGCTGAGCACAATACCTATCAGATGTACTGCTCTTTATTTTTCCTTCTCCCCGATTCCCTCATGTATTGATTTCATCTTGTACATATTTTTAAAAACCACTTTAAATCCTTTATGGACTTAGAGTCAAAATAAATAATTTATTAAATGGCAGCATTACGCAATCGAACTCAAGATTCTTATTTCAAAGAGCACCCACAAAAATCATTTGCAGACGAAAAGTTAAACTGCGTCTTGTGATTCACAAAACGAGTTTGAAAGCAGGAAGGAAATCCGTTGCTTATTACCAGAAAGATGGGCACCACATGGAAATTCAATTTCCAACAGAGTGAGTTTTTAAAATTTGAAAAGCTGAACAAAAATGGACCATATGTCCCGCCGTGGAGGAAGGGTGAGGCCAGTCATCGTGAATTAAAACAAAGGAATATCAGATTGCCACCAGGAGTCACAAATGTGCCCATGATGTAGAAATTAGGAAGGAGTGCTACAAGATAATGGGCAGGGAGGAAAAGAGGGCTTGGTCTGGTGCCCTTGCCTGCTTGGAAACCTCTGTGCAAAACTATGTCTCTAGCATCATGAGGATCAGAAGAGGAGACTTAATTAACAATAACTGGTGATTCGAGGGATCAAAGGTGAGGCTTTTATTTCGTGGAACAGTTGATAATTTAGTGTTTCCATCTGATGCGTGTATACTGAAGAGTCGACAGATTATCCAGAGGTGATATAAAAAAACATGTAACCTTAGTCAGAGAGCGTGTCCAAGAGGCTCCAGCTGGCCCTGGGGTTAACTCTTTAGGTGCTAGATTTTAGGTCAGGCTGGAGAGTCCCAAGAGAGGGCGTGGGTACATCCTGGAAATCCACGAAGTACTTGGGAGATTCAGAGTGGTGCTATTTAACAACCATCATGAAAATCTTTTGGTGTTCTAGCAACCCACGTGGCCACGCTGGTACCAAGTGAACACCAGCCCTGATGACGTGAAATCTTAAATACTTTTTTCTTAAGTAAATGTTTTAAAAGTGAAAACAGATTTCAATACGTGTACAGAAGATGGAATCATAAAATGCTAATAATAATGATTCCTATTTTTTGGAGCACTTCCTGTGCTAAGCACTTTATTATTCACAATCTCATTTAACCCTTATAACAGCAGCCCTTCAGTGTGTTTGTTTGGTTGCAAGTGACTGAAACTGAACTCAAATCGACTTGAGCAGAGAAGGGAATCTTCTAAGGCATATCACGTGAAGTCTAGAGGAATTCAGGCATGGCTGGATCCAGGAGCTCAAAGACACCACCAAAACTAGATTGTTCTCTTCCTGCTTCACTGAACTGCTTTCCCTGGTGTCTGTCAAGCAGACTCTCTCCCTCCACATGGTTGCTCTGTGACTTAATAGTTGTATTATCTTTCTAACAACATTAGCATAAAGAGAGATTTTTATTTCTAATAATTCCAATGGAAGTGGACAAAATGTAAGATGTCTCCTATAAGTATCCCTGTCTTATTCATATAGAAACTGAGGCTACTGCGTGCCTAACAGTTTGTGCATCAGCAAGGACAGCCTGGCTGGAACATCGCGAGCAAGTGGAGATGAGCAGGAGAGGAAGTCAGTGAGGAAGCGGAGTTGGGCCAGGGGCAGGGCATGCGGTGTCTGGTGGGCTGTTGTTAGGACCCGGGCTTTTGTGAGATGGAAGGTCCAGAGCAGAGGAGTGAAATGGCCGGATATGGGTGTTAAAAAGAATCACTCTAGCTGCTCCGTTGCTTGAATGGAAAATATTATATTGCTGTCTTTAGCCTTTCACATTTATTCACGTAACAAATACGAAACAGCCACGGGCCCAAATTTGGCCAATCCGCACATTCCATTCCCCTGGCCAGTGACTGTCTCAGGAAACAGCTTGTGACCCACGTGAGTCCAGTAAGGTCCAGTCCAGGCAGTTCTGGTATAACTGCTGAGAGAAAAAAAAACCCTTTCCACTGCAGATGCTAAAGATATAATTCTTGCCACCAAAAGTCACTGCTTAGAATCTACTTGAGAATGAGGCCAACACAGAGTACAGGAATAGGCGATGGGGGTTGGGGGGTGGCGGAAGAAAGTCTGACCTTGATGACTTCGGGTGACCCGTAGGTCCAGCCATGCCTGAAATAATTCTAGCCTTGGATTTGCCAGTTGCATTTGAGACGTCCTGAGCTGGGTTTCTAACACTCACTGCTGAGAGAATTCTGAATGAGATGACACGTATGTTGAGCCCTGGTTTGTGCTTGGTACCAGAAACAGATGCCGGTGTAGTTTTGACCAGGCCTTTGCTCCTAATGAGCTCACAGCTGAGTGAGCTCGAGGAAGAAACTGTGCTTCTCGTCCCCCCTTTATCTAGGTTTGTTGTCGTTGTTCAGTTGCTCAGCTGTGTCCGTCTCTTTTTGACTCCACGGACTGCAGAATTCCAGGCTCACACGTGTCCGTTGAGTCGATGTTGCCACTATAGACCCCTTTTACGCCAAGACAGTCTTTTACTTTTCTGTCCCTCCCCCTAAATGGTGTTCAGCAGTTTACTTGAGGACATGAGTTGCAACAAGAAGATGTTAAAAATCCAGGGTGGCTGAGAAACCTGCCTGCCTCCCAGGCCAGAGTACTGTCTGAGAGTCACCCACAACTTCCCAGACCCCCCGGCCAGCAATTAACCAGGAGGTAAAAGGAGAGAAAACAAGGACAGCTCTGTTCCTTTTGTTTGATTCCAAGGAGGAGCTGGCTCGATAGGATCAGCGCTTGGTCACCTCTGCCATCTTTCATGTTGCATTGGGTTTCACTTGTGTCCTCTAAGGGGCTGGTCTCGCGATGAGAACTGTCTCCAGAGGACGCGGGCTGGCTTCCATCCTGCCCACCTGAGGCCAGGTGGATGAGAAAAACAGTTTTCCAACCTCAGTCTTAACAGCAGACTTGGGTTGGAGCCTGCTGGGGAAAGGGCTTCCTGACCCAGGGGCTGGGGATAGGATTACGGGATCTGTCACGCCCATCTGCCACCGTGACCCCTCCAAAAGGTGTGTCTTTGTGCAAAGGAAGAGGGGGAAGGGCCCCAAATGCCTCATTCTGGTCCCTTGGGATGAGAGAGCACGGAGCTGAGCCCGATTGTTATCGTGAACCTTCTGATCCTGCTGCTTCCCAGTTCCCGTGCCTGGTGTGGGACACTGTGTACCGCCTACCCCTGGCCGAACCCTGGCATCCCCTGGGCCCCTCTCCTCCGGGAATCTAAGCTTATAACCTCCCCCTGACCTATTTCCTTCCTCCATCGGGCACGTTCAGAGCACCCTGCCTGGGCCTCTGCTCTGCCTTCTGCCTGGAGTGTCCTCCCTGCCCCCCTCGCTTGGTGAGCTCCCATTCATTCCTCAAGATCTAGCTCAGATGTCACCTTGTGACACCTTCCAGATGCCAATCCCTCCCTCCTCTCTCCCACACCACCGACACACCAGAATTTATCTCCTCTGTGCTTTGTCTGAACTCTGAGTAAACGGCTTCTCATGTTTTGTTATTCGAGGCACCCCTTTGAAACCTTGAATTTCTAGCTGCAGAGCTGACGGAGGATGTCGCATCCCGAATCATCACACGATTTACACAGTACCCCTCCAGCCCGGATCCAGAGCCGCGCACTGCCCTGACCTCGCTCTCTTATGCTCCCGAAGTCACTCTTGCATGGTCACTTAGGTGTGCGGTCTTCCTCTGGCACAGCACATGGTCACGCACAATCACCCCCTCTTACCTGCTCATCCCACACAGGTCAGCTTGATCCCTGCAAGCTCTGCTGACCACCTGGCCTTACCTCATCCCCACTTCCACTCCTCCATCCCCACCCCCTACCTCACCACCCAGGGATCCTCTCATTCTCGGATGCTCACACCCTCTCTGGCTTCCATCAGGGCTTTGCCCCGTGCCCTTCTCTCTCTTCCCCTGTTGTTTTTTTGTTGCTAAGTCATGTCTGATTCTTTGGCCACTCCACGGATTGTAGCTCACCAGGCTCCTCTGTCCGTGGGATTTTCCAGGCAAGAATACTGGAGTGGGTTGCCATCTCCTCCTTCAGGGATCTTCCCTACTCAGGGATTGAACCTGCGTCTCATGCATTGGCAGGCAGATTTTTTACCACTGAGCCAGCAGGGAAGCCCTACTCTTTGCCTGATTTCCACTCAGCCTTCAAGGTTCTGCTTTAAGGTCAGATCCTCAAGAAACCTCCCCTGATCCCGGTCTAAAATGAGCCCCCTGTGACACAGCCACATGACATCATGTTCCTGATGCAAGCCAATATTCATTCTTTCTTTCTCTAAATCCCTCCCATTTTCTAGGAAAGTGCTTAAGGCTCATGTCCTCTGGTGTCCACCTCTCAGAATAACAGAAAACGTCCCATCGGTGACCAAGCACATCCTGCTGTGACGTTCCACTGCATCAAAAGAGACTTCTTCCTTCTTTAATTATAAGGGAACGGAGGGTGAGGGTCTTTTCTCCACAGTGTGTCTCCCAAAGCTCTTAACACAAGCCCAGTCATAGTAACAACTCTTTTTTCCTTTTCCTAAAACTCACTCACTGTCAACACACACACAGTCTTCCTTCTCAGGGGTCCCAGAGGATAGGCAAAGTGGGCTACTGGCAAGTTTAGTGGTACAGCTGGATCCTCCTTTTATAGAGACCGTCTCATTGTAATAAAGATAATTTTTGGAAAGTCCTAGGTTTGAGTCCTGGTTCAGCTGAGGAACGGGGTGATCTTGGGTAAGCATCTTAACCTCAGATTCCTTGCTTATAAAACAGCAACTCAAAAACTCTAATCATAGGGTCAATATAATTGTTAAATGGTTAGATACTTATAATTGTCATGTGAAAATACATAGAGTATGAGCTCATTGTGTAAAATAAAAACGTTCTGTGTGTGTGTGAAAGTGTGGGAAAAAGTCTGATGGGACTTGACCCAAAATGATGGGGTGATTATGCCTGGCTGGGGAGATGAGAGGATGGGGAGGAGGGTAAAATATTTCCTTCCCTTATGTTTATATCTTTCTCTCTTTTTAAAAAAAAAATATATTTTTAATTGGAGGATAATTGCTTTACAATGTTGTGTTGATTTCTGCCGTACATCAACATGAATCAGCCATGTTTTTATACTTTCCTGTTTAAATTTTTTTAAACTATTAGGCACAATAGTTCTATTTTTTTAATAATTAAAAAAATTTAGTTCTTACTCTCTTTATTTTATTTTGTTTTATTATTTGGCCTTGCCATGTGGGATCTTAGTTCCCTGACATTGTAAGTCCATAGTCTTAACCACTGCCAGGGAAGTCCCTCTTGTTTGGATATTTAATGCCACTCCATTCATGTACCCTCTCCAGTATTCTTGGGCTTCCCTTATGACTCAGCTGGTAAAGAATCCACCTGCAATTTAGAAGACCTGGGTTCAATCCCTCGGTTGGGAAGAACCCCTGGAAAAGGGAAAGGATACCCACTCTAGTATTCTGGCCTGGAGTATTCTATAGATTGTATAGTCCAGTTCAGTTCAGTCACTCAGTCGTGTCCGACTCCTTGCAACCCCATGGACTGCAGCACTCCAGGCCTCCCTGTCCATTACCAACTCCTGGAGTTTACTCAAACTCAGGTCTATCGAGTCGGTGATGCCATCCAACCATCTCATCCTCTGTTGTTCCCTTCTCCTGCCCTCAATCTTTCCCGGCATCAAGGTCTTTTCAAATGAGTCAGTTATTCGCATCAGGTGGCCAAACTATTGGAGTTTCAGCTTCAGCATCAGTCCTTCCGTTGAATATTCAGGACTGATTTCCTTTAGGATGGACTTGTTGGATCTCCTTGCAGTCCAAGGGACTCTCAATTGAGGGTCTTCTTCAACACCACAGTTCAAAAGCATCAATTCTTCACCACTCAGTTTTCTTAATAGTCCAGCTCTTGCATCCATACATGATTACTGGAAAAACCATAGCTTTGACTAGACGGACCTTTGTTGGCAAAGTCATGTCTCTGCTTTTTAATATGCTGTCTAGGTTGGTCATAACTTTTCTTCCAAGGAGCAAGGGTCTTTTAATTTCATGGCTGCAGTCACCATCTGCAGTGATTTTGGAGCCCCCCAAAATAAAATCTGTCAGTTTCCACTGTTTCCCCATCTATTTTCCATGAAGTGATGGGACCAGACGCCATGATCTTCGTTTTCTGAATGTTGAGTTTTAAGCCAACTTTTTCACTCTCCTCTTTCACTTTCATCAAGAGGCTCTTTAGTTCTTCTCTTTCTCCCATAAGGGTGGTGTCATCTGTGTATCTGAGGTTTTGATATTTTTTCTCGGCAATCTTGATTCCAGCTTGTGTTTCATCCAGCCCAGCATTTCTCATGATGTACTCAGCATATAAGTTAAATACACAAGGTGACAATATATAGCCTTAATGTACTCCTTTTCCTATTTGGAACCAATCTGTTGTACCGTGTCCACTTCTAACTGTTGCTTTCTGACATGCATACAGATTTCTCAAGAGGCAGGTCAGGTGGTCTGGTATTCCCATCTCTTACAGAATTTTCCAGAGTTTGTTGTGGTCCACACAGTCAAAGGCTTTGGCATAGTCAATAAAGCAGAAATAGATGTTTTTCTGGAACTCTCTTGCTTTTTTGATGATCCAATGGATGTTTGCAATTTGATCTCTGGTTCCTCTGCCTTTTCTAAATCCAGTGTGAATATCTGAAAGTTCAAGTTTCACATACTGTTGAAGCCTGGCTTGGAGAATTTTGAGCATTAATTTGTTAGCATATGAGATGAGTGCAATTGGGTAGTTTGAGCATTCTTTGGCATTGCCTTTCTTTGGAACTGGAATGAAAACTGACCTTTTCCATTCCTGTGGCCACTGCTGAGTTTTCCAAATTTGCTGGCATATTGAGTGCAGCACTTTCACAGGATCATCTTTTAGGATTTGAAACAACTCAACTGGAATTCCATCACCTCACCAACTTTGTTTGTAGTGATGCTTCTTAAGGCCCACTTGACTTCACATTCCAAGATGTTTGGCTCTAGGTGAGTGATCACACCATCGCGATTATCTGGGTCATGAAGATCTTTTTTATATAGTTCTTCTGTGTATTCTTTCCACCTCTTCTTAATATCTTCTGTTCTGATAGGTCCATACCATTTCTGTCATTTATTGTGTCTATCTTTGCATGAAATGTTCCCTTGGTATCTCTAATTTTCTTGAAGAGATCCCTAGACTTTCCCATTCTATCGTTTTCCTCTATTTCTTTGCATTGATTGCTGAGGAAGGCTTTCTTATCTCTCCTTGCTATTTTTTGGAACTCTGCATTCAAATGGGTATATCTTTACTTTTCTCCTTTGCCTTTTGCTTCTCTTCTATTCACAGCTATTTGTAAGGTCTTCTCAGACAACCATTTTGCCTTTTTGAATTTCTTTTTCTTGGGGGATGGTCTTGATGCCTGCCTCCTGTACGACGTCACGAACCTCCATCCATCGTTCTTCAGGCACTCTGTCACTTCCACTATATATTGTAAGGGATTTGATTTAGGTCATACCTGAATGGTCTAGTGGTTTTCCCTACTTTCTTCAATTTAAGTCTGAATTTGGCAGTAAGGAGTTTATGGTCTGTGCCACAGTCAGCTCCCGGTCTTGTTTTTGCTGACTGTATAGAGCTTCCCCATCTTTGGCTGTGAAGAATAGAATCAATCTAATTTCAGTGTTGACCATCTGGTGATGTCCATATGTAGAGTCTTCTCTTGTGTTGTTGGAAGAGGGTGTTTGCTATGACCAGTGCGTTCTCTTTGCAAAACTCTATTAGCCTTTGCCCTGCTTCATTCTGTACATCAAGGCCAAATTTGCCTGTTACTCCAGGTGTTTTTTGACTTCCTACTTTTGCGTTCCAGTCCCCTGTAATGAAAAGGACATCTTTTTTGGGTGTTAGTCCTAGAAGGTCTTGAAGGTCTTCATAGAACTGTTCAACTTCAGCTTCTTCAGCATTACTGGTCGGGGCACAGACTTGGATTACTGTAATATTAAATGGTTTGGGTTGGAAATGAACAGAGATCATTCTGTCATTTTTGAGATTGCAT
>SJYT01010502.1:454698-488448 GCA_006410635.1 Cephalophus harveyi | reverse complement strand
CAGCTGAGGTGTGTTCCTTTTTTCATACCCAGGGACTCTTGTTCTCTTGGTCAGGTCAGCCTGCTCTTCCGAAGGACAGCATTTGTCATCAGGGATTTAATGTCTTAAAAGTAAAGGGGATCTGATTGCACTCAGGAGCCCAGGCCAGCCACGAGCCCTTCCCCCCAACCCCCAGGGACCAAAGCTAAGCGACTGGAAGAAGCTAGAAGAACAATGAAGTTTGGCCTCTCAGAACCTGAAAGGCAGGGAGCTCCAGCACAAAAAGACACAGGAAACTGAAGATCACGGTCAAGCCTGGGCTCTGCAACCCGCACTTGGTCTAAAATTACCTCCCATTATTTCACAGTATAGACTTGGGAGACCCAAGACTGGATTCAAATTCTGCTTCCTCCACTTTCGAGCTGTGTGACCTTAGGTTAGTGATTTAACCTCTCTGGACTCCAGTTTTCCTATCTATCTGCAAATGGAATAATGATAGTCTTACTTCCCAGGAGGCTTGTGGGGATCAGCTGCCTTAATGCACACAGAGTTTGAAACAATGCCTGGTGCAAAGAAAGTACAGAATAAATATTGACTGTCCTTTCATTATTTATATTATTTATTTATTTGCTTAGCTATTGTCTCTCTAGAATGTCAACTCTAGGAGGGCAGAGTCCTAAACTTTCTGTTTTCAGCAGTGCCCCCTACCCCAGCACAGTACCTACACATAGTGGGTCCTTCGTAAGTATTCACCAGAGGAATGAATGAGTGAACATGTCACTTCCCCTCCTTGAGCCTCAGTTTCCTGATCTGTAAAATGGGAGATTTTTATTTCATTCTCAGTGCATGTCTACCTTGTTCTAATCCATGATGTTCCTATGTCACTGCTTTTTTATATATATATATATATATACACACACACACACATATATATATTGGCCATACTGCATGGCATGTAGGATCTTAGTTTCCTGACCAGGGATCAAACCTGCACATTCCAAGCCTCCGCGTTGGAAGTGAGGAGTCTTAACCACTGGACCACAGGGAAGCCCCCAGATTTTTGAAAGTGGCGACAGAGACATGGGGAGCCATTGTACAGAGCTTATCTGGTGAATGTTCGTCCTCGTTACACTTTCCGTACAACACACCCACAGGTATAGTAGCAGACAGTCTATTCCTCTGGTCTGAGTCAATGCTCAGAGCCAGAATGCATGTCTCCTTCACAGCAGACTTCTGGATCTCCCTGAGTGTCCGAGGAGCACACGCTTTGAAGTCCATTCCATGGCTGTGCTTGAGATGTTGATGGTGTAATCTCTGGGTACCACCTTGTTGCCGGCAGAAAGGTCCTTCTTACTATCGTTTTTTGTGGGAGCTGTTCTACTGTCTGGAGTGGGAAATAGAAAAATGCAATGAATTACCAATTAATTGGCTTTTAAAACCCACGCACACACACATACACCCAACACTGGCAGGTAGGTGGTTTCAAATTCATTCTTTTTTTGTATGCTTTGATTGTTAGAAAATGTGTTCAAGGCATAACAAAAAGTGTAGACCATCGTGATGACCTTGCACAGCTTAGAGATTCCACAGATGCAAAAACTGAGACCTGGAGAGAGGAAGTGACTTGTCCGAGGTCAGATCATAAGAGGTAGGAGAGCTGATGTCTCTTCCCCACCCCTGTGTGGGCTGTGCCTCCGCTGCCTCCTCTGTAAAATGGGGCTAAAATAGCACCTACCTCATCTGCTTGTTGTGAGGACTAAATGCAACAATATGCAAATTGCTTAGAAGAAAGCCTGGTACACAGCAAATGTTCAACTAAAAATAGCCGTTATCTGTATTAATGGATGGTGAGGCGGCGGAAAAAGAGGATGACAATGTTCCTTTCTGTTTCTCCTATTTGAATTGTCAGGGAACAATCACAAGAATTTAAGACGGGTGCATTTTGTTTTTATCTTTTCAAAATAGTTTTTATTTATTTACTTATTTTCGTTTGTCGCTTTACCGAGGCTTTCTCTGGTTGCGGTGTGCGGGCTTCTGATCGCAGTGACTTCTCTTGCGGTTCCCGGGCTCCAGCTCGCAGGCTCAGTGGCCCAGTGAGCTAGTGGCGGTACACGGCCTTAGCTGCTGCCCAGCGTTTGGAATCTCGAACCAGGAACCGAAACCCAGGTCCCCAGCATTGGCGGGCGGGTTCTTATCCACTGCCCCACCAGGGAAGTCCTGCTTTTTTACTTGCTATAAGCTTAGAGATGGAGGGTGGAAAGAAGGTGATTGTCTTAAAGCCCCTCAAACAGGGAGGCCTTGGCGGGGGGTATCACTGTAGGCTCTTTTCCTTTTCTGCTGGGAACCCCAGAAAACAGGTAGGAAGTCAAGTTGTGGGTTGTTGGAGGGGGTTTGTGGGGTTCCCTGATTTAGAGAATTGGTCTGTGGCATGCTGGGGTTAGGAGTTCAGGAAAAAAGAGATCCCAGGTTCAGTGGGTCCCATGGTCAGAAACCTCAGAGATGTGTTTTCAAGGAAATCCTCACCCGGGAGACTGTCCCTGGAGCAGGAGGGCCCTCGGATGTCACCTTGTTCAGGCTTTGCAGACTCGGCCACCTGCAGGGCTCGTGAGGGAAGGTTCAGGCCCGTGGGGGAATGGCAGGGGGCTCACTGGCCCTGTCCAAGGGGGCTGCCTTGGATGGCAGGGACCACAGAGGGACAGACAGTGGTGGCTCGGCCTTCTAGGGGGAAATCTCCCAATTTAATTATTTTTTAAATTCTTCTTTGTGTTCTTTCCATGTTTGGCTGCACTGGGGCTTTGCTGTACCCACGGGCTACTTTCTTACTGCGGTGCATAGGCTTCACACTGAAGGGGCTTCTCTTGTCGTGGAGCAGGGGTTCTGGGAGCTCAGGCTCTGGAGTTGGGGTGCACGAGCTTAGTTGCTCCTCGGCACGTGGGAACTTCCCAGACCCGGGACCGAACCCATGTCTCCTGCAGGTGAACTCCAACCCCTGGGCCCCCTGGGAAGTTCAGAAATCTCCCAATTTTAAATCTTGCGAGGGCCAAGCAAGACATGTTGGGGGCCGGATATAATTTCTGAAGTTCATTCCCATCACTTGTACAGATGGGGGAACTGAGGTTCCAGGAGGTAGAATAAATTGTTCAAGGTCCCTCACCCCCCAAATCAACCTTAGAAGTTCCACTTCATCCCTCTCCACCTCCTTTACTGCCCTACTGTCCTGGGGCCCAATCCGAGACGGCTTCTCTTAGGGTCCCAGAGGCTAGCCTCAGATCATTAATGCTCAGAAGGAGCAGAATGGGGCCACAGGGCTGCAGTCAAAACCTTGTCCTCCCCATCAGAAAGAGACCTCCTCTCTGGGCCCCAGCAAAGAGCCTGGGGCATCTTTGTTTTTAAACTGCTTAATTGTGATAAAATACACCTAACACACAACTTGTCATCATAATGGTTTTAAAATCTATAATTAAGTCGCATCAGTGGTCACAATCAGTTGTGAGAGCTGGACCGAGAGGAAGGCAGAGCACCAAAGAACTGATACCTTCGAACTGTGGTGCTGGAGAAGACTCCTGAGAGTCCTTTGGACTGCAAGGAGATCCAACCAGTCACTCTTACAGGAAATCAATCCTGAATACTCATTGGAAGGACTGATGCTGAAGCTGAAGCTCCAGTAATTTGGTCACCTGATGTGAACAGCTGACTCATTGCAAAGTCCCTGATGCTGGGAAAGATTGGGGGCAGAAGAAAAGGGTGTCAGAGGATGAGATGGCTGGACGGCATCACCGAAGCAATGGACATGAACTTGGGCAAACTCCGGGAGATGCTGAGGGACAGGGAGGCCTTGTGTGCTACAGTCCACGGGGTCGCAAAGAGCTGGACACGACTGGGCGACTGAACAACAGCAAGAGTCTATTCACACTGTTGGGCAGCTACTCCACCATCCACCTCCAGAGCTCTCTTCTCCTGGCAGAACTCGAGCTCTCTCCCCGTTGAACTCCCCCGTGCCCGCTCCCCACCTCCGACAACTACTGTTATGCTTCTGTCTCTATGAGTTCAGCTACCCAGGTGCCTCATAGTCATACAGGGTCTGTCCTTTGGTGACCGGCTTGTTTCCTTTCTTGTTGTCCTCTCAAGGGTCGTTCGCGCTGCAGCCTGTGTCAGGGTCCTTTCCTCTTTAAGGCTGGAGAGTATCCTGTGATGTGTATGTATCGCGTTTTGCTTACTCATTATCCATTGATGGACACTTGGGTGGCCTTCACCTTCTGGCAATTGTGAACAATGCTGCTATGAACGTAGGTGTGCAAATATCTGTTTGAGTTACCGCTTTCAATTCTTTGGGGGTGTATACCCGAAGAGGAATCACTGCGTCATATGGTAATCCTATTTTTAATTTTTTGAGGACCCACCATACTGTTTTCCAGTGGCTGCATCATTTTACATTCTTACCAGCAATGCGTAAGGGTTCCAATTTCTCCACATCCCTGCCAATACTTTGTTTTTAAATAGCAGCTACCCTAATGCACGTGAAGTGAGGCTGGCGTCTTGATTTGCATCTGAAAGGTCTTCCTGAAGGATGCTTCCACAGCAGCTGTGTGCCATCATGTGGGAGGGGCTTTCAGATGGCATGTTATGAGAGCAGAGAGGGGGGTTAAACAAACTCACTGGTTTTGTTTTTGTAGTTATTTTGACTTAGCTGGCTTTTGAAAAATCCATAAAAATCACCAAGTTTTCTAAGAATCTTTCTATTTGCATAGGACATAGATGCTTTTATGAATGAAAACTTCAAAGTACTTAATTCTATGCATAGTATATAGTAAGAGCTCAATGCACGTGCAAACATGTGTGTGCTCAGCTGTGTCTGACTCTTTGTGACCCCTTGGAGTATAGCCCGCCAGGCTCCTCTGTCCATGAGATTTCCCAGGCAAGAATACTGGAGTGGGTTCCCATTTCCTCCTCTTGGGGATCTTCCCTTCCCATGGATTGAACTTGCATCTCCTGTGTCTCCTGCATTGTAGGTGGATTCTTTACCACTGGGAATCCCAAGAGCTCCATAAATCTGAGCTATTATTATTATTAACATTCAGGAGGCTTATGGTTGCCAGAGGTGGGGGCTGAGGGTGGGCAAAATGAATAGAGGAGATCCAAAGACACAAAATTCCAATATAAAATGAATCCTAGAGATGTAACATATAGCATGGTGGCTATAGTTAACAATACCATATTGCATATTTAAAATATGCTGAGAGGAGATCGTAAAAGTTCTCATCACAAGACACAAAATTGTAACTGTGTGTGGTGAGGGATGTTAACTGGATTTAATGAGGTGATCGTTTTGCAGTATTTACAAACATCAAATTATTGTGTTTTATATTTGGAATTCACATAATGTCATAGTTAAGTCTCAATTTAAAAAAAAAAAGAGAGACAAGTATCTATAGCAAAGAAAGATATCACCAAGGAAGGGTTTTGGAGGTCCCGTGGTTTGGGAACCAAACCATGATTGCTGGGGAGTGAGGACTCACACCTCCCCCACCAGGGTCCCCTAGAAGCTGTCCCATGCTTGGTTATTTTTGGCCAGCCTCACTCTGGTATCCCATCTGCCATCACCTAACACCAGGAGTGAGGCCTGAGGAGACAGCTCTGGCCCGTAGAAGCCTCCTGTCCTCAGGGCGGGGCCGATCAGCCCCTCATTCATGTCTGGCCCACGTTCCCCCTACCTTCCTACCTAGTTCAGAGTCACGCCTGAACTTCTCCGCTCGCCGTCTTTCCCTACCCCAGTGCCTGCCAGCGCCAGGGGGAACCGAGATGTCAGTGCATCTACTGCAAGACTCCCAGCGAGGGGGAACTTGAGAGCCCGAGGTGGAGACCTGCTTTTGTGTGAGAAAGGCAGTTGCTGCTGAGCTTGCGGGTAATCAGAGCCGGGGGTGGGGTGGGGGCGGGGACTTAGAGCCACGAGCCAGGGCTACAACCAGGAACTTCAGGGTCAGCTGAGGAAGTCCCGGGATGCGCAGGAGGCCAAAGGGAGCTGTGGACGACTGAGCCTTGGTTCGGAAGAAGATTTAACACCAACCCCAGAACCCTCCACCGACAGCTACGGCTCTTAGGACTGAGTCCACAGGGGCCTGCGAGGCCCTGCGCCCATCTCTCTGATCTCAGCTCTCACATGCCTCCTCCTGGTCTGCCCTGCTCCGGCCACACCGGCCTTTCCTTTCTGTTCCTCCAACACCACGCTTGTTCCAACCACAGGGCCTTTGCACGTGTGGTCCCAAGGCCTGGAACCCTCTACTGCCTGGGTCTGAATGTGGTTGGTTGCTTCTGGCCCCGCTTATATGTCACCTCCCCTGGGGCCCTTCTCTGACCACACTCAATTAGTCTTGCCAGTCCCTCTGTTTTATTTCATCCATACTCTCGGTGTTCTCTGAAATTAGCTTGTTCGTTATGTTATTTTCTGTGTGGTTTGCTCCTTGCTGTTTCCCCCCCATTCACCGTGGTGCATATATGCTGACTGAATAAACCTGGTGTACAGCCTCAGATGAGCAATTTCACTACTCTGGGCCTGAATGTCCTCATCTGTGGAAAGGTGATGAAGCGCTCAGCATGGGCTGAGAAGACCCAAGAAGATCAGGGGAATGTTCTGAAAAGCACAAATGAGAAGTTGCTGAGAGCCAAGAAACCAGTCTCTGGGATAAATTGCTCAGTTAACACATATAATTTGCTTTGCAAAGTGTTCCTCACCCAGTGGCAACCCCTGAACAAATAGTCTCACCTCCTTCTTGCCCTGGGAGAAGTAACAACTTCTTAAGGAGACAAGACTATTGATTTTATTTGCTCTCATCTTTCACCTGAGAGTTGGATGGGTCAATATTTGTTATATTTTGGAGCCAAGTCCTGAAAAACAGGGCTCTAGCAGGAATGTACTAGGTGGACTTGGGCAGATCTCCCTGCTCCCTAGCTTTTCCCTCCTTGGAGTGAGAGAAGGGAAATGTTTGAACCTTGGGCTCACCCAGTACGGTCTTTAGGATAACAGAATCACCAGGTGGGCGGAGAAACAGTGCTGTCAGGAAGTGCCCCTGGCACGGGCCTTGTACCGTGTGTCCACTCACGACATTCTGATCAGCTGCCCGGTCTCCCTCTCAAGGCGCTTCCCAGATGGTGCAGTGGTGAAGAATCTGCCCGCCAATGCATGAAATGCAGGAGACGCAGGATCCATCCCTGGATTGGGAAGGTCCCCTGGAGGAGGAAATGTCAACCCACTCCAGTGTTCTTTGCCTGGAAAATTCCATGGACAGAGAAGCCTCGTGGGCTACAGTCCATGGGGTTGCAAAAGTCGGACACGAATAAGTGACTGAACACGCACACACACACACACACACACACATACACACACACTCCGAAAGCTCTTTCCCTTCATTATATCCTGGTGGCTCCTGGGTGGAGGTGGGGTAGCAGGCTGCTGTCTTCATCCCAGTGTTTCAGATGACAGAGCAAGAGAGAAGCAAGGCCTTGCCTGTCTATCCAAACTCATTTCCTACCATTCTCCCCCCTGACTGCCTCAGGGCCTTTGCACATGCTATTCACTCCCTCAACCCTCACTTCATTAGTTCTTCACTTAAATATCTCCGAGAGGCCGTCCCAGATCACTCTGTTAAAAATAACAGATCTCAGCTCCTACCTCTCAAGGCCCTTGCTGTTGTTCAGTCACTGAGTCGTGTCCCACTCTTTGTGACCCCATGGACGGCAGCACCCCGGGCTTCTCTGTCCTTCATTATCTCCCGGAGTTTGCTCAAGCTCATGTCCATTTAGTCGGTGATGCCATCCAACCATCTCATCCTCTGTCACTCCCTTTTCAACCTGCCTTCTTTCCCAGCCTCAGGGTCTTTTCCAACGAGTGGGCTCTTCACATCAAGTGGCCAAAGTATTGGAGGTTCAGCTTCAGCACCAGTCATTCCAATGAATATTCAGGGTTGATTTCCTTTAGGATTTACTGGTTTGATCTCCTTTCAGTCCAAGGGATTCTCAAGAGTCTTCTCCAGGACCACAGTTCAAAACATCGATTCTTCAGTGTTCAGCCTTCTTTATGTCCAGCTCTCACATCTGTACATGACTACTGGAAAAACCATAGCTTTGACTATATGGACCTTTGTCAGGAAAGTGATGTCTCTGCTTTTTAATATGCTATCTCGGTTTGTCATAGCTTTCCTTCCAAGGAGCAAGTGTCTTAATTTCCATGCCTTTACTCCTTTATTTTTCTTCATGGGGTCTCTTGACACTTGGCATTAGATGATCTCTTTACTTGTCTGTTGTCTGTCTCCTCTTCCAAAAGGCCAGCTCCACGAGATGGGGATTTTTCATGCCATCTCCATAGTCCCCAGCAGGTGCCTGGAACAGCCCAAATACTTACAAAATAATTGTTGAATTAGTCTCCAAGTGGACATAGAGATGGAAGTGATCTTGAAAAAATTTCATCTGTCCTCCTGCCACCAGGCTGGACTTGCTCCCCTATGTAAGTTTCTCTTCTGTGACAATCTCTCAGCAGAAATCAAGATTCTTGATGTCTTTAAAAAAAAAAAGTGGTTTTGACCCAGAGCTGCAAATTTTATTTTGCTAACCCTATCTTGCTTTCTTACAGGGGTTGACAGGAACAGGAAAAGAGGCAAGATATTTAGGTTACTTGTAGATGAATGATATGAACAAATTGCTAAAAAGAGAGATTTGATTCCTTCTTGCAGAGGACTTTTTTTTTTTTTTTAATCTCTTTCAATTGTACTGGATAAGATTAGGCATCATAATCTTATTAAGAATGATGATTTTTCAGAATAGTTGATATCAGGTGAAAGGTCTTGCCTGCAGGACTTTCGATACCTCATCGCCAAACCTGCAAACACCCTGAAAGGTGGGTATTGCTACGATGATCCTCATTTCACAGGTGAGGAAACTGACACTGTGTGATACGAAGCACAGGGTTAATTTGGAAGATCCCCTGGAGAAGGCAACGGCAACCCACTCCAGTACTCTTGCCTGGAAAGTCCCATGGACGGAGGAGCTTGGTGCAGGCTACTGTCCATGGGGTTGC
Organism: Cephalophus harveyi; assembly: GCA_006410635.1. Taxonomy (NCBI): domain Eukaryota; kingdom Metazoa; phylum Chordata; class Mammalia; order Artiodactyla; family Bovidae; genus Cephalophus; species Cephalophus harveyi. The sequence goes on along the minus strand of SJYT01010502.1, from coordinate 479,402 downwards.
AAAGAGTCAGACACGACTGAGCGACTTCACTTTCACACTGCCAGATGCCCACATAAAGGACACCTGAGAAACCCCTTCCAAGAATGAAATTGCCTGTAGCCGAGAGGTTCAGAGGTGAGGCTCTGGGGTAAGCTGCCTTGGGCCTCAGTCTCCTCATCCGGAAAGTGGGGATGATGACGATGATGTTGCCAGTATCAGCAAAGATTCACTGAATTAATTCATTAAAAAAAATGATTTATTTGGCTATGCTGGGTCTTAGCAGCAGTACATGGGATCTTTAACAGTAGCATGTGAGCTCTTAGTTGTGGCAGGCGAGATCTAATTTCCTGACCAGGGATCAAACCTGGGCCCCCTGCATTGGGAGTGTGGAGTCTTAGCCACTGGACCACCAGGGAAGTCCCAACTGAGTTTAATCTGTGAGACTCATAGGACAGAAATTGGCACACAACAAGTGCTCAATATTTCTTAGCTTTATTATCATCTCTTAGTATGCTTTCTGTCTCTGCCACACACGCATGCGCGTATACACACACACACACACACACACACACACACACACTCATACACGGTGGGCTTCCTGGAGGAGGAATTCTGCTAGACAGCCAGGCAACCAGCTGAGTTCAGGACCTAAGGTCAAGCTTCGATCTCCCTGGGTAGGAAATTTCCCACTGAGGGGAGTGGCAGCCTCTTGCGGCTTTCCCCGTCCTCCCCCAGCCACTACTCTCACAGTCCCACACACAGGTCATGTGCTGTCCCTTGCCCCGTGTGACTCAGCCTGGCAGCTGGACCAGAGGGTGGGTGGAGAGTTGGAGATTACACCACCAGGGCTCGCTCAGAGCAGCTGCGGCCTGACTGCAATGGTCGTGCGGTGTTGGGTTTCCACCTTGCACGGCGCCCTGGGAGGTTAAGCATGAGACCCCATGAGGCCAGGCGGGGGCTGCCCCAGCCCCGGCCCACCATCAGGGCTCTTGGTATGCTAAGTCTTTTCATGTGGACACTTGACAGCTTTAGAAGCATTTCCCCCCCATCCCAGGTCTGCAGGGCAGTCAGTGTTATTTTGATTGTCCCCATGAAATGGGGCTCACTGAGGTGGCATGTCTTGCCCTACGCCACTCAGCTGGTAGAAGTGAGATCCAACGGAGGTTTGCCGCGTTTAATCCCAGTCTCCTTGCCAACACCCTGCACAGACTGTCCTCAGAGCTCTATTGCAAGTGTGTGTGTGTGTGTGCACGCACATAGGTATGTGATGTACCAAAGGAGGGATGACCCGCCCTGGAACTGCTTTTCTAATGGTCTAAATTCATGTGTGAGCATTAGAAGCACATAGTGATTCTTTTTTATTTGGGCATAATTATAATTTAAATTTTATTTTTTGGAAAAAGTATTATATTCACATAGTTCAAAATTCAAATGATACAGGAAATGTCACCCTTTCTCTCCCGTCATCTATCCACTCAGTTCCTCTCTCCAGAGGCACTTGGTTATCAGTTTCTTCTGCCAGGCTATTCTGAGCTTCTACAAGTCAATATGAACATGACTATTCCAACCCAACACTTTATATACAGAATGTACATGTTCTACTCACTGTTCTGCTCCTTAATTTGTTTGTTTGTTTAATAATCCTTCCTGGAGACAATTCCATGCCATTTCATAAAGAGCTGCCTTGATATTTTTCAAGGCAGTGTAATATTCTGTTGTAGGGATGCACCTCTTTGACTGGTCCCCTGTTGATGCACGGGCTTCCCTGGTGGCTCAGATGGTAAAGAATCTGCCTGGAGTGCAGGAGACCTTGGTTCGATCCCTGGGTCGGGAAGATCCCCTGGAGAAAGGAATGGCCACCCACTCCAGTATTCTTGCCTGGAGAATTCCCTGGACAGAGAAGCTTGACAGGCTACAGTCCATGAGATCCAAAAGAGTCAGGCACGACCAAGTAACATTTCACACTTCATGGTGAATGGATATTCAGAATATTTCCAATACTTTCAACGACAGACTAGGGAACAAGGAGAGCCTTTGCATCTCCATCACTGGGTATGTATGTGGGGAGATGCAGACCCTTGCTTCTTAAACTGTTCCAGAGCTAGTAGCTGGGCATCAACTGAGAGCTTGGTTAGAATTGCAGCATCACAGACCCCACCCTGGACCTGCTGGATCAGGATCTGAGTCTTTAAAAGATGCCCAGGGGATTTGGATGCATATTAAAGTTTAAGAAGCACTGGTTGGAAAGACAGAGTCCCAAAAGTGAAATTGCTGGGTCAAGACATAGGTAAATTTGTAAGTTTGACAGGTACAGAAAAACTGACATCTGCAGAGTTTGATTTGATACATAATTCTTCTCACCTGCAATGCATAAGCATCTGGGGAGAATAAAAAAAAATCCATATCCAGCAGTGCAAAATATGGGGAGTAGGATTCCGTGGGTCTAGTGTGAGCTTGGAATCTGCACTGTGTACACTGTCTGGGTGATTCATATCTTTCCAGGTTTGGGAAAACTGGCCTAATTACATGCCCAACCTTTGACTCTAGAGGCTTCTTTTGGGCTCTTGGACATTCTGACCAGAAGGGTCTTTTAACTCTCCATCCAGTGACAGCAAACTCAAATGTCCACAAGAGCTGGATGGATAGTGCTCGTGACTAAAGTGTGCCAGTTTATAGTAGGTCTGGTTTTTACTGACATCGAAGTAACAAAAAAGTTAGAAAGCATGCACTCCAAGCCAGACAAATTTGGGCTGAAGTTGGATCTACACTCCATGAGTCTGTGACCTTTGGCATTCTCACAATGCACTTTTTCACAGAAATAAAAATAAAAAGAATCTGTTTTGGACTTCCGTGGCAGTCCAGTGGATAAGAATCAGCCTGCCAATGCAGGGGACAAAGGTTTGATCCCTGGTCCAGGAAGATTCCATGTGCTGTCGACCAACTAAAGCCCCTGTGTCACAACTACTGCGCATGCGCTCTAGAGCCTGGGAATTGCACCTACTGAAACTCTTGCTGCTAGAGCCTGTGCTCTGAAACATGAAAACCCACCGCAATGAGAAACCCACAAACTTCAACTGCTAGAGAGAAGCCCCTGCTCGCCACAACTAGAGAAAGACTGCGCACAACCGTGAAGACCCAGTGCAACACCCCCCCACCAAAAACCTTTAAAAATGGTGCACCTTAAACAAGTCTTTAGACAAAAGGAATGTGGGGACTTCCCTGGTGGTTTGGCTAAGGGTTTCCACTCCCAATGCAGAGGGCCCGGGTTCAGTCCCTGGTCAAGGAACTAGATCCCACATGCCACAGCAAAGACCCAGTACAGCAAAATAAATAAAAATAAGTATTTTTTTTTAATCTGTTTTTGCAAATAGTCTCATATAACCTGGCAAGGACACAGTGTTGAAAATCTTAGGAATCAAGGCTCCCACTATACACCTGGCAAAACTGGGCCCAGAGTACAGAAGGGGTGGCCCTGAGTCCTCAGAAAAGCTTAGCCAGTATTTACTGACCACCAGGCAATGTGTTCAGTGCTGGGGGACTTCAGCCTGCAGGTCCCAGTCCTCAAGGACGGAGGGGACAAACACAGAGCAAGCAAGTGGTGGCCAGCGAGTGGGGGCTGTCCAGTGACGTGACTCGGTTCCCGGGGCCATAGGGAGTCCCCAGGAACAAAGGAGGTTTTCATAGAGGAGGTAAGGCTGAGAGAGACGTTGGTGGTTTTCGGTTTTTGTTCATGTCAAGAAGGGATTTAGAACAGAGTTGGCAAACGTTTCCTGTAAAGGACCAGATGAAGTATTTTAGGCTTTGCAGGCCACACTGTCTCTGCCGTTCTGTTGTTCTGTCTGTTGCAGCACAAAAGCAGGCCCAGGTGACAGGTAAACGGCTGGGCGTGGCGGGGCGCCAATACAAGTTTATTTAGGGACTGTGAAATGTGAATTTCATGTAATTTTCACATGTCACGAAGTAGTCTTCTTTCTTTCCTCCAGCCATTTAAAACTGTAAAAACCATTCTTAGCTCACAGGCAGCCCGAAAACAGCCAGTGGGCTGGATTCGGCTGGTGGCTGGATTTTGTCCACCCCTGATTTGGTAGGTGAAGAGCAGCTTGCCAGGCCAGTGGGAGAAGGGTGTTCCAGGCAAGGAGGGCGGCAGGCACAGGGACAGGGAGGAGAAGACTGAGCAGAAAAGCGGGGCTCACAGTGCCGCCTCTTGGGAATTCCCGGTGGTCCGGGCGTTAGAACTCTGCACGTCCCCTGCAGGGGGCGCGGGTTGGATCCCTGGTTGGGGAACTAAGGTCCTCCGTGCCTTGGAGTAGTACGACCAAAAATAAATAAATAAATATTAAAAAAGAAGAAGAAGTAGTAGTGTAGATAGCACCTCCCTATCTAACCCCTTGTTGCCAAATTCTTCTGATTGTTAAGAGAAGCTGGGAACGTACACACTGCGCACGTTATTATGTGCTGGGATGGTTCTGGGCACCAGAGAATCCATGGAGGGCGAAATAGCCAGAAGATACTGCTTGCAAATTCATGGAGGCCCGATGTGAACGAAATAGCAGGTTCGATGGTGGCAAGTGCGATGGAGAAACGTAACACAGGGCGGGGGCAGAAGTGTCGGGGGAATGTGGACTTTCAGGCGGGGTGTCAGGGGTACCTCTGAGATTGAGCAAAGGCTGGAAAGAGTCCCAGAAGGGGCCGTACGGTACCCTCCCCTCCCAGGAGAAGAGCTGCCCTCCCAGGTAGAGAGAGAAAAACAATACAAAGTCCTAAAGAGGGAGCCAGGCTGGAGTGTCACAGAACAGTGAGAGGTAAGCTGTGTAGCTGGAGCAGAGGGAGTGAGGGGCAGAGTCAAAGTCATTGAGGGCAGAGAGGTCACGGGGCCAGACCATGCGGGACTTTACGGCCACTGGGAGGACTTCAGCTTAGGGTCTGAGTAGGTGGGAGCCATGGAAGATTCTAAGCAGAGGAGAGAGAGGACCATACCTAGGTCTTCACTGTATCCCTCTGGCTGCCTGTGGGAATGGACAGGACATGGGGGAATGGAGGTGGAGAGAAGTCACTGGCCTCTGGAGATTTGCATTTTGAAGGTGAAGCTATAGAATTTGCTGATGTTCAGGATGCGGGGTGTAAGAAATTTAGATCTTCCTGTGAAAACTTTCTAGATGTAATTGATGGCAACCAAGTCAAAACTGAAAATATCTCCCGCCGGGCCACTAAAGCCTTGTGTAGGCGGCTAGCTTGCAGTCTTTCTTGTATATCAGGTCTACCTCCCATGTTTTGAATCTTTCGTTATGATTTTACGTTTCTCATGTTCCTATGTCCTTTTCCAAACTAGATTGGGATCCACCTTTAATCAGGGGTGGGGACTGTACTTTTTCTTTTTATGTTTCATGATGAGGTTAGTGACTGTGGGAGTGGGTGGCTGGGTGGGGCACATTTTCCCTCCCCATGGTTATCTGTTCAGTAGACATTGGTGGAACATCTAACCACAGCAGGAACTTTCTGAGAGGGTCAGACCCTGAACATACCAGCCCTGAGAGGTCTGTTCTTCTCAGACCCTGCAGTCAGGACTCCTGAAATAATCTTTTCCCCTTAAACCTGCTCAGATCTTCTACCCTGAAAACTCAAAATATGTTTCTCTCCTTCCAGATACAGCTCTGTCTGGCCCGATTTCTCCGAAAGGCACTGCTGCTCTGGACCAAATCCTTCCGCCCGAGCACAGACCCTGGCCCTCTGATGCTGGCTTCTGCTCTAGTGTCCCCACCCCCAGAGGTCACTGCCAAGTTTCCCTGGTTCCCCAGCTGTGACAGCTACTGCTGCATCTTTCCTGAACTCACCTCTGTTCAGGGGTTTTTGTTGCCACTGAACAAACAGCCCTTGCTTCTGGAAATTCCACCGGTTCCTGTGAAGCTGCTCCTCCCTGGGTCCCTGCCCCCTTGGACCCCCCCTCCCCCGCCTCTTCTTTCTCTAGAATAAATGTCCTGAGTCAGTGGATGGAATAACCAGTGCCTTTAGAATTGTGGAGTTGGAGAAGACTCTTGAGAGTCCCTTGGACTGCAAGGAGATCCAACCAGTCCATTCTGAAGGAGATCAACCCTGGGATTTCTTTGGAAGGAATGATGCTAAAGCTGAAACTCCAATACTTTGGCCACCTCATGAGAATAGTTGACTCACTGGAAAAGACTCTGATGCTGGGAGGGATTGGGGGCAGGAGGAGAAGGGGACGACCGAGGATGAGATGGCTGGATGGCATCACGGACTCGATGGACGTGAGTCTGAGTGAACTCCGGGGGATGGTGATGAACAGGGAGGCCTGGCGTGCTGCAATTCATGGGGTCGCAAAGAGTCGGACACGACGGAGCGACTGAACTGAACTGAACTGAACAGGCCAGGAAGGGGCTTCGCGCATAGCTCAGTCGGTAAAGCATCTGCCTGCAATGCAGGAAACCTGGGTTTGATCCCTGGGTTGGGAAGATCCCCTGGAGAAGGAAATGGCAACCCACTCCAGTATTCTTGCCTGGAGAATCCCACGGGCAGAGAAGCCTGGCAGGCGACAGTCCATGGGGTTGCGAGAGTCGGACACGGCTTGGCGACTAAACCACCACCACCACCACAGGCCAGGAAGGTGAAAGCGCTGACTGAAGTGACCTGCAGGTGTTCTTTTAAGTATAAACTTGAGTTGGTTATTAAACACGAAAAGTGGAGGACACTTACTGAGTATTTAACAAGTGTCCATCCCTCCTCTAAGCACTTTAGATATGTGTTGATTCTCATAACAACTCTTGGAGGTGGCTATGATTGTTATTCCCATTTTTCAGATTGGAAACTGAGGCACAGAGAGGTTGAGTAACTTGCTTGAGGCCATACAGCTTGTTGGTGGCAGAGCTATAATTTGAACCCAGGGCGTCTGACTCAAGGGCATAGAAACATAATCGGATGATTCTACAATCGGATTCTACTACAACTCTGCAGCTATCAATACCTTCTCTCCACCACCCCTAATTTGCCAAATAAAGGAAATCCTATCTATTTACTGTTAATTCCCCCATCCCATTTCTCAAGTGGACAATGTATTGATCTCAGAATATCTGGTGGGAGAGATCCTGCCCCTTTCGCCAATTTCACTAAAATTTACACTCCATAGACTCTTAAGAGATGCTTGCTCCTTGGAAGGAAAGCTATGACAAACCTAGACAGCTTATTAAAAAGCAGAGACATCACTTTGCCAAGAAAGGTCCATATAGTCAAAGCTATGGCTTTTCCAGTAGTCATGTATGGATGTAAGAGCTGAACCATAAAGAAGGCTGAGCACTGAAGAATTGATGCTTTCAAATTGTGGTGCTGGAGAAGATTCTTGAGTCTCTTGGACAGCAAGCAGATCAAACAAGTCAGTCCTAAAGGAAATTAACTCTGAATATTCATTGGGAGGACTGATGCTGAAGCTGAAGCTCTAATACTTTGTCTACCTGATGCGATGAGCCAACTCATTGGAAAAGACCCCGATGCTTGGAAAGGTTGAAGGCAAAAGGAGAAGGGGGTAGCAGAGGATAGATGGTTAGAGAGTATCACTGACTCAATGGACATGAATTTGAGCAAACTCTGGGATACAGTAGAGGACAGAGGAACCTGGTGTGCTATAGCCCACCGGGGTTGCAAAAAGTCGGACACAACTTAGCAACTGAGCAACGACAAGGCACTCACTTGGACCCCGCTATCTCCTTCTGAGCTACTGTTCTAGAGAAATACTGTGCCAAGTGGGGCAAGCCCAGGAGGTTGAAGGCAGCAAAGTTCCTAGTAATGAAAACTCGGAAGCAACCTAAGAGTCCATCCACAGGGGAATGAAAAAGAAAATTTGCATATTCCAATCACAGCATGTATGTGGCAGGTTAAGGAAGGAAATAGAATTTAAGTGTTGACTTAGAAAAACCCATGGCTTACAGAGGGGCAAAAAAGGGAGTTCCAGAACAATGCTGAGACGATCCTGGCATTCCATAGATGTTTCTGGAGCACCAGCTCTCTGCCTGACACTGCTCAAGGCACTGAGAATACAGCAGGGAAGAAACCAACAGCTTACCATAGTTGCTAACATCCTCCCTAGGCGGAGCCCGGAGACTGTGTTGGGTGTGGTAAACTCAATGAACAAATAGGTAATAGCAGAAGGTTTCCCATTTTTGTAAAAAGATTCACCACAAAATAATCCTTGTGTTTTCTAGGTGTATTTATTTATGTGTATAAATGCACAGGAAAAAGTCTGCAAGGAAGCACCCCAAACTGCCGGCAGCACGATTCTGTGGGTAACGGCAGGTGCCTGGTGGTCCTCCAAAAGTGCTTTAGCTTTGCAGAAGAATGTACCCATGTATCATCTGTGTAACGAAAAATGAGTAATAGTTAGCAACTGGGACCCACATGCCATGCTGGTGGAAATATAAAATGGTACAACCACTTAGGAAAGCTATTGGCAATTTCTAATAAAAGTAAAGCGTGTGACTCAGCAATTCCCCTCCTAAATGTTAGCTTAAAAGAAATGAAAACCTATGTCCACACAGAGGTGGGTGCACCAGGGTTTAGAGTGGCTTTACATGTAACAGCCTCAAAGCAGAGACAAGACAGAAGACCATCATGGGGAGAAGAGACCAACACACTGTACGTCCACACACTAGAACATTATTCCGCAATCAAAAGGAGCAAGCTATTGATATGCGAACACAGCTAAAAGCATTATATGGAGTGAAAGAAACCAGGCAAAAAAGGCACGTACCATGTGATTCCAATTATATGACAGGCAAAACTAATCTATGGTGATAGGAATCAAAAGGATGGTTGCCTGTGGGGGTTGTGGGTTGACAGGAAGGGGACCCGAGGGAACTTTCTGGAATGACAGGAATGTTCTAGATCTTGACTGGGAGGTGTACCTGGTGTAGGGATTTGTGAAAATTCATTGAATCACTCACTTTAATTTGCGCACTTCACTGTAACAAATTTCATAATAATATTCGTAATAGAATAACCACCAAAGCCCGGAGAGGAATATTCTGACGTGTTGAGTGTTTATTTCTAAATGGTAAAAATATAGGTGATTTTCATTGCCATCATATGCACATCTGGGGTTTTCCAAAGTTCCAGCAATATACATATAATCCTTTAGTGATCAGAAAAAAGAGTAAAGAAAAGGACATGGCCTATGCATTTACATAAAAAAAGAACATATGCCTCTTCTGTGCATATTTTATTTGTTTAGTCATTTTAAGGGGGTATGTTTTCTAAGAAGAAGGAAGGGAAGAGAGGAGGGTGAGAACAGGAAAATTTTCCGTCCTTTTGTTTTCAACAAAGATTAACTGGAAAGCAGCAATATTCAAAGATTGTTGTGAATAAGCGAAAATAATTCAGAGCCAGAGATTTGTTAGTCAAGAAACTTGTAGTAGTGCTGAGCATGTGGGGGATCCTGTCTGCCTCTAAAAGAGTGGCTGAAAAAGGCCCCCTCATCCTTGATTTTTCCTTCCAACCTCTGCCTCTGCACAACTCCTCTTTCCACCGTGCCCCTGGAGGCCGGAGTGCTTTCCTTTTTTCTGAATCCCCAGAGCCCAGTGCTGTGCTTTGCACCAGGTGGGCCCTTTGCCCAGGCTCTACGCATTTCATTTTTTTTTTTTAAGAAAGTCCCAGAGCAGGTCCCAGGCATGGGTAGGTCCCTAGCTTTTCACACTTTTACCCCACATTGAACCCATCCCGGGCTGAGGAGGAACTGAGAGGTTGACCTTCTATTCCCTTGGGGCCAGGAACAGATACTTAGGGGATTCCCAGACACGCTGTAGAAACTCCTGCCTTGCCTTGAAAGGTCATGCTGGTCACCTCTGGCCTGCTTTCTCTCTCCCCAGTTCTGGTTTCCTTGAGATGCATGGGTGGGTAGAGGCCGAGACAGCAGGGCCAACCTCAGGTCTTGCTCCCCTTCTGCTCCTCTGGCCTCTGGGGAGCTCAGGCCTGCGGCAGGACTGGGACCAAGTTTGTTTGCAGTCTTTGGCCGAGGAGCCACGGGGCCACTGGCATTGTTTTCTGCTTCCCGCAATACCATAAAAGCTTTGCTGAGGCCCAGGGAGCGTCTACAAAGTGCTCCTCTCCGGCTTTTTGGCGGCTTTTTATCTTTGGATCCAGGCAAAGCTGTGGAGGGGCAGGGGAAGACCGAGGCCCCGAGTCAGTTGCAGCAGCGGGCGGGCGCGCTGTGGGGAGGTGGTCATGTGAGATGTACAGGATGCCCGCGCTGCAGGATAACGGGGATTGGGATGGGGTGGAGACCTCCATCCATAAAGTGGGCTGGGAGGACCCGGGGAGCCTGTATTCTGTCTTGCTGTGGCAGCTGCTGAAAAGTCCTGCTGGAGAAGGGAATCAGAAGGTACAGACAGGATACTGCGCATACCACCAGAAAGTTCTTTCCTTCTTATCTTGACGTTATAGTCTTGATCCATCCTTTTCCAAGCCAGGTAACCCCCTCTCACCATACACACCATAGCCTCTAGCTAGGCTCCCTGTTTCATGCAATCCAGGCTCCTCTAATTTACTCACGGTGTGACCCTGGGCAAGTCACCTTACCTCTCTTTGCCTCAGTTTCTTCATCTGTAAAATGGCATCATAATCATTCCCATTGTTATGAGGAGGTAATGAATTAATATACGGAAATTGCTTAGAACAGTGGCTGGTATGCAGTAGGTATTATAAAAGGATTGGTGATGATCTTTTATTATTATTATTTTTTATTACTGCAAGCTATTCTCCATCCAACAGTGTGACCATTTAAAAACCTGAATCAGAATCAGGTCATGGATTTAAACACCTTTGCTTAAATCCCTCCCCAGGGTGCCCACTGTGCTTAGCATAAAATCCACGTGTGGACTGTCTCCACATTACTAATCTGACTTCATTGCCTGCTACTCTTTTCATTATTGCTCCCACCTCACCAGCCTCCTTGCTGTCCCGGAATGTTCCAAGTGTGGTTCAACCTTGGGGACTTTGCACTTGCATTTTTTCTGCCTAGGAAGCTATTTTCTCACTTTATAGAGTTGGTTCTGACTCAGCATTCAAATCTCAGCTTAACCATTACTTCCTTCAGAGAGTTTTCCCAAATCACCCTATCTGGGTACACGCCTTCTTATGTTTCTCTATGAAAATGCCTTGTTTATTTCTTAGCTATTATGGGCTATGCTCTCGCCAGACTAGAATATAAATGTCAAGAGGTGAAACTTTGTCTTATTCACTGTTTTCCCCCCTACATTTAGCATAATGATTAGTACACAGTAGGTGCTCAGTACATATGATTTGATTAAAGGAATGACTGCAGAAATGAGAAAAGGTCTCTAGGATTTAGAGTCTCCTGAGAGAGACTATTGATGGAGAAGCCATCCGTCTAGGGGAGAGTGGATAAGGTTTCTGGGGACTGTGGCAGATAATCAGTTCAAGTGGAACATATTTTTGAGGTGCCTGTAGGATTGCTTGAAAAGATGTTCCCTAAACACCTCACACATGGGTCTGGAGTGACCTACACTTCTTTCTACAACTGAATGAAGACCCAACTCAAGGTGGTTTAAATAACGTGACCTTATGTAGGGCAGTCTCAGGGTTGGTTAATTCAGTGGCTTAACAGCAGTATTAAAGGTCCAGGTCCTTTCCATCCACTGTGATGGCACAGTCTCTCCTCATGGGCCCAATATGGCTGCCAGAGCTCCAGACATGGAGTCTTTGTGCAACATCCACAGATCAGAAGGACAGAGAGATGCTTTTTTCCCGAGTCCTGTTTTAAGAGAGAAGAAAACTTGCAGCCCTCAGTCTTATTGTATCAAGTCTTATTGGCTGATGTGTCATATGTCTGTTCCTCATGATTGATTAAGACTCCTTAAAACTCCTTAAGATTTCAGAGAAGGCAATGGCACCCCACTCTAGTATTCTTGGCTGGAAAATCGCATGGACTGAGGAGCCTGGTGGGCTGCAGTCCATGGGATCTCTAAGAGTCGGACACGACTGAGCGACTTCACTTTCACTTTTCACTTTCATGCATTGGAGAAGGAAATGGCAGTGTTCTCCAGTGTTCTTGCCTGGAGAATCCTAGGGACGAGGGAGCCTGGTGGGCTGCCATCGATGGGGTCGCACAGGGTTGGACACAACTGAAGTGACTTAGCAGCAGCAGCAGCACCCTTAAGATTTACCTGTTGTAGGTGGGAAGGGGTTCATTGTCTTCAGAGGTGGCCAAACTTGGAGTTTTGATAGGGAGAAGGGGAGATGGTTATTCTCTACAAAAATGGTATCGTCAGTCTTCAGAAGGTGAGGTCTGAGCATACAGTCTTATTGCCAGAGAAAGCCAGTAGGACGTGGCAGTGCAAGAGAATGGGGGAAGGGAGGGAAAGGTGGGCAGGGCACCTCGCATTTACTGCTACTAAAATGTTTTAAAAAGAAGGGAGATGTCACTGTGCTGAGAGCTACTGAGTCATCGAGTAAGATCAGGATGGAGAAATAGCCACTAGGGTTGGACTTGGAGGTCCAAATTGCTGGCTTTGATGAGAGCAGTGGAATGATGGATGTTTCTGGAATTTATACCTGCATTCCCCCCTGCTGCTACCCAACTCCATGCTTTACCACTGCTTTTCTGGATTCTTAAAATAGCTTCCTTACTGATTGCTCAGACTGGTATCATATTACAGAGGTCTTTCCACGTGAAGCTGAGCAAGTCATAATTACATCCGTCAGCAGTAGGGAGCCCCTAGAGGTGCCTGAGCCAGGGAATAACTGGGTCATGGCTGCCCTTTATTGAGGTTAACCCGAGAGAGTGGTGGAGGGTGGAACAGAGGCTGGTGAGACGGGAGGCAGGAGAAGTCTCCCTCATCCTTTGTTTCTGCCTCTGTTCTTTCTAGGGCCCTGCTTGATCTTTGGAAACATTCCCTCCCCGCTTTCAGTCCGTAAGGCTCAAGTAGGACCCACTCTCCTAGCCACTCTAGTGGAAGAAGACACATGACCCAGACCTGGCTGTTGAGAGTCAGTGATTGGCCATAGGACCCAATTCTAATCAGATGGCCTTTCAAGCTGCACTTCCGGGAAAGTCTATTTCTTTCAGCCCCTAGATCCAGCTGTACCTGAAGCTATTGCAGACTTTTTACTTACATGAGCCAATATGTTCCCTGTTTTGCTTGAACTGTTTTTTGAGTTGGATTTCTGCCCCTTGCATCTTAAGAAACCTTAAATAATACAATAACTAGGGGATTTGGGAGATGAGAGTTCTCGATATGGAAGGAGAGAGTCAAGGTTGACCGCGGATCTTCCTGGGAGGATAGTATAGGCAAGTATGGGAAACCATTTATTAATTTATTCAATACATGTTTGTTGAGTATCTATACAGTTCCTGGCTCTGTTATAGACCCTGGAGATACAGCAGTGAGCAAAACAAATAAAAACTCTTCTTTGTATTGAACACATAGTCTAGTGGCTCAGGAAATAGCAATATTTATTCTGCTATCATGATTATCAACATCATCCCCGTTCATAGATGTGGAAAATGAGGCTTCAAGAGGTGAAGTCACACAGCCAGTGAGGAGCTGAGTGGAAATCTGACTTCCTCTCTCTCTGATTTCCAAATCAGCTGTGTCCACCCCACCAGGCTGGAGAGAGAGAGTACACCCATGTGGAAGTGACTTCACACTTCAGAAAGAATGCTACACGCTGGTTGAAAGGAGTAGAACAGGAATTTTCTGCATTGAAGGCTGGAGGAATCCACTGCAGGACAGAAATGTGATCAGAAGATGGGGAGATTTGAGTCACAAATCATAGTGGTTTTAGAGCTGGGAAAAGGTCATTGAGATCAGATTAATCAAGAAGGCTTTCTGAAAGGAAGGGACGCTGTGACCTGGTGTTTTTTTTTTTTTTTTTTTTTTTAAGCTTTTTATTTTATATTGGAGTATAGCCGATTAACAATTCTATGAGAGTTGCAGGTGGACAGCAAAGGGCTTTAGCCATACATGTACATGTATCCATTCTCCCCCCTCCAGGCTGCCACATACCACTGAGCAGGTTTTCCTGTGCTATACAGCACGACCGAGTTGGTTATCCATTTTAAATATAGCAATGTGTATTAATACCTGTCAATTCCAAACACAGCAGGGTCTTAAACGAAGGGAAAGGTATTGGTAGGGGAATGTGTAAGTCTGTGGCCACCTCAGTACTCCATGGGTCACATCTTCAATTGGATGTTGAATCAATTATTTTATTTTATTTTTAATTTGTTGGATGCTGATGACAGTGGGGAGAAGGAGTCCTGGTTAGTGTGACTTGACAGCTTTTGTTGTTGCTGCCGAAATCATTAGCCCCCTGCCAACAGCACCCAGATCTTGCAGGTCTGCAGGCTGGAGATACACACACAATAATGCATGAAAAAAAAAAATTATCCAACAGGAACTGTGACTCATACACATTTCTGCCGGCATGAATAAAAATATCGAGAGTGAAAGATGGATTAGTCACTGGAACACAATTTGCTTTGGAGAACTGAGTTGCCCACAGTTGCCGCTGTTCCTTATCAGCTTCTGAAATTTGGAAACTGGGCCCCTAACCTGGTGCCTACCAGGGACGTGGGTTGAAGTCTGGCTGGGTGGGTGTGGGGTTTGGGGGGCAGAGGGTGGGCTCAGTGCAGCAGGACCGGATGCTGCTGGGGCCGCACTTCGGTCCTAGAGGTGGTCTTCACTCGGCTGCTGTTCTGATGGGCCTTTGCCTGGGCTGTTCATTAGGACCACCTCGAAACCGACGTCGTCCGTTTTTTCAAGCATTCACTCCGTTATTCATTCCGTCAGTCCACTGTAAGCAAGGCGATGTGTTGGAATCTATGGGGCACCCCAAAATGGATTGAAGACAGGAGCTTACCAAGGGGCCAAGGCCATTTCAAGGGAAAACAAAAGAGACTTCCTAGATGATCCAGTGGCTAAGACTCCACGCTCCCAAGGCAGGGGCTGGGGTTTTGTCCGGGGTGCTGCAGTGAGATCCCACATGCTGCACTGAGAAGATGCTGCATGCTGAGAGCAAAGATCCCGTGTGCCCCAACTGCGACCTGGCGCAGCTAAATAAAAAAAATATTAAACGAACAAAACCCCAAAGAGCCAAGACCAGGAAACACGATATAAATGTCTACATAGAGATTTAGAGAAAGGTGAGATCTGTTTTTTTTTTTTTTTTAAGTCTAGCCCAAGGATTGGCAAACTGCAGCCTGCAGGCTACTGTTTGTATAAATAAAGTTTTATTGGAACACAGCCACACTCATTCATTTACATGTTGTCTCTCGCTGCCTTTAGCACCCCAGTGGCGGAATCACATAGCTGTGACACAGACTGCACAACCCTGAAAGTCTAACATATTTACTAACTGGCCCTTTACCCAAAACGTTAGCGAGCTCCTAATTTAGTGTGGGTCACAGACTTGCAGCTGTAAACAATAGAAACTGCGCTAGAATTTTATGAACGGTTATAAGAAGCTCACAGAATCTCAAGGGTGCCCAGGAAGTCAGTCTTGGCAACCAGACCCCAAAGAATGGTGCCCAAACCACTCTGTGGGGTGGCTCCTGGAATGGTCCTGCTGAGCTCAGACACCTGAAAACCAAAACCTCTGCTGTCACTATGCCTTAAAGCCGGATGCTTCTGCCATCTCTTTGGTCGAAGGTAAGCAAAAGACATACAGACCTGCTGACACAGCAGTTCCAGTTCTGATTGACAAGCTAAAAAATACTTGCTCACAGATACAAATGGAAATACACATGAGGATGTTGTGACACGTGGCTTCAGAGTCTGCAATGGTTTCCAGCACTAGAAAATGGAGAGGCAGAACATAGTTTTACTGGTTGGGGTTGAAACTAGCTGTAATAAACAGACCATAAAGTGTGTGAAGTCTCAGGCCCCAAGGACATTTCGCTATTTGCTCAATAAGGTGTTCCAAGGTGAAAGTTACCAAAGGGTGGTCTGTCTCCTCTCCATGGAGGCATTCAGATCCAGGCTGAGGGGTCACTCTGGGGTCATCATCCCAGTCAGTTTAGAAGGGAAAAGAGCATGGAGGAGAGGGCATGAGAGAGGTTCTACGGGCCAGGACTGGAGGCGATACGCATGGCATGTCCTGGCATCTATGGGCTAAAGCTGTTATGTGACTGCCTCTCTGCAAGGGAAGCTGGGAAATGTAGTCCTTCCGTGTGTCCTGGAGGAGGAGGAAACCATCCCTGGTGGCTCAGAGGTTAAAGCGTCTGCCTCCAATGCGGGAGACCCGGGTTCGATCCCTGGGTCGGGAAGATCCCCTGGAGAAGGAAATGGCAATCTACTCCAGTATTCTTGCCTGGAGAATCCCACGGACGGAGAAGCCTAGTAGGTTACAGTCCACGGGGTTGCAAAGAGTCAGACACGACTGAGCGACTTCACCTTCAGCAATCTACCACCGTGATACATTCACATAATGGAATCCTAAGCAACAGTCGGAAGTTACGAGTTATATTTACAAAGAGCAACAAGGAATGATCTAAAAAAAAAAAAAAAAGAGGTTGAGTGAAAAAAGTAACATAGCATGGGATGTGTAGCCCTGTAACATTTATGTAAAAATTTATAAACAACCTTTGGGCTTCCCTGGTGACTCAGATGGTAGAGTCTGCCTGCAAGGCTGAAGCCCTGGGTTCAGTCCCCAGGTCAGGAAGATCCCCTGGAGAAGGAAATGGCAATCCATTCTGGTATTCTTGTCTGGAAAATGCCATGGACGGAGAAGCCTGGCGGGCTATAATCCATGGGATCGCAAAGAGTCGAACATGACTGAGCAACTAACTTTAACTTATAAACAAGCAACCATAAAACAACATTTTATCTCTTTATATATATATTTTTTACTATGTCTATCTGGATACACTTATATCCAAATAAATGTATGGCAGATGGGCAGAAAAAACACACTTTAAATATACCCAAGTGGGTGTCCATGGGAGGGTGGGGAGTGGGGAAGGAGGAGGAGAAATGGGTGACGAAGGCAAAAATAAATGAAAATAAAATAGAGGCCATACTCTGATGTCACGATGGTGTGCATGGCCTAAAGAGTGTTGTTAACTGTGTGCATCTGAGGTCCAAATTAAAAAAAAAAGGGGGGACCGATGTATTAAAGAATAAAAGTAATATAGTCAATACATCCATTGTAGAAAATTTGGGAAATGTAAGTGTAAAGGAGAAAATAAATACCCACAATCCCACTGCCCACATGTAACTACTCTTGTTATTTTTGTACATTTCTTTCCTTTTTTGGTATGAATACATAAGACATATTGACAATATTGGGACCACAATCTATATGTAATTTACCCCACTCTTTTCCTCCCCGTTTATCCATGTATCTTGACCATGCTTCTGTTTCATTAAATAGACTTTGACAGCAGACTTTTAAATGGCTAAATAATTGTCCACATTGTGGATATTCTGTAATGTATTTAAGTATTTATCTAAGTGAGAATTTGTTGTTGTTGCTGTTGTTGAGTCACTAGGTTGTGTCTGACTCTTTGCAACTCCACAGACTGGAGCACGCCAGGCTTCCCTGTCCTCCACTATCTCCCGGAGTTTGCTCAAGTTCATGCCCATTGAGTCGGCGATGCTATCTAACCAAGTGGGAATTTAGGTCTTTTCAAATATGAGTTATTATAAGTAACACTGCAGTGAACATCTCTGTGAATCAAAGTTTATGTGAGTGTGTGATTATTTCTGTGGTTCAGATTCCTTGAATGAGAATAACTAGGTCAAAGGGCATGAACATAGATGTGTATCCAATTTTTAAGGTGTTCGGTTCATTTTTAAGTGGTGAAATGGAGAACACAGAGAGAAAATATAGAAGACATACATGTAAATCGTAATAACTTATTAAAAAGTGAGCCTTTGTGAAATCATCACCAAGGGTAAGAAATACGACACTGCCAGACCTCTCATGCCTCAGTACAGCTCATCTAAATCCCAGACCCCTACTCCCTGGTCTGGGAGGAAACCACTGCCTTGATACATACAGTAAATGTTACATTCTTTTCTTTATAGCTTTGCCATCCAAATGTACACCTCAAAGTACTGCGGTTTAATATGCTTTTGAGCACCATGTAAGTGGAATCATACGTAATGTGCTTTTGTATATCTGGCTTTGCTGGCTCCATATTACATTTTAAAGCTTCATCCACACGTTGCTGCATGGGGCTGTATGTAGTTCTTTCTCTGCCACAACTTCTCTTTTCTTTTCTATGAGTCCGTGTACATTTCACATTGCTGAGGACCTCCACTTGCGTGGCAGGGGAAGAAAGTCCTTTCTTTTGTAGAGGGATCTTTTATTTTTTCTTCAAGATTTCTGGGGGCTGTAAGATCTCATGGTGCCCTCATATTCCCTTGTAGAGCTGGTGGAGCAGGATTCTTAATGTCTGCATTTAACAGAAGAGGAAACTGAGGCTCAGAAAAAGGAACAAAATTCCAGTTCCCAGTCTCTGCTGCCACACATTTATTTGGATATATGTGTATCCAGACAGACATAGTAAAAAATAATGCCTGATATATAGTGAGGACTCAAAAAATAAATGGCAACAGTTGGTATTAGAACTTTCTCCCTTTCAGCAGAGGTTCCAGGAATGGAATTTGCCCAGCATATCTGGAAGGCAGGCTACAGTATAAATGGCACTTGGAGAGGGCGCGGCTGTTTGTGTTTCTGCTGGCTAAAGAGGAAACCATCAGTTTTCAGTAAAAGTTACCAATGAGATTGCCAGGTGTCTGGATTTGGACTGGGCAGTCCTATTTTTTGAGCATTGAGTCCAGGAAACAAACCAAAAAAAACCCCCAAAAACCCAGACATATAAATGTGTGTCCAGTATGTCTGCTGAAACCATCTGGCAACTCTTGCTACAGAATTTCAAGATACACCATCCAGGTCAATCTCCGGGCTTGACTAAGTTGTAGAATTTACCTTTTATGCACCAGTCTATTTCTGAATCTTTTTCTTCACTTTTACCCCCAATCCAGGCTTCATGTTAGGAATCTTAGATCTCTGCTTCACTGGAAAAGCATATGGCAAAATAGTAGTCCTCTCTGGGGCATCTGCCTTTTAAGAGAGAAACTGGAAGTGGGAAATACTTATTTCAAAGAATGAGGTGACCCTAATACAAGAAGTGCAGATGTGGATGGCTCTACAGTTGGTTAATTTAGGAGCTCAGTGACGTCAAAGATCTAGGTTCTTCCCATCTGTCATTTCTGCCATCTTTGAATGATCAACAATGTCCTTCCTCATGGTGTCAAGATGGCTGCCACACCTCCAAACATCATGGCTTCACTTGGTTATAATAACTAATACTCAATCGAGTATCAGCAGCATCCCATGCACTTTCAAGTTAATAAGTATTTTCATCCGCAAAACAACCCTGTGAGGTAGGAACTCTTATTGGTTCCATTTTACAGATAGATGCATCAAAGCTGGAAGACATAGTCACTTGCACAGTTACACAATAGGAAGTTGTAGGGCTGGAATTTGAACCCAAGCAGCTGGTCTCTAGAGCTACAAGGTCCAAAGTCTAGAGGGAAAGGAAAGGACCAGGTCAGCAGCCAAGCTAGGATCGGAACTGAAGGTCCTAAGCATTTCCTTCTCTCTTTCCTCCAGGCTATGTTTCCAAAGCTTTCAGAAGGAATATGACTTGGCAAAGCACTGGAACCATGAATCAATCTAATATCTATTATGTTCAGATCAGACCTTGAACCAGAGCTTTCTGGAGATATCTGCTTCTAAAAGCAAGGGATTCTTTGGACGAGTTTTGTCTTGGGGAGTTGCAGGTGGCCCCACTAAGAGTAGCAGGAAGAGAACTGTGGTTTGGTCTGAAGAAATGAACCCTGGCCTGCGTGTGCAGCCTTGGGTCGGGCTGTCCAGCTGTTCTGTCCAATGCTAAGGGTGGAGACACCTCTCTCCTTGTCTCAGAAGGCTGCTCTTGGTGCTTGGAATGGGAAAAGATTCTCTGGGCAGCTAGCCTGACTTACTGAGAACTCACTTGAATCTGGGAAATGATTGGCAATTTGGGACAGTTCGATAATGTGATTCTCACCTGGCTTGTTCGACTTGGGATGGAGAAAAAACCACCCCTTGGGGCTTCCCTCGGAGAAGGCAATGGCACCCCACTCCAGTACTCTTGCCTGGAAAATCCCATGGACGGAGGAGCCTGGTGGGCTGCAGTCCATGGGGTCGCAAAGAGTCGGACACGACTGAGCAACTTCAGTTTCACTTTTCACTTTCATGCACTGGAGAAGGAAATGGCAACCCACTCCAGTGTTCCTGCCTGGAGAATCCCAGGGACGGGGGAGCCTGGTGGGCTGCAGTCCATGGGGTCGCACAGAGTCGGACACGACTGAAGCGACTCAGCAGCAGCAGCAGCAGCAGGGGCTTCCCTGGTGGCCCAGTGGTAAAGAGTTCACCTGCCAAGGTGATCAGGGTTCAATCCCTGATCTGGGAAGATCCCACACACCGAGCAGCAACTGAGCCCACGCGCCACAACGACTGAGTCAGGGCTCCAGAGCCCGGGAGCTGCAACTGTTGAAGCCCACGTGCTCTAGCGAGAGCCCGTGCTCCGCAACAAGAGAAGCCACCACAGCCGGAAGGCCACGCACCACAAGGAAGAGCAGCTCCTGCTCGCCACAGCTAGAGGAAGCCCGTGCGGTAACCAAGACCCAGCAATGCCAAAAGCAAGCAATGGGTAAATAAAGTGAAAAAAACCACCCCTTGCTTTCCCTTGTTATCATTTTAAAAAGCAGAGCTTGGGAAGTAGGGGTGGCCTTCAAATCCTGTGGGTTGTTGCTTAGTCACTCAGTCGTGTCCGACTCTTGTGACCTCATGGACTGTAGCCCGCCAGGCTCCCCTGTCCATGGGATTCTCCAGGCAAGAATACAGGAGTGGCTTGCCATTTCCTTCTCCAGGGGATCTTCCTGACCCAGGAACTGAACCAGGTCTCCTGCATTGAAGGCACATTCTTTACCAACTGATCTACAAGGGAAGCCCAAATCCTGAGCCCACAGAATCTGAGAGCGTCTCATTAGGGAATAAGGAACTCTGTGTAATGTTTCCAAGCAGCATTCACTTCTTCCGCACAACTGTGAAACTTCTGCAACAGAAACGAAATGGTATTTCCCACTATTTGCGAAGTACACGGTGACAGAAATTCTACAGTTGTCCCTGTAGGAGAGAATTCCCCTATTATTACGGTTACTTTTTTTCTCGCTAAGATGAAATTTTTTTTCTTCCCCCTTTCTCTCCGTTCTTTTGGTGAATGTTTCCCAGCTAGAGTTGATGTCAGGACCTGCCCTGGAAGACAGGGATCTAAGGGGCTTCCAGCTGAACATCCTGGATGGGAGGGGTGGAAGTGAAGAGGAAGAAGGGAGGAGAGGTCAGGCTGAAACAGGGAGAGAAAAAGGAAACCTCCCCTCGCTTGTGATTGCTTAGTCACGTTCGGTTCAGCGAGCTGCTCTGTGCCAGGCTTAGCTGGGAGGCGGCCAGCCCTGGACTAAGGGAGTCCCCACTGATCACACAGAGTGCCGAGCTCTCTATCTGAGTAAGGAGACCTGGGCAGGCAATGACCTGAGGCAGAGGCCTGGAGGTGCCACCAAACAACTCTGGAAAAGTTGAAAGGATCCCTTGATTCGTTTGTTTATTTATTGATGGATTGCTAATCTGGTTATTGCTTTTCTCCTCCTGCTCTGGAAACACCAGGAGGGAAGGAACCTTATCCACTGTAGTCACTGCTGTAGCCCAGCCTGGCGCAGAGTAGGTCTTCAATAAACACTTGAATGAATGACAGAAGGAACTTGCTGTCTTTCTTTGTCAAATGCCTCACTGTCTGCTCCCCTTGCTGGCGTGGGGTCAGCTCCAGGAGGGCCTGAATGGTTATGTCTTGCTGACTTCCGTGGTCCCAGCTCCTCCTTCCATGTGCAGAACTTCGTAGGTGCTTGTGGCGGACACCTCACTTTCTCCTTGTTTTTTTTTTGGCTGCACCATACGGGATCTTAGTTCCCCAAAGAGGGCTCGAACCCATGCTCCCTGAAAGGGGAGCGTGGAGTCTTAACCATTAGACTGCCAGGGAAGTCCCAGATGCTTCTCTCTTAATAACAGAACCCCAAGCTGTTCAGGCAGCCATGTCCCAGGAGATGGAGCAGGATTGTTTTAAGTTGATGGTTACAACCTCGCTCATGGTCAAGGACTATTTAAAGGTGGTCATGTGTCCCAGTCTGGCCTATGAGGTGTAAGGGAGAGCCTGCTTGCTGTGGGCTCTGGAGAAAGTTTGATAAGAGAGAGGCCCTTTATCCTCTTCTTTCCTTTCCTGCTTTGGAGTGGTGTTAGCAAGCGATGTGGGGGATACAGCAGCCATGTTGTGACTGTGAGGCTCCAAACGTTGGAAGAAAAGCCACCATGATGAGGACTGCAGGGTCGCAGGTGCCTTGGTCCTTGATGAAGTCACCAAGTCCTGAACCAGGCTGAGAAGCCAGCCTCTCCTCGGGACCTCTTGTTAAATAAACAACCTCTTATGGGTCGCAAAGAGCTGGACACAACTAACACTGTAATTGGAGAAAGTTTGATAAGAGAGAGGCCCTTTATCCTCTTCTTTCCTTTCCTGCTTTGGAGTGGTGTTAGCAAGCGATGTGGGGGATACAGCAGCCATGTTGTGACTGTGAGGCTCCAAACGTTGGAAGAAAAGCCACCATGATGAGGACTGCAGGGTCGCAGGTGCCTTGGTCCTTGATGAAGTCACCAAGTCCTGAACCAGGCTGAGAAGCCAGCCTCTCCTCGGGACCTCTTGTTAAATAAACAACCTCTTATGGGTCGCAAAGAGCTGGACACAACTAACACTGTAAGCACCGTATGATTTAACCCATCAGTAGCCCATTTTCTCCTCCGCGAGCTGAATGCATCTGAGTAGATTCAGTACTCAATGCAAGAATTGAATAAATAAAAGCCTTCACCTCTGGAGTGCTTCCCTGGTAGCTCAGGTAGTAAAGAACCTGACTGTAATGCAGGAGACCCTGGGTTGATTCCTGGGTCAGGAAGATCCTCTGGGGAAGGGATAGGCTACCAACTCCAGTATTCTTGGGCTTCCCTTGTGGCTCAGCTGGTAAGGAATCTGCCTGTAATGTGGGAGACCTGGGTTCGATCCCTGGGTTGGGAAGATCCCCTGGGGAAGGGAAAGGCTACCTACTCCAGTTTTCTGGCCTGGATTGGACACAACTGACTCCACTCCCCAAACCTGGCAGCCTCATCTACCTCTTACCCTTGACTCTGTGTCCAGGGGAACATAACTCATTCAAGGCCCAGATCAAGCATCGCCTTGTCCAAGATCAAAAAGAACCAGCTCAGAGAGGGCAGAAACCACCTTACTTCCTCCCTGTGTCCTGAGGCACCTGCAGTATTTACCCAGAGGCCACTGGGAGAATAATCCTGGGTGTTTGGAACAGCCCAAAGTCGCCTTGTCCAAGATCAAAAAGAACCAGCTCAGAGAGGGCAGAAGCCACCTTACTTCCTCCCTGTGTCCTGAGGCACCTGCAGTATTTACCCAGAGGCCACTGGGAGAATAATCCTGGGTGTTTGGAACAGCCCAAAGGATGATTACAGCCTACAGGGGGATACTACTGATACCTGAATCAGCCAGTCTACACACAGACAAGACAAGCTCTGGGTCCGGAAGAGGGGCAGGTCAGGAACTGTGAGTGCAGTTTGGAGAGTGGGGCCGGGCTAAGAGGGCTGTTCATACCTACAATATTAATCAAGAAACACGAACAGAGAACTTTCACCTGCGGGGCATTGTTCCAAGTAGCCCCTATGGATTAACACACAACCCTGTACAGAACCCCATGAGCTAGGTACCACGGTCATTCCCATTGTCTAGATGAGAACATCGAGGCTCTTGAGGCAAGGAAACCAGGGCAAGGTCACCCAAAGAAACTAGCAAGGGTGGGAGCTGGGGTTTTAACCTGAACAGCCCCCGGGGTGATCTTCCCTTCGCATCTTCCTGTGAGGCAGGTGAGGACATTTGTCGAGCCCTTCGCTGACGATCAAGGTCACACAGGGCAGCCTAGACTGGCAGCAGAGTTTCCCAAGGCATTATCAAGAGAGGCGACAGCCCAGTTCCGGAGCAGCCCGATCACCCCAACGGCTCCGCGCGCCCCGCGGGATGCCTCTGAGGCGATCCTCGCGAACCCCTCCCCGGGGACCGTGGCCGCAGGTTGTGGGGACCCACGCCGGAGCCCCCCACCCCCACCCCCGCCGATCTCCGCAGCAGGGCTGGCGGCCGGATTGGAGACTGTCCCTGCGCTCCCCCGGGGGCGACACTCACCGACTGCAAGAAGCGCAAGGTGCCCACGTAGTCCCTCTCGGTGCCCAAGATCTCGTTGAGGACACAGAGGCGGAGGCGCAGCTGGCGCTCCGACTCCCGGGCGGCTGCACAGGGGCCGGAGTTGGGCGCAGCGGCGCCGTGAGCCAGGGGGTCCGGTGGGGCACTGTCCCCAGCCCCGTCGCCACCGGGATCGCGGCCGCCGGACACCTCCATCCTAGCGCGGCCGCGCGGCACCAGCTCCTTCCCCCGGCGCGGAGATCGCGCAGAGCGGCGACTCAGGCGTCCAGGCGCCCCATCCCGGACGGGGCGCGCCGGCGGGCCGGGCCCCGCGGCGGGCCCGGCGCAGAGCGCGGCGGGCGGGCTGGCGGGCGGGCCTGGG
>SJYT01010502.1:370374-452476 GCA_006410635.1 Cephalophus harveyi | reverse complement strand
AAAAAAAAAAAAAAAATCTGCTCAGTTTGAAGCTGGCAGTTTCTGAATTAAAGATGTAGGCAGCCCTGGTGTCTCTGAGCAATGTCAGCTTCCAGGGAACTCCTCACTTCTCCTTCTGAGCCACTCCCTGCTGCTTAGTCTGGAAGAGAAAGAGCAAAGACAAGCCAGTTTTTACATTAATGGGGAAGAAAAGATACCTCATACTCCCACATCCTCGCCCTGGATGTTGTGGTGCCTTTCGGAAGAGATAGGAGATGGTGTTTGGGTTCACTGTGGTTTTAAATTGTCCATGTGTAGAGTCCAAGGAAGCTGAAATAATGGAAATTGATTAGAGTCAACCATTCTTCTTATTAAAAAAGAACAGGAAAAAGATAAAAGACTTCTACACTTCCATATCATCACCTTGACACTTTGAATCTGCTGAATTCATCCTTTTTCTTTCTTTTGGACTGCCCCGTCCATTTTGAGATGAGCTAGTTCTGACGTTGACATCTTGGATCACTCTCGCACCTGTCCTGGCCTCAGTTTCTCCACTTGTCAGAGGCAGGGAGGGGAAGCCAGGCTTTCTTTCTGCCTTGTCTTTTTGGGTGTCCCCAAGCTTGTGCCAGCAAACGGACTGATTGTGTAACTTGACCAGCCGTACCTCACTTGTGAGCTTCAGGAGACCTCTCTTGTTTTGCTTTATCAGAAACGGTCCCTAAACCACCCAAGGTCTTTCCGTTTTGAAAACCCAGGGCTTGGAGCTTCACGAACTGCTAATTACCAAGGCTTTCCATGGCAGCCAGGCTGGCAGCCTGCAGGTTGTGAGTCTCTCTTGTCTTCCCACTCCCTCCTCCCAGCCTTTATGTTATACTTCCTGAGGGACTGTTCCTGCTTGGAAGAAATGTTGGGTAATCCCTCCTTGCTTTTAATTCCATGTGGCAGAGGCAGGTCTCCAAGGGCTGCCGTGGCCTCCTTGAGTCCCTCGTTTTAAGGTCCCCTTGCCAGTAGAAATGAAGCCTCTGTGGTAGACTGAGCATTATGGGAAATGTGGAAAAACCAGGTCTTAAGTTTCTGTGCTGGAGGAGGGCATGTTCTAGCCAAGGGTGGCAGTATATGAGTGTTTCCAGAAATCCACGTATGAGGTTGAGCTCTGGAGCCAGACTGCTGGGGGTCGGGTCCTTGGGCTCTGTGACCTTAGGCAAGTGGCTTAACCTTTCTGAACCTCACTTTCCTCATCTGTAAATGGAGAATGATAGTACATCTTATAGGGTTTTGAAGAGGATAAGTGAATTATATTAATATATATATAAAGCACTTAGAACATTGCCTAGCAGGTTGTAAGGCAATTCTAAATATGAGTTCTTATAATTAATTGTTATATGATACTTAAAGATTACAGATGATTAGGATTATAGGATTCTAGTAGCCAGCAAGCAGGAGTAGTCAGGGAGGGCTGCCTGGAGGAAGTGAGATCTGAGTCGTTACTGAAAGGAGGACAGGAACTCTGGGTGAATTTCCTTTTGAGCATCTGCATTCCAGAACGAGTGGTTTTGTTTGGTTCTGGGTTTGGGGGCTCTCAGGTTCCTCCAGAATCTCCCCATCTTTCCTTACCTCCTTCAGGAGCTGGATTGCACTTCCTCCCTTATCTACAGTGGGGCCTGATGACTTTGGTGCCATATTCTCTGTCTGTTTATTGAAGAGCCACGGGAAGGGAAGGACAGCCCTCTCATATTGACGCTGGATCTCTCTTGGAGGACCCTCTAGAGGTGGCAGGAGAAGATGCCTCGGGTTTTGAGAACCTTGGGTCTCAGCCTTTGGAAGCCCTGGCTCTGTGAGGTGCATCGTGTATCCTCTTGTTAATAATGATAATGACAATGCTATTACTGCCCGTCATTACTGCATAGGGGCTGACACTGATTCATTGCGTACCCTTCTATCCACTCTTTTGATCTTTCCAGCACCCCTGTGAAGGAAGTGCTGTCTTATCCCCATTGGCAGATGAAGAAGCTGAGGCAAAGAGTTTAAGTGAGCTGTTCATGTAGACAGCTGCCTACCCTGGAACTCATGTCTGCAGCCACTTCACAGACTGCGTCTGGCTTAAAAGGGCTTGACTCATGACTTATGGAGGTGGCAGAACTGGGATTTGAACCCAGGTCTGTGTGACCCTTACCCTCTGCCTGGGCTTCCTCTGGTTACTTCCCCTCTGTGATGCCTGTCTCTTCCGCAGAACGGGCACAGCTTAGAAGAATGGAAATGTCAGGCTGCTGGGTTCCTCCTCTGTACTCCGTGTCTCTTCATGGCGTGAGGGTTGGGGTTGGGGCTCTGGAGCCAGCCTGCTGGTGTTCAAACCCTGGCTTTACTCCACACTGCCTGTAGGTGGCCCTGGGCAGGTCACCAGCCTGCTCCGTGTCTCAGTTTCCCCATCTGCATAATGGGCACAGTATGGCAGCTGCTGCATCATAGAGGAAAGGTTGCATTTCCAGTGAGCCTGAGGTTATCTCTGTTAGCACTGTGCCAGGCACACAGTAGGTGCCCAGAATGCTCTGGTAGCTTTTTGAGGGGATGTGCAGCATTGGGGGGCAGAAGAGTTGGCCTTTTTGGGGCTCAAAGTCTTCCCCCTTAAAAAGAGGCCGGGTGATCCTTGAACCCACTTGCCTCATGCTTATATTGGTTTGGGGTCTCCACCTTCAAGTCAAGGAGGCTGCCTTTGGGGACAGCTGCCAATGGCTTCCCTAAAGGATGTGTCATCCAGCCTGGGTGGATGGGCAGAGAGACTCCTGTGTCAGGGATGGTCAGCAGACCCCTGAAGAGCTCCCCTTGGCTCTCTGATGAGAGAAAGGGCTCCCCATTCCTCCATGATGCAGCAGCTGCTATACTGTGCCCATTATACAGAGGGGGAACTGAGACACAGAGCAGGCTGGTGACCTGCCCGGGGCCACCTACAGTCAGTGTGTAGTAAAGCCAGGATTTGAATACCAGGACAGGACAAAGACGGGTCACTCTCAGACTCCCAGAGGGTCTTCCTGAACTGGCTGGGCCGGGGTCCCTGAGGAACAAGAGGCAGAGCGCTCCCAGAATGCTTTCTGTACTTCTGCTTTCTGGGGGTAGGAGACGAAAGCTTTTCTTCTCATTGGAGCTCTGGTTGCCAAAACAAGAAACTGTGGTTTTGTGTTGTCACTTTTTTTTTTTTTAAGATTTTTGTACTCTTAGTCTGACACTAGGGAGCGATGCTGGGGAGTGGGGGCGGGGGGTGCCTCTTAAAATTTGCAGTCACAGAATGACCTGCCCGGTGATGGGGCGGGGGGGGGGTGGTTTCACAAGGTTGTGTTGTGCAAAGGAGGATGCTCAGAAGTTCCGCCTTGGGAATATAAGCAATAACCATACTATGATATACATTGTATGTATGACATGACAGGAATTGGGAAAAGAGGATGGATAGATGTGTATCTTTTGAAGAAAGGCAAGCAGAAAGATAAAAAAAAGGGAAAAAAAGGTTCTAAGAAATGCTATTTGAAATGCCCTTTCCATGTAAAATTAGGCATATGTAGGCTATGGTATTTCCAGTGGTCATGTATGGATGCGAGAGTTGGACTGTGAAGAAAGCTGAGCGCCGAAGAATCGATGCTTTTGAACTGTGGTGTTGGTGAAAACTCTTGAGAGTCCCTTGGACTGCAAGGAGATCCAACCAGTCTATTCTGAAGATCAGCCCTGGGTGCTCTTTGGAAGCAATGATGCTAAAGCTGAAACTCCAGTACGTTGGCCACCTCATACGAAGAGTTGACTCATTGGAAAAGACTCTGATGCTGGGAGGGATTGGGGGCAGGAAGAGAAGGGGACGACCGAGGATGAGATGGCTGGATGGCATCACCGACTCAATGGACCGTGAGTCTGAGTGAACTCCGGGAGTTGGTGATGGACAGGGAGGCCTGGCGTGCTGCGATTCATGGGATCGCAAAGAGTTGGACACGACTGAGTGACTGAAGTAACTAACTAACTAACTATGAGAATATATTTTTTACAGCTCGCCAACAGAGGAATTATTGTATTTTCAGCCTGATTATTAGTTGAATGCACAGCAATAGTAATAATAATTTTGCTAAGACGTACATAGTGCTAGATGTTTGTAAGCCCCAGAAAAGCATTCTCTGTGTATCAGCTCCAAATTTCCAGGTGTTATTGTGCTTCCTGTTCTACAAATGAAACAAAAGCACAGAGAGGTCAAGTCAGTTTCCCAGGGTCACACAGTTTGACGGACCTGGGATTCAAACCCAGGTAGTCTGACTGCACAGTCCACGTTCTTTAACACTACCCTGAACTGCCCCAACAGGGTGCTGTGCTCCTGACCCACATTCCTGCCTTTGTGAGACCTCTGGGCTGCCCAAGTGGGCAAGAATTAAGTCCAGCAATCCAAATGATCTGAGCTTTAGGATGTGAGGGGCCCAGGACCAGCCCACTTTGTATTGGGCTGAACGTCATCAGGACGGCAGTGAACGTTTTGTGATGATAAAAACCTTAGCATCAGCAGGAGTTAGGTGGGGCCCCTCTTCTGTGTATGGCCGACACAGCTATGTACAGGTAAAGCCATAAAGAAATTAGACTGCTTTTTTCAGAGGTAGAGGGAGCATCTGCTGTGTATTCCAGTCTGTGTTCCAGGCCACGAGGATGCAGCCGCCAACGGGCCAGACGTGGTCCTTGTCCTTATGAGAAAGATGAGTCAACAGGGATGCTTGAACTCATGCATTTGAATGAGTGTGTTCTTCAAACAAACATCCCAGACACCCATTCACTATTATTCCGATGTTTGCTCTTGTAACTGTTGCTCTGTCACTTTAAGAAGAGATGGATGGGGTTGGTGTCCCTGGCTTTTGGAGGCTTCAAGGGCACCACTTTCTTCGAGAGTGTCCCTTTTATCAGGCCAGTGTGCAGAAGAGCTGTTGGGCTCAGGGCCACACCCTCAGATTAAGAAACCCACATCCTCTCTGCTTTACAGCCAGCCCTCTCTTAAAGCTTTTGTAAAAGTTGAGTCTTTGAAGCAGGCTGTGCCTCGCTGCAGAACTTTACCTCCCAGATTTTTGTGCTTTCTCTTCTCCAATAGACATAGGTTCTCTGGCTGGAACCCTAGTGGGAAGTGGGTAACCAGAGTTTGCTGTCCCACTGGCTTTGTTTTGAAAGCACCAGGTGAGGTCAGAGCTGGTTCCTGCCCCAGAATTTAGGAGACATAGAACTTGTGAGCAAGCCAGGGGTGAAGGGAGGGTCTGAATCTCCTTGTTTTGCAGGTGAGGCCCCCAGAGGGAAGCCCTGTAGAAGTTCTGTCCCCCAGAGGGAGGTGAGCCCTGGTCAAGGGTGGTGACTGCTGCTGGTTGGGGTTCCATCCTGAGAGTTCTGGGGAGAGAAGGCTTGGGGGCCTTCTCTGGGGACTTGTGTTTTAGCCCAGATCCACTGTCCCCCTTAAACAGGTTCTACAAGGGGCATTTCCAGCCCTAGTAACTGATTTGGGGTGAATCTCTTCATCTTTCAACCTTTGGCATTATTGACACATTGGGCAGCATTATTCTTTGTGTTCTTTGTGAGGGTGTTCTGTGTGTTGCAGGATTTCAGAAGCATTCTTGGCCGCCACCTGCTAGACTCCAGTAGCGTCCCCTTCCCCCTGTTGGGGCGATCAGAAGTGTCTCCAGACGTTGTCACATGTTCCCTGGGGGCAAAATAGCCCCTGGCTGGGAATCACTGGCTGAAACCTCCTTTGATCACCAGCTCTGCTTTTGGCCCATTTGAAGGCAATTACATGTGTAGCATTGCTATGTGTGTGTGTGAATGTGTATGTGTTTACATAAATGGCGTGGTATGGTTTGTATTTTTCACTCCGCAGTGTATCTTGGGTTCATGGTTAAAGGCACAGACTCTGGAGACAAAGACAGCCTGTGTTTGAAATGCAGCTCTGCCCCTGTGTGACCTTGGATGAGTCGTCTTGCTTCTGTGAGCCCTGGTTTCCTCATCTGTAAGAGGGTTGTAGTCCCCTGAGGGTGGCTGCAAGGATTGAGTGTGGTCACTCACACACCTGGTGCAGCTGGGTCCTGGGGCAAGATCAGTCTCCCCGAAGTACATGCCACAGAAGGAAGCCCTGAGGCAGGAGGGAAGCCCTCTAGACTCCCAGACGAGTCTGGACTTTTAGGTTTATTTTTATTTTCTCGACTCTTTGAGGGCCAGAAGGGACTCTGCCTGTCCACCCCTCTTCTGTCGTGTGGTCAGACACACAATCTGTCTTTACCCGCCCAGTTCCTTCCCCAGGGTGGAGCTGGCAACTGATCCCTTGGTTCTGGGCCAGGAGAGGTGAGGCTATTTCAGGCTGGCTGGCCTAGGGCCACTGAAGGTTGGTAGAGGCAGGTGGCCAGTTGCCGGGGAGGGTGGGTAGCTTCTGCAAGAAGCTGCTCCTAGGAGGAGTGAGGCCAGGGTCACCGTGGGGCATAGGCAGTCAATGCTTTCATTCACGAATTCACTTCTTAAACAAACAGAGGTTAAGCACCTACTAAGTGTCAGACATATGGGCTAGATGTTGGCACATGGCCAGTACAAGATGGACAAGGTTCTTGCCCTCGTGGAATCTTCACACAGTACAAAAAGAGATCGCTTGAGAAAAGTGACGAGAGGTGTAATCATGATGATAATCCATTGAGGTCCTGCTGGGTGCCAGGTACTGTATGAATCATCTCTTTGAGGCCTTGCAGCAACCCTTTGGAATAGAGACTGTCATTATATCTATTTTGCTTCTGGGGAAGCCAAGGCCCAGAAAGGCTGAGGAAATTGCTCAAGTCCACACAGTTTGGGGAGAAGGCAGTGGCAACCCACTCCAGTATTCTTGCCTGGAGAATCCCAGGGACAGAGGAGCCTGGTGGGCTGCCCTCTATGGGGTTGCACAGAGTCGGACACGACTGACGCGACTTAGCAGCAGCACACAGTTTGGAGTGGGTGCACCGAGGAAAAAGGAAGGTGGAGGTACCCTGGTGACGGAAGTGGTATCATCTGTTGAGATGAGATGGTCAAGGGAGGCCTCTGAAGTTGCCCTCTATGGGGTTGCACAGAGTCGGACACGACTGACGCGACTTAGCAGCAGCGCACAGTTTGGAGTGGGTGCACCGAGGAAAAAGGAAGGTGGAGGTACCCTGGTGACGGAAGTGGTATCATCTGTTGAGATGAGATGGTCAAGGGAGGCCTCTGAAGAGGTGGCCGAGAAGGAGCCTGCCGAGGAAGGAACTGAGAGAAGCGTGCTCCAGGTGGTGGGCACAGCGTGTGCAAAGGCCCTGAGGCAGGGCCTGGTTCAGCTTGCTGAAGAGGAGGTGAGGTTGGCGTGGGCAGCAGGGGTTCTGGTGGTGTGAACCTCACGTGCACGGTGAGCCGTTTGGGCTTGAGTCTTGGTGGGATGAGGAGGCCCTGGAGTGTGGCACGGTCTGTCTGATGACCTGAAACTCAGGACTGCACGGCGCCCTTCCCAAGGTCCAGCAAACACCTCCTGCTTCCTGCCTGGGCACCCAGCCAGGAGGAGGACCACCTCTTCCCCTCCCACAGGCAGCTCCCCCCGTCTGTGCCCGGGCTGTCTAGTGACCTGGGCGATTCTGTCCTCTGACTGGGTGGGTGCTGTGAGCCGACCACACGTGGAGAGGAGTTGGGGCCCCTCTTCGTGGCCTGGGTGTGGACAGGCTGCACGGGAGGGCTGTTGAGGTGAGAGACCGGTCCCTGCTTCCCGTGAGGGAGGGGCACCCCATGTTTTCTGTTCAGGAAACTGATTTGCATGATTAAAAACTGTTCGGTGGTACCTCTGACTCCACCCTCCACTCACAGCTGTCACGACAGCGCTTAACCTGGTGTCAGCTCGCGTGTCTTTTTCATACCCACTTCACAGATGAGAAAAATGGAGGCACTGAGGGTAACTCGCCCGGGGACCCACCCTGGGCAACTGGCCACTGCCTCCGCTGCTCTCATCCTTGCCTCCCGTGGTCTGCTCTCCATGCACAGCCCGAGGAGCCTCGTTAGACTTGTTAGGTCATGCCGCCGCCCCGTGCAAAGCCCTGCTGTGGCTGCCAGCGCCCTCAGTCAAAGCCAGGTCCTCAGGGTGGCCCAGGAGGTCCCACACCACTTGCCCTGTCTCTTCTCCCCTCCGTCTCTGAGGCATCTTTTTTTTCATACAGTTTTTTTTAACATTGAGGTATGATTCACACACTATACATTCTACCCCCTCAAGAGTACAGTTCAGTGGTTTGGGGTATATTCACAAAGTTGTGCGATCATCGCTGCCGTCTAATTCCCGAGCGTCCTGTCGCCCTCCCTTGCTCCCCTCCAGCCACACGGGCCCTTTCTCAGGGCCCCAGGCGTGCTCCTGCATCAGGGTCTTCCCACTGGTTCTGTCTGGAGTGCACTTCCTCCAGTATCCCCGTGGCTCACTCCTCAGGCCTCTGCTTAAACCTCGTGGTCTTTGAAAGGTCTTTTCTGACTACCCCCCACCGCTTCCTGTTTGAAATTGTACTCTGTCCCCACTTACTGCTTCCTGTCACCTTTTCTCTCTTTCTCCAGCACCATAAGCAGTGCCTGGCACATAGTAGGTGCTCATTAAATAGCTGTCAAGTGAAGAAAATAAAACATCTCCTCTGTACACACACACACATTTATTTATTTTTTGATTGCACTGTGCAGCTTGTAGGATCTTAGTTCCCCCACCAGGGATTGAACCCACATCCTTGGCAGTGAAGGTGCGTAGTCCTAATCACTGGACTACCAGGGAATTGCCATATTTAAAAAATAATGTGATGGTCTTGATTTATATAAATGCTCAGTATTTTTGTGTGGATTTTTTGGCCCCAGGGTCTGGCCCAGACAGTCTGGGTCTGAATTGTGTCTCTGCCCCTCAGTGGCTCTGTGATCCTTGGCAAGGAGTTTCCCCTCTCTGGGCCTCAGTTTCCTCATCTGTAAAATGGGTTGGGACACTTTGTTCAGTGTTGGCATATGGCCAGGCTCCAATCAATGGTAGTTGTTCTTTTATTAAAATTATTATCATGTTTTAGAATCTCAGTATTTCCCTTCTTTTTGTTCAAGAACAGTTATGGGGTCTTGTCTTGAAAAACATGCCTCAGATCATTCTTGGGGCTTGAGATAAGCAACTGAATTCATTTTGGCCAGGTGGCCCCTTGCCCTGGACTCCTGGTATCTGTACTCCTGTCTCTGAAGGCAGTTGGGAGCAAGGACATCTCTGGGATGACTGGCATTTGAGAAGAGATTATTCATCTCCTTCCCTGAGGAACCCACCCAAAGATAGGAAAAAAAATGGTCATCTCAAAAATGCATGAAGGCCCCTCCTGTTCTCCCACTCTGAAATCTCTCCACAGACTTGAGTGGACACAGGATAAACCATTCTCCACTTTCTGGGCGAGGCTGTTATACATTCTGCTTTCTTTGCATCCTCACAGTTGTGCAGATGAAGAAACTGAGGCCCAGAAATGTGAGGCCACTTGCCCAAGATCACAAGAGAGGGTGTGTCCGTTGTCTATTGCTGTGTAACAGACTACCCCACATTTAGTGTTCTGAAGCAGCCCTATGGATGACCACCGTGCAGTTTCTGTGTCAGAATTCTGGGCACTGGGTGACTGGGTTTTCTTCTCTGGGTCTCACACGGCTGCGGTCATGGTATTGGCTGGACCAGCATCTCATCTGAATCTTGGGGACCTCTGTTTAGCTTCTTGGGTGAACTTAGTTCCTTGTGGCCGTCGGACTGAAGTCCCCATGTTCTTTCTGGCTGTTTGCTGTGATGACTTTCACCTCCTCCTCCTTGTCATGTGCTTTTTTAAAAAATCCGTTCTGACAGTCTCTGCCTTTTAATTAGAATGTTTAGCTCATATACGTTAATACAGCTACTGACAGGGTTGCGTTTAGGTCTAACATCCTGCCATATCGGTGGATCTCCTTCCTCTCCTGTCCCCGTTGGGACTCCAGTGTGCTGGAGGAGAGAGGAGCAGGAAACGCCGGCTGATTGAGTCCAGACCGCTTGCTGTGGCTTACACGGCCTCTGAGGTCTGGACTCTGCTCAGCACACCAGCTCCGTCTTCCCCTGCGTTCGGCGTGTCCCGGGCTTTCTGTTCTTGAACTTGCTCGGCCGGTTCCACCTTCTCAGCCTTTCGTTTCGCTGCCCCGCTTGCCTGTAGCACCTCTAACCGTGCTGTGCATGGGGCCCTTCCCTCTCGTTCAGCTGTGTAACCTCAGTGTCACTTCCTCAGGGAGCCTTCGCGTCCTGGTCTCTGTATCACCACACCCATTTTCTTCTTGGTACCTGTCACTCCTGAAATAGTCTGTTTACTTGATTAGCGTCTGTCTCCCCCACTAGGATACAAGTCACACGAGGTCAGGGCCCCGGCCTGCTGTTCACTGACAGCCCGCCGCACCAGCACATAATGGGCGCTCTGTTAACGTGGGTCTCGGGAGTGAGTGTGCGAGCGAAAGGGATTGGATGGGGTTTACTGTGTGGTGGAGGCTCTGCCGGGTCCTGCCACCGGGCCTTCTGGTTCCTTGACTTTGGGGAGCTTGGACCTCAGCGTGGGCAGTGCCTGCAGACTGGCATCCTTGGCCTCTTGCCCTTACCACGCTGGGAGGGCCGAGGGAGCTCTGTGTGGTCCCAGCCACTAGCTGATGGCAGGCCAGGCTGTTGATTGTTTTTTTTTTTTTTTTTTTTAATTTTTAAAGTTTATTAATTTAAAAAAAAATATTTTGTTTTTGGTCTGTGCTGGGTCCTCGTTGCTGCATGCGGGGTTTCTCCAGGGGCAGTGAGCGGGCGCTACTCTCCCTTGTAGTCTGCATTCTGCTCATTTCAGTGGCTTCGCTTGCTGTGGAGTGCGGGCTCTGGACACAGGCGCTCGTGGCGCCCAGGCTCAGGAGTTGCGGTTCGAGGGCTTAGGTGCCCCGCAGCATGTGGAGTCTTCCTGGAGGAGGGATCGAACCTGTGTCCCCTGCATGGTCAGGCAGACTCTTAGCCACTGTACCACCAGGGAAGTCCAACCGGGTGGTTTTTTAAGACTTATTTCCCCTGATCAAAAAGGTCATAAATATAGTGGGTGTGTATGTGTCAAAAACACATTCTCTTATGTCCTTTTATTACAGACTCTCTCAGATGGAACCAAGTATGGTAAAATGATACTTTATGTATGTACCTGGCTGTATATGTTACACATTTCTGCACATGTTCAGAGGTCTAGACGTAAAACTCCAGTGTGCTGTATTTGTGGACATTTTAATTCACTTTTTCAAAGTTAATTTTTGGGTACCTTTTAATGTTGACATTTCAAGAATAGAGAGCACCCCATAGACCTTTAACCTAGGTTCACCAGTTTGTTTTATAATCCTCCCCTCTTCTTTCCCCTCCCCACCTCTCCCACCTCCTACACACACATGCATGTACACACACACACACAGAGTTTTTTTTCCTTTGATCCATTTGAGAATAATTGCAGACATGATGCCCCTAAATAATCTCCTAAGAACACAGATATTCTCTGCTATAACCACAGTACACTGAACAAAATCAGGAAATGTAACCTTGGTAGTAAATTATACAATCCACAATCTGTATTCAAATTTCACCTGTTTTTCCAAAAGTGTTCTTTATACTTCCCCTCCCCTCTTTCCCCATCTCCAGAATCCAGTCCTGGATCATGCATCGTGTTTAGTTGACTTCGCTGGCGATTTTGACTGTGTGTGACTTTTACCCCTTGTGTGGGTGGTAGAAACTCTCTGCTGAGATGTAGTTCTTCCACTTTTGTCCCCAGGCCACCACTTAGCAGCTCTGTGACCTTGGGCAGATGACTCTTGGGCCTCAGTTTCTTTGGCTGTGAAATGGGGAGATCTCTTTTTCTCCCTTGCACACATCTTATTGAGTGTCTGCTGTGTTCCTGGGTGTGTGGACACTGGGGATTCAGCAGTCACAGGGTAGGCAGACATCTGGGTCCTCAGGCTGGTGGCCGAGAGGAGAGGATTTGGTGGAGTAAACGACGATAGTAGGTGCTGCACGCGGAGCTGGCTCCCAGGGACACGCTCTTCGCGTGGGCCATTTTGCTGTCGCTTTGCTGGTTGTAGAACATTTGGAAAATAAAGACAAGCAAAAAGGTCTCACCCTTTCAAACAGCTGTTTCACCTTTCGGTACATTTCCTGCTTGTTCTTTGTGTTGTTTCAGCCGAGGTGTGATCACACCACACTCACGATGTTATGTTTTCTCTTGCCTCTTCTGTGCAGCTCCTCTGTCACCGCTAAGCACACTGCATCGCTAAGCTTTTGATGGCTCCCTAGTGAAACATGGGTCTCTGGGTCCGCACTGTCCAAGCTGACTTGTTAGGAAACTGTAGACCGAAACCGCCCACCTTGTCCAGGCCCACTTGCCTGAGTTGTCTCACAACAGGAGGCACCGATAAGGAACATGGTGCTGCTGCTGAAAACTGACTGGGAACATTCGGGACGGGTCAGAAGAGGGAGGAGGGAGATGACCAACCTCCCAGAATCCTTCGCGTTGGCTTCCCTCTTGGGTGAGCGATGCACGTGCCACCAGGAAGGACCCTGAATCAGACTGTGGGCCGAACAAAATGACTGGCCAGAGACAAGCCAGAAAAGAACCCCGTTCCCCTAAAACCTGAGACTGTGAGTCACGTGGCAGAGCAGTTCTCTTGGGCTCCCTTGCCCCCCTGCTCTCTGCCTGGGCGCCCCCTTCCAATAAAGCCTCTTGCTTTTTCAGCACGGGTGTCTCCTGGACAGTTCATTTCTGAGTGCTAGACAAGAGCCCACGCTCGTGCCCTGGAAGGGGCTTCTCCTTCCTGCGTCAGAATCCTGGTTACTTACCAGCTGTGTAATGGAGGGCAAATTGCTTTACCTGGGCACGCTTCATTCTGAAACTACTGCCCAGCTCTTAGACTGATGGGGAATTAGATGAATTAAGACCTGTCATGCTCTCAAAGCAATGCCTGGCACATGGTAAATGCTTGGTATATATTAGCTATAGTTATAATAATTATTACAATAAGATAATGTAATAATATAGTATATTAAATAACACAATATAATATACTATAATAACATAGCCTACCAGGCTCTTCCCTCCATGGGATTCTCCAGGCAAGAATACTGGAGTGGGTTGCCATTTCCTTCTCCAGGGGATCTTCCCAACTCAGGGATCGAACCTAGATCCTCCCGCATTGCAGGCAGACCTCTGACCTCCCGCATTGCAGTTTTAACCTCTGAGCCACCAGGGATTCCCAATGTAATAATATACTAATAAAATTATTATTATCATTTAACCATCCCTTTTATATTGAGTATTTACATAGATTTCAGCTTTTCACAATTACAGACCATATGTGTCTTTGTTCAAGCTGCCAGTGCAGTAACTGGAGGCTGAAGAAACTTTGGTTTAGGGCCTTGTAGGCTTTACCAACCCAAAGAAATCATCAACACCTAGAATCCTAGAATTGAGTTGTCAGAGCTAGGAGAGAGCCTGACATTATCTCAGCCAACTGTGTCATTTTTCCAGATGGGGAAACTGAGGCACAAAACCGTCCAGTGAGTTAGCTGGTTCAGGCTTACCAACTGAGTTTGTGGCTGAAATTGAAATTGAAAGCAGAACCCCAGGATTGTTCTGCTTTTGTCCGACAGCTCAGATGCTTGGAGAGGGAGGGTTTAAGTTGTGTCCAGATGAGCTGGAGGAATCCTGTGTACCCAGAGGTTTCCTGTGTCTTTGGGAAACTTTATTTTCAGCTCCTTTGACTTCAGTGGCCGTAAATGATATGTGTATGTGTGTCTGTCTGTCTGTCTTTCTATCATTCATTGGTCATGGGTCCATAGCCCCACGCGTTCCAAACTGGGGGTCCTCAGGCCAGTGCAGGCCTGTGCAGCATTTAAGATTTTTTTTATTGGTTGCCAGCATTTCTTGAAAAATTAAGAAATTTCACATAAAAATCTGTATTTCTGAGTTCTTAAATAATCAGAAGACCTGTCCGCATCAAGCTTGCGTGCCTACAGGTGAGCACTTGCCTGGAGCTGGGCAGCAGCCGCCTTCTTTAGACAGGACTTGTGGTCTCCAGTTTGCCACAGTCGCTGCCCTTCCCTAACATCCCCGACACCGAAACCCAACGTTGTTGCCGTTTGCCATTGTGCTCGCTCTGCTGGACTTAAAAAAACAAAAAAAAGGCTCGAGGACATTGGAAGAGTTCAATGAGCCCTTGTTTCAATGAGTTCAAGAGCCCTTGTTTCTATCAGATAGAAAACTGAAAGCCAGACCAAGAGAGTTTCATGTTCTTCCTGTTTGTTTGGAAACCCTGTTGGCTTCTTGGTTTGGGCTGTGTTGGGCTCTCTCTGGTTGTGGTGAGTGGGGCTGCTCTCTAGGCACAGTGCGCAGGCTTCTCACGTGGCGGCTCGTCTTGCTGTGGAGCTGGGCTCTAGAGTGCCCAGGCTTCAGCAGCTGCGGTGCACGGGCTTAGTTGCCTCACAGCACATGGGATCTTCCCGGACCAGGGATCGAACCCATGTCTCCTGCATTGGCAGGAGGATTCTTAACCCCTGAGCTGCCGGGGAGGTGTGAGAGTCACATGTTTTAAGAAACAAAGGCGGTCAGCTTTCCCTTTGGAAGGAGGATGGATTCCCTTTGGAAGGATTACTAACACCTTTAATAAGCAAAAAAAGTGCTTTTTTGTCCAAAGGTTGTGACTGTCATCGTCATCACGGAGGATACCCATCCAGCTCCCGCCCCAGCCCCTTCCACTCAGGCAGCTGAGTTTGAGATGCATCTTGCAGTTTGTGGGTGGTCCCTCTATTCTCTGAGGTGAGCGGAGGGGGAGAAGGTGGTTCTCTCTTGGAGAGGGTGATTCTCTTACCCCAGCTTCCACTTCCTGTGGCCTGTGGGCAGTCACTCTCCTTTCTTTTTTGCAACCTCAGCTGTCGAACTGGAGGTTCCCACACTCCTCTGTCCTGCTTCCTGAACCTTGTTCTGTACTTGGGCTCCTCTGGGAGATTCCAGGCCGCAGATCCCGGAGAGGACG
This sequence comes from Cephalophus harveyi, assembly GCA_006410635.1. Taxonomy (NCBI): domain Eukaryota; kingdom Metazoa; phylum Chordata; class Mammalia; order Artiodactyla; family Bovidae; genus Cephalophus; species Cephalophus harveyi. The sequence continues at coordinate 437,443 of SJYT01010502.1, read as the reverse complement.
CAGTGGGCTCCTCTGTGGGTGTTCAGGGGTCCCTCAGTTGCCATCGGGGGCCTCCGCGTGGACTCGAGGACCTCCATGCCTTCCCAGTGAGGCTTGGCGTCCTCCTCTTGTGCAGCCCTGTGGGGTTTCTCTCCCCGGCTTTGTTTCTCCAAAATCTAGGTTTTGAAACAGAAACAATAAAAGAGCAGCAAATGCTGGTCCTCAGGCTTCTTTGGTTGCACGTGACAGAAAACCAGTTAAATGCCTTCAGCACAGACCGGACTTGCTTGGTTTGTGTTAGGGGAGGGTCCAGCTGCTCCAGTGGGGTGAGTGGGCTCTGATTGGCTGTCTTGAGTCACGTGCCCAGCTCAGACCCCACCCCCTGTCACTGAGGCTGACCGGCCAGGTCTGGGTGAGGGGCCCACCTGTACCCCGTGCCCATGGAGGAGCCGTGAGTCCTGGGAGGCAGACTCCGGGGCCCTGGGACCGGGAGAAGGGGAGGGATGCCAGCTGAGAACATCTCTTCTCCTCTGTGCTGGTACCGTCGTCCCGGATTGGAAGCCTTTGCCTTCCCCCGAGTTTTGGGTCCCAGGGAAGCTCTGTTGTCACTGGGGCTGCCCACATTGCCCAGTGGCATTTCCACATCCTACCTTCAAAGCCTTGCTCATATCCTGCTTCCTGAAAAGACCTTCCCTGACCATTCTGGCTCTTGCCATGGGTCTAATAATAGCACCAGCATCCACATGTGTGTGATGTCCTCAGTGGACAAGTCTCAAGCAACATAGCCTCCCCAGAATCTCGTGGAGAAGCCGATCTTGTGTTACCTATTTTATCCACAAGGAAACAGAGGCTTAGAGAGGTTCGGCGCCCAGAAAGGCTTCAGGGTCACACAGCATCCTTCTCTCTCATTGGAGGCTCCCGTGTGTGTGTTTTGTTTTCTCTGAGGCCACAAAACTTGGATTTGAGGCCCTGGTGGCTCAGTGGTAAAGGATCCGCCTGCAATTCAGGAGTCCCGGGTTCGATCCCTGGGTCGGAAAGATCCCCTGGAGGAGGACAATGACAACCCACTTCAGTATTCTTGCCTGGAGAACCCCATGGACACGGGAGGCTGGCGGGCTACTGTCCACGGGATCACAAGGACTGAGTGACTATACTTTCACACTTTTCTGCCTCTTTAGGAAAATGGCTTAACCTCTGTATCTGGGAAAGAACATTCTAGGCACAGGGAATAGCAAGTGCAAAAGCCCTGAGGCAGGGTTGTGTTTCAAGAACAGAAAGGAGGCAGTGAGCCAGGTGAAAAATGAATTGGAGGTGAAGTCAGGGAGGTAACAGTGCGAGTGGAGAGGCTGGTGGGCAGATTGTGGGCTATTGTAAGGACTTTGCATTTGACTTTGAGAGAGGGGGAAGCCGTTGGAGCTTTTGAACAAAGGAGGGACCAAATCTCGGGTAGTTGTCCCAGGATCCATTTGGTTACCAGGGGAGAATCGACTGTAGGGGGCAGCATGGAGGCAGAGGGGGGAGGCTGCACAGTAGTAGCCCAGGTGGAACAACGCGACAGCTGGAGTCTGGGGTGTTCTGCGGGTGGTTAGAAGTTAGTTATTTGCTTCTCCTTTGTGTTCCTGGGTTGTTCATTAGCTGTGTGACCTTGGGTCCTGGCTTTAATTTCATTGAGCCTCAATTTTCTCATCTGTAAAATGGGGTTAATGGTGTTACTTCTCTTATCAGGCTGTGGGTATGAATTGCATGCAATGTAAAGGGCTTTCTGGAATGCCTGACAAACATTCAGCAAATATTTGTGGAATAAACCAGTGAGTGAACGACAGGGAGCTTGGGGCTGTTCCAGCTCTGCCCGAGGCAGCATCTACCCCTGAGGTTAGCCCCAGAGTGGAAAGCATCCTGCCCTGCCACCCCCAACTCTACCCTCCTCCTCCTGACACATGGAGATTTGAATGAATAGAACCCAGAATGTTCTGGCAACAGTCATTCCCTCTTTCCTAGTGACAAAGACATCTTTGTTATTCCTGGGTGTGAAATCCATCTTAGAAATGGTGCAGGCTCAGGGGGCAGCTTACAAGGATGAGGGGGTGACTTGGGAGACAGACATCTCAGGGCCCCATGGAGGGACAGCCTGCTCCCCCACAAGCATGTAGCCTTATGTGTGTGGGTCAGAATTCTCTTGATTTGGCAGTGTTTTGTGGAATGAGAACTATGTGGAGCCACATTCTTGCTCAGTAACCACATCAATCAACATTACCATCATCTGTCTCTCACACACAGAAAAAGTCATAATACCCAGTGCTGGTGCGGTTGCTTGGAAATGGACAGTTCCATGATTCCTATCAAGAGTATTAATGCTGCTGTCTTTTGGGAAGAATAGTCTGGCCATGTTTTCTTATTTGTTCATTTATTTTCCTTCTAACTTCATTGAGATACAATTCAATGAAATTGAAAGGAAAATAAATTAGAGGATGAGATGGTTAGATGGCATCACCAACTCAATAGACATGAGTTTGAGTAGGCTCCAGGAGATGGTGAAGGACAGGGAAGCCCGGCATGCTGCAGTCCATGGGTTCGCAAAGGGTCGGACACGACTGAGCGATTGAACGATGACAAATGGTTCACATACAGTACTGTATAAGTTTAAGGTGTATGGCATAATGATTTGATGTACATCGTGCAATGATGATCCCACTAAGTTTAGTTGACTATCTATCAGCTCGTATAGGTACAACATAAAAGAACAAGATTTTTTTCCCTGTGATGTGAACTCTTAGGATTTAATCTCTTGACTGTTTTCACATATAACATATAGCAATTTAATGATATTTACCATGTTGTAAGTCTGGCAGTGTTTTTAGAAGTCAAAAACCATGGTAACCTTTGACTCCGTTTCTTTGGGCCTCTCTCCTATAGAGCCGCGAGAAGCAGGATGTAAAGATGTTAAGTCAAAAAGTTGTTTCTTCCAGTTTTATGACGGCCCTCCCCCGCAGAACAGAAACCTCTTGGATATTTGTTCACAGAGAGAAGGCAAAGGTTATCGCCTATCCTTGGTTGCGGTGTCAGGCAGCTGTTTAAAGGAATGAAATTGATCTCTTCACTTGACGTGAAGGGCTGAACATGCTGTACTGTTAAGCAAGAAAGGTTAAGATCAAGCGTAGAGGGTGATCCCAGTTTTGTAGGAAAAAAACCCAACAGCCAAAAAAGACCCTCTGGATGGGTCTTTATGAATGTTGAGAAGGGCAGGATGCACCCCAGGTGGCCTTGGGCTGAGTATGGGGAGGGTTTCAGAGAAAGATGTTTCATCTTTGTATTTTTTGCATTGTTTCAATAGTTATAATTAATGCATTATTTTGCAGATTAAGATAAACCGATGATTAAAAAAAAGACAGTTGCTGCCTTCTCACCCATGGGTGGTAGACCTGGATAAAATATTGGTTCATATAAAGCCTTTCATAGTCCTTTGAGAATCAGAATAATGGGATGGGTGAATAAGATTCCGAATCCAGGCCCATTAAGTTAAATCTGGGCCCCAGACTTGACCAGTGGACAAAGATCTTTGTCCTTGAGGAGCTGACATCCTGGGCAGCGTAGAACTGTGCCTCGGACAGGGGTTCCCAAACGAGCGCACTTTTTGCCCTTCCCCCCTCCCCCCTCCCCCGCCCGGGACTCTGGGCAAACCTGCAGACGTTTTTAGTTGTCATCACTGCAGAGGAAGGGTGCTGCTGGCGTGTGGTGGGTGGAAGCCAAGGATGTTGCTAAATATCCTACCATGCCTTAGGACCGCCCCCGTGACATGGATGATCTGGTCCCAAATATCAGTAGTGCCGAGGCTGAGGACCGGGGGCTAGATCAGTGACATACAGTAAGAGCTCAACGAATATTAGCTGCTGTGATGAAAAGATGGTGTAAACGTGTCTTTGCTTGCCACCTATCCTAGAGACAAGGAAGGTGGGGCTTGGAGAGGTGTCGAGGCGGGAGCAGGATGCCCCATCCCTGGGAGGAGGCTGTGGGCTCAGGACTGGCCTGTACGTCCGAGAAGTGGGGAGACCCTGCCTATGGGGAGGCTCTGGAGACCCTGGCCTGAATTTGGTGCTGGCCACCCCTCCTGGCTCCCCAGCTTGGTGCCAGCCCTGTCATCTGCCAGTCACCACGATGCCTCTAGCCAAGATGTGTTCTCAGCCTCCTCCCCATGTGCCAGTCTTTGTCGCGTCCTCTGTGCCGGCAGCCCTGGAAGGCAGGGTGCGGGGGGCGTCCTCTTTATTCTGCTCTGAAAAGCTGTGTTTGGCAGCAGCACGTGGTGTCAACAGCCAGGGGCCCGATTCGGGCGGTTCCGCCCACTGACAGCCTTTGGATTCCCTGGCGTCGGTCTTGTCCCTGGGTGATGGAGTGGGGGTGGGGGTGGATGCAGGTGAGAAGCCTGTCTCTTATACACATCTTGGGTGGGGGGGCTCCTTCCCTCTCTCCCCCTGTCACTTCTTCATTGTTCTGTGATGGAGTGTGTCTTTTCAGTCACCTTCCTGCCATCCCTTTGCTGACATTTCCCGAATGTTTCCTAGTCTGCCCTCTGCCCTGACCTCCCAGCATCTGTGTGTATCCAGTGATGATGCAGCGCTCCTTGGGTGTATAATGGGCATTGCCACTCCCGATCTGTACCAGCTCACTCTGCTCTCGGCCCCTCCTGTCTTAAGTAATGGTGTCTCCGTCCTTCCACCTGCCCAGACACATCCCTGCAACCATCTTGATGCGGCTCTTCCTCTTATCCCCTGCATCTAAACGATCAGAAAATCCCGTAGGCTTCACTTCTAACGAGCATCCCGACTTTGGCCGCTCCTTACCCCTCTGCAGCTGCCGCCGTGGCGTTAGCTGCCATCATTGCTTCCTGGGACTGTTGTGGTCGCCTCCTCCCTGGCCCCTTGCTTCTGCCCTGGCCCCTGACAGGTGGGTCTCCACACACCCCCTCCAGGTCAGGTCACGTTCCTCCTCTGCCTAAAACCCTCCCAGGGCTCCCCCCTCCCTGTTGTCCGTGTCAAGACCCTGGTGATGACCTGGGAGGCCCTTCAGTGTCTGGTTCCCCTGTTCCTTGTGTCCTTCTCTCTGACTTCGTCTCCAAACATAGCCGACCTATTCCTGCCTCAGGGCCTTTGCGGTTACTGTCTGCCTGCTCTAGAACACTCCCCAGGTATCCATGTGGTTTGGTGCCTCTTCAGGTCTCTGCTCCGGTACCGTGCTTCCTCAGTGCATCCTTCCCAGACCTCCCGTCTGGGAGCATCCCTCCTCCTCAGGGTCCCTCTCCCCCTTCTCCGTTGCAGTTAGACCTTAGTCACTTGTTTAATAATTGTCTGCCCTCCCCTCACTAGAGTTGGAACTCCTGGAGGGCAGGGATTTTTTGTCTCTCCTATTTCCTGCTGCTTCCAGACCCAGAACAAAGTCTGGCACACATTGGGTGCTCATTGAATATTTGTAGAGTGAAGGAAGAGCTATCCGTTCATTGTCCTGTATCTCTTGAGATTATATTGTATGTTGGGCTTTCTTCTAAGCATCAGGGACAGAATTACATCAAACAGTGGTTTGTGTCCTCAGGGAGTGCCAGTCCAGGCGAGACAAAGGGCACACAAGTAATGACTCTCCCGGGTGTTAAGTGCTTTAGCAGATGTGTTAGGACTCTTTGGGTTGTGAATGATGGAAATTTCAGGTCAGTGTCTTAAGGATAAAAAAGGCTATTATGGGTTCAGTTGACTCAGGATTAATGGCTTCAGGCATAGCTGGATCCAGGTGTTCCCCAGCCTGATCCCTGGGACATGTTCCCCTTTGTAAACGAAGTATTGTCTATCTAGGAGCCCAGAACTCTGATTGTTTGGCTTGGGTCACATATTCATCCTTATCAGTGGAGATGAAGGGTCAGCTCTCCCACAGGTGCATGTACCCAGAAGTTCAGGGTTGACTTGCAGGAGGTCACATCTCCAAGAGCTATAGAAAGGGTGGATTTCACGTATAGATTCTAAGTGGTTTTGGCGGTGTGTGGCCCTGTCTGTTGCAGGCGGCTGGGAGACAGAGATGGGGTTGCTGTAGGCATTGTTAAGCATCAGGGACAGAATTACATCAAACAGTGGTTTGTGTCCTCAGGGAGTGCCAGTCCAGGCGAGACAAAGGGCACACAAGTAATGACTCTCCCGGGTGTTAAGTGCTTTAGCAGATGTGTTAGGACTCTTTGGGTTGTGAATGATGGAAATTTCAGGTCAGTGTCTTAAGGATAAAAAAGGCTATTATGGGTTCAGTTGACTCAGGATTAATGGCTTCAGGCATAGCTGGATCCAGGTGTTCCCCAGCCTGATCCCTGGGACATGTTCCCCTTTGTAAACGAAGTATTGTCTATCTAGGAGCCCAGAACTCTGATTGTTTGGCTTGGGTCACATATTCATCCTTATCAGTGGAGATGAAGGGTCAGCTCTCCCACAGGTGCATGTACCCAGAAGTTCAGGGTTGACTTGCAGGAGGTCACATCTCCAAGAGCTATAGAAAGGGTGGATTTCACGTATAGATTCTAAGTGGTTTTGGCGGTGTGTGGCCCTGTCTGTTGCAGGCGGCTGGGAGACAGAGATGGGGTTGCTGTAGGCATTGCGGTGGCGGGTCGCCTGCTTCTCCCGCACCCAGCTCCTTCGCCCTGCTTGGCCTGTGCGTTATAAATACTCCCGGCTCGCCGCCTCTCTGCTGTCCTCCCCTCCCTGTATCACAAAGGGGCTCCAGATGGTGCAACTCTCGGGGAGTCTGCCACACAAATCTGTTGGGTTTGTATCCCCCTTCTCCCTCCCCACCTGCATATGCCGATCTGGGCGTCTCGGATCCTGTTTCAGGCCTGAGGGAGGAAGGCTTCTCTGGGACCCTGTATGGGCCTCGCCGCTCTTCGGGGCCAGTGGCACCGGGAGGCTACGTTCTGTGCGAGGGTGGCTTCACAGGCCTGCCCCGGGCCTTTCAGCTTCCAGGGCTGCCCTGAGCCAGACATGCCTACTACTGCCTACTTATCCTGGGGTCTAAACCGGGATGTGTCAAGGTTTACTATGCATAGGAACTGCCTGGGGTGGATCTAATTAGAGTGCAGAAAGAGCATCCTGCATTTGTAACAGGCTCCTAGGAGAGGAGATGCCCATGCTGCTGGTCTGGGGACCACACTCTGAGGGGCGAGGGTCTAATGCACTTCCTTTTCCTTGCCTTGTCCTTCCGCCTCCCCCGGCAGGGTTGCTGCCCCCATTGGTCTCTGCATCATCTGTTTTCTCTTGGAACCCTTGTCCCATAGGGAATGGGTGATCTGCTGTGTCAGATGCACTTTAAGCTCCAGGAATCTTGTTCTCTGATGTCTTTATACTGTCAGCAAATATTGGTTAAGGTCCTGCTAGGTTCCAGACATTGGAGAAGCAGCCGTGATCAAAACAGACAAAAACTCTAAGATCTGGTATTTTGAATATGAGGACATGGAAAATAAACAAACAAAAAATCCTGCAAGTGACAAGTGTTGTGAATACCATAAGTCAGGGGTATGAGTTAGATAGTGTCGGGGCTGTTTTGGATCTGATGATCAGGGAAAGGCTGTCTGATGAGATGAGTTTTGAACCGGGACCTGTATGCCAGGAAAGCCAGCCATGAGATGAAGGGCAGGAGGAGTTGTTTCAGGCCGAGGGGACAGCCTGTGCAAAGGCCCTGAGTCCGGGATGAGCTTGGCCAGTTTCCGGATCAGCAGGGAGGCCTTGTGGCTGGGGTGGAGTGAGGGGACAGCAGCTGGGGAGAGGAGGTTTGAGTACTGTTGTGGGGCCCAGGTGAGGTGCTGGGCTTTTATTCTACGAGCAGTGGAGGTTTTCAGCCAGAGAATCTCAGTAAATGACTTAGAAGAGTCTCTCTGGCTGCTGTGAAGAAAGTAGATGGATGAGGAGAAGGGGAGAGGAGTGGCTGGGTTCAGGATTTGGGCTGATTTCTGAGCGAAAAAGTTTCCATGTGGTGGCAGCTATTGCCTTGACTGTTACCTACTGAAGGATCATGCTTTGGCCAAAATAGAGCCTATTAAAGGAAGGTTCTGGGCGGCTTCTGGGTGCTGCTGTGCGGTTGGTCGGTCTGGATTTGCTTTTTGCAGAGATGGCTAGTGCTGGGTGGGTGGCCGGGGAGGGTCTCATCTCAACGCTTGTCTGCAAGGGGGAGGGCCCAGGAGGTCCTGGTCTCTCACAGTGGGGACGTCTTTTATCCGCCTGGACATGGAGTGTTGCTGAAAGAGGGGATGTGCCTTATCGTGCTTATATGGCTTTCATGAAACTAGGCTGCTTGCGTGATAGCAGTAGACATTGATACCAATACTACTACAGCCATTAATAGTAATAGCTGATATTTAGAGTGTTTCCTTTGTAGATCATGTTCTATGTGTGAGCTCATGGGATGCTCACTGTGATTTATGAAAGAAGGACTCTTACTGTCCCCATTTTACAGATGAGAAAACTGAGGCCCAGAGAAGAGCAGGAACTCATCCAGGTCACCCCGTTCATAAGTGGCACATGTTAATAATTTTAGAAATCCCATGACTGTTTGGAACCCCAACAGTTTGGTTGCATGTCTTGTCTGTTAAACTGTTTCTGAGTTGGTGCAGTGGTAAGGAATCTGCCTGCCAATGCAGGAGATGCAAGAGGTGAAGATTTGATCCCTGGGTTGGGAAGATCCGCTGGAGCAGGGAAATGGCAAGCTGCTCCAGTATTCTTGCCTGGAAAACTCCATGGACAGAGGAGCCTGGTGGGCTACAGTCCACAGGGTTGCAAAGAGTCAGATACCACCGAGTACACATGTGCACGTGCGTGCACACACACACGTATGTTAAAGGCATCCGTCTCATAAAGGTTGACTTTGAAAGCAGACGGTGACATTTGGCTTCTGAGAACCTCAGGACACGCATGAGGGACGCTCTTGCTCTCTGGGAGCCCGTGTGCCCTCTACTTGGTGCTGACCATGGACACGTTCTGCAGCTCCCTGGTCCTCAGGTTCCTCATCTATGAAGTGGGGGAAGAGGGGAGGCGAACAAAAGCCCCATCTCCAGGCCTGTGTGTTGAGAAGTCAAGGGAAAACCTGCCCTAGGGGTTTGGACAGAGCCTGACACATGTAAGTCCTCGGTGGTTGTCAGCTGCTGTTGCTTTTGATGTTGTTGTTATCTTTCCTTTTATTGATAGCTAGAATGGTAAATGGAGAAGGCAGTGGTCCCCCACTCCAGTCCTCTTGTCTGGATAATCCCATGGACGGAGGAGCCTGGTGGGCTGCAGTCCATGGGGTCGCAAAGAGTCGGACACAACTGAGCAACTTCAGTTTCACTTTTCACTGTCATGCATTGGAGAAGGAAATGGCAACCCACTCCAGTGTTCTTGCCTGGAGAATCCCAGGGATGGGGGAGCCTGGTGGGCTACTGTCTATGGGGTCGCACGTAATCGGGCACGACTGAAGCGACTTAGCAGCAGCAGCAGCAGCAGCAGCAGAGTGGTAAATGGGGCTTCCCTGGTGGCTCAGTGGTAAAGATGCAGGAGATGCGGATTTGATCCCTGGGTCAGGAAGATCCCTTGGAGGATGAAATGGCAACCCACTCCAGCATTCTTGCCTGGAAAATCCCAGAGATAGACGAGCCTGGCAGGCTGCAGTCCATGGGATCGCAAGGAGTCAGACACAACTTAGAGACTAAAAACACATACACACCCATACACACACACAGTGGTAGAGTGACCAGCTACCTTGGTTTGCTTGAGACTGTCCTGGTTTTAAAACTGAAATCCCGCATCCTGGGAAAGCCCCTCAGTCCTAGATAAACCGGGATACCTGCTCATCCTCTGCTTAAAGTGCTTATCAATCAGTTTGGGCCCTGGTGTCAGCTGAGCCTAGATGTGACTCCAGCTCGGACGCTGAAGCAGGTCACTTAGCCTCTCTGTGCCTGTTTCTCCACCTCCGCAATGGGAGGCGATTGTCGTACCTACTTCAAAGGATTTTTGGGAGGTTTAGTTGGGGATTAGGAGTACAGGGGCCTTGGTGAAATAGTTGCATTCAGATTGTCTGGGGAGGCTTCCCTGGGGGCTCTGTGGTAGGTAAAGAATCTGCCTGCCAGGGCCGGAGACGCGGGTTCCATCCCTGGTCCAGGAAGCCTGTGCTCTAGAGCCTGGGAACCGCATCTATGGAGCCCACGCTCTGCAGCTCCTGAAGCCCGTGCGCCCTAGAGCCTGTGCTCCGAAAGGAGGGACGGCACTGCGATGAGAAGCCCGCGTCCCGCAGTGAAGAATAGCCCCCGCTCCCCCAGCTAGAGGAACGCAGCAGCAAAGACCCAGTGCCGCCAAAATTAAATACAGACGTAAATAAAATACTTGGTTAAAAAAAAAATGGCTAGGGAGGGGGGCCCAAGTGGACTGGAGAGGGGCTGAGACCGTGGGGCTCCGCGGGTCTTCCCTCCCCTGTGGCTGGCCCCGGCTCCTGAGTCAGGCTGGCTCCGTCCTCCACCACATCAGAGTTCTCCCAGGGCCCCTTTATGGCCGGGGCTGCCGCGCCTCTGGTCCAGAGGCTGATGAGCGCGAGATCCTATCTGAGTGGTCAGAGGTGCCTGGCGGAGGGGAGGCCTGCGCCAGCAGTCCCTGCCCCTCCCACACAGCTGGTCCTCCTGGGCTGGACAGACGCCTGCAGGCCCGTGGGACCCCGCACAAGCTGGTCAGCCCTCTGCGCCTCCTCCTCTTCTCTAAGCGAGGCTGCAAGTGTCTCCCCGTGGGGTGCACGGGAGCGCCCCTCCAGTCTCGGGCCTTTGTTCACAAAATACATGCTGGACTAAGCTGGGTCCCCAGGGGTAGTATTTGAAGTATTTTACGTGAACCAACTGATGCTGCTTTGAACACACACTAGCTCCAGGGTGATGGTATGACTGTACTGCTCACAGAAGGGTTGCCGGGTTTATGGACTTCCCCAGGGGCTCAGTGGTAAAGAATCTGCCCACAGTGCAGGAGCTGCAAGAGATATGAGTTTGATCCCTGGGTCAGGAAGATCCCCTGGAGGAAGAAATGGCAACCCACTCCAGTGTTCTTGCCTGGAGAAACCCATGGACAGAGGAGCCTGGTGGGCTACAGCCCATAGGGTGGCAGAGAGCTGGACATGACTGAAGAGACAGCACGCACGCATCCCCAAGGTTTATAGAAATTGCTCTTTATTCTTAGGATGCTCCAGACAGGGTGCTGGGGGGCATCTCACTGGGTGATTGCGAGGGGTCTCCATGCCATGACCCCTCAGCCACCCCAGCCCAACGTGCAGGGGAGTCTTGAGAATTAAATGGAAGAAGCCATTTCTGGCTTCTCAAGAAATGGTAGTTGTTGATTTTTTAAAGTCTAGCTTTTATTTATTTATGTTTACAGATTTAAGTCAGGGCCTTGCAGAGATCTGAAAAGGTTCCAGTGTGATCCCAGTGGGAGGACCAGGTACACAGCCCTCTGCAGACTCGTTTAGGCAGACGACAGTGACTATGGGAGGTACATTTTACTGAGTCCCTGCTGCGTGAGAAAGCCCCAAAGTCCTTGCTCTCCTCCAGCTTTGCTCCAGGGACCGAGAGCATCGACAAGGGAGCTTGGCCCTAGCCCAGCTCCACCGTGTCACGGTCTGCTCCTAACAAGCCCCACCCGATGATTCCCGAGCTGCCATTTGAGAGGAGTCCCTGTGGCTGTTATTCCCTCATTCAGTCCCTACAACTACCCTGTGTGGTAGAGCTCCTTAAAAAGGGGAAACTGAGGCGCAGAGAGGCTCAGTAACCTGCCCAGCTCACGCCAGCAGAGTCGCTAAGAGTCCGCAGGAGGCAGATGCAGGATCTGCACGGTCAGGCTGCCGCACCCCAGAACCCTGCTTCTGACCATCGTGCGGTGCCACTCGGCGGTGCACCAGCTCAGGGCATCGGAAGGGAGTAGGGGTTGTCTCAGGGGCAGGATTGTCCTCTGGGGCACCCTGATGGAATCGGACTTGCAGGGAGGAGGAGGAGGCCTCGGCCAGCAGAGGAGGGGACTTGGTTAGTCCCCAGAGGGAGCCTTCACTGGCCGTCCCTGCCCATCACCTGGTGCGAGGGCCCGCATCTCTTTTCTCTGCACCAGCTTCAGGAGCTGTTCGGGAACCCCGAAACGCCAACCCTCCTCTTACTGCAGGGAGGTCCCAGCTGGTCCAGTTAAATAGCCCAAGAGCTGGTCAATAGCAATTGGTTAGTAGCTCCTGCTTATTGTAACAGAGTATGCACCAGCTCTTGAATTAGATGCAATTAAAGAAAAAACAGGAACCATCTTTCATTAATGAATCAAATCCCCTACCTTTACTGAGCGCCTCCTGTGTGCCAGGTGCTGTGCTAGGGGACACAGGAATGAGCATAAGACTCCCTGCCCTGGAGAGGCTGACGTTCTAAGCGGGGTGACAGAGAAATAGCCAGTGCAAAGGAGCGGGACCGTTCCGGGTTTGAACATCCTCACACTGGGATGGGAACGAGGCAGGGAGGGTGGCGGGAGTGATGAAGAGCGACCCGGAGGAGGTGCTTGGGAAAGGCCTGACCTAAGAGTGAAGCCACGAAGGATAACCCGGGAGCCAGGTATGTGACCCTTTGGAGGGAAGAGGATCCTGGGAGGAAATGGCAAGCGCAGGGGCTCGGAGCTGGGAAGGGATGTGGTGAGTCTGGAGCGCAGCAGGGGCTGGAGTGCAGGGAGGGGGGCGACGAGAGGAGGGAGGTAGCGGGCACCTGTGCAGAGCCAAGCAGGTAGAGGTGAGCCTGGGGCTTCTTCCTCGCGCAGCAGGCAGACCTGGAGGGCTGGAAGCAGGGCGGGAGTATGGTCTGATTTATGTTTTCAGAGGGGCTGAGTGTGTCAGAGTGTGGAGGCTGGGCTGCAGGAGCAGCAGGACTTGTTGGGTGGGGCTTCCTTGCTGGTCCAGTGGTTAAGACTCCATCGACATCAACAATGCAGGGGTCCTGGGTTCAAACCCTGGTTGGGGAGGTAGATCCCACACACCACAGCTAAGAGCCTGCATGCAGCAATGAAGACACAGAACAGCCAAAAAAAAAAAAAGACTAGTTGGGTGGCAATAATTGGCAAACGATGGTGGGGGCTTGGACCAGGAGGTGGCACGGAGAGAGGGCGACAGATTTAGGATGGTGCTGGAGCTGGCTCAGATGGGAAATGATGGCAGAGGAATGTGGGAGGTGAGGCTCTTCATCAGAGGGAAAGTGAGACCTTGGTTGGTGTAACCTGGAAGGCTTTCTGGAGGAGGTGTAAGCAGTCAGGATGGGCATGACAGGCTCAGGGGCACTCCCGCAGTGGGAATCCCGTGAGCATGGGCCAAAGTGGGTTCATGTGAAGGGCAATGGATTGGCTTATGTGACCTCCTTCCAACGCTTAAAGGTCATCAATGAGCTCAGAGCTGTCCCTGGGGTTTCGCAGCTAGAGAAGGGATTAAGGGTCAAAGGTTTGGGTCACCCCCTTGAGTGGGGGCAAGAAGACAGCTAATGGAAAGTCCGGACATACAGGCGGGGGAGTTTCAAGGCTCTTAGCCCTGGCCCTGGACCACCCACCCTGGGCTTCGGTTTCCTCAAGTGTCAGGTGGGGTTCCAGGGAGGTGCAAAGCCAGCGTGCCGGGGGCATGGCAGGTTGGAACAGAGGGTGTCGATCCAGGGCCCGCCGCCCCCACGCCGGGGCCCAGAGCAGCTTGGTTTGCAAGGCGGCACTTTCTGGGTGAGAACAGAGTTGTTTGAGGAAGGGGTGGAGGGGTTGGAGTGAAGGGACAGGGGGTGGGGGTGGGTGGAGGGGCTCAACCCCATCTTGGCCCCCTCCCAGGGCCCTAAGCAAAGAACTCCCGTTGGTCGCGGGGGCCGTCTAGAAATCCCCCTCACCATGCTAGAGCTTTGTTTTATCCTGAAAGTTTTTGCATTTTAATTTTAAAGTCATATCTTCTATGCAAAATGTATAATAGTGCATGGCTTGATGAAAATTTACGTGTAACTTATCTATAATCTTCACCCACGTCAGCTAGTAAATATTGCCAGCACCCCAGAGAGGGGTTCCCTCTCAAGTCAGTGTCCCCTGAAGTAACTAGTGTTCTGATTTCTCTCATCACAGATTACTCTTGCCTGCTCTTGAACTTTTATATAAAAGGAAATCATGCAGGTTATATTTCTTTGTGCCTTTTAATTGTTAAAATATTGTAACATACACGTATATATAACTGTATGTGTATATATGTGTGTACCTAATAAATTGTGTGTATGTATCTGATGAATATATATTATTTTTTATATGTATTGTATGTAATCATTTGCATGGTCCATATTAAAAAGGCATAAATAATGCATATTAAAAAGCCAGCCTCCCGTGGGGCTTCCCTGGTAGTCTTGGCGCAGGGGGTCCCAGTTCAGTCCCTGGTCGGGAACTAGATCCCACATGCTGCAGTTAAGATCCCGAATGCCACAGCTGAAAAGATCCTGTAAGCCCCAGTGAGGATGGAAGATCGTGTGCCTCAACCAAGACCTGGCAAAGCCAAATAAACAAGTGAAGAATTACATTCTTGGGGAGAAGACCCTCAGACTGAGGCCTTGGAGCAAGTGTGTAAAGCTGTGGGCTCTGGACCCAGGCTCCTGGTTTAAATTCTAGGTCCATCACTTTATCTGCTCCCCCAGGGTTGCGACCACTCCGCGTCCCACAGCGTTGTTCACAGACTGTGTTTGTCTGGGCGATCTCTTTTTGTTGCTGTTGTTGTGGTACACATTCCCAGCTCATTCCTTCTAACTTCTGCCTACTCTTTCACAGGACAGTTGTGCTGGAGCTTATATATCCTCTGCCCTCTCAATAGGTGTCTAGGTGGTTCTTTTTCTTCTGCATCAGGAGTTCTCAACCCGTGCACAGCTGCCAGTGTGGGCTGCCTAACTGTTTGGTGTGGGGACCTGTCCTGTGCGTTGGAGGGTGTTGAGCATCACCCCCCGCCTCTGGATGCCAGTAGCTCCCGCACCCCCAGTTGTGACAACCAGAAATGTCGTCAGACATTGCTGAACGTGGTGCTGAGAGGTGCTCTAGGGAGCGTCCTTCTCCCAGCCTCCCCTACGCACACGCAAGGGCATCTTTATTGCATTCCTATTCTGTGGATAGGGCTTCCCTGGTGGCTCGGTGGTAAAGAACCTCCCTGTCAATGCAGGAGACTCAGGTTCGATCCCTGGGTCAGGAAGATCCCTTGGAGGAGGAAATGGCAACCTGCTCCAGTATTCTTGCCTGGGAAATCCCATGGATAAAGGAACCTGGGGAACAGTCCAGGGGACCGAAAACGACAACCTTCCGTAGATAAGGAAATGGAGGCCCAGAGACTCGAGTCATTTGCCTAAGGTCACAAGGTGAATACATGGTAGAACCAGGATCTGCACTTACACTCCTTCCCATTTTGGGGCCCCCGGCAAGTGCCAGGCACGGGTCTAGGCTGAGCTGGATGTCTCATGGGTAAGAGGACTGACCCAAGCCCTTGCCACATAGAGCTAGCATTCTTGTGGGAATGGCAAACAGTAAGCCAGGCATCTAACAGACACCCGACTCTCCTGGTGGTGGTAGGTGGGTGAGGGTAAGGAGACAGAGTCACAATAATAATGTCACCTGACTTTTGATGACAGTAATACCTGATGTGTAGTGAGGGGTTCAATACGTCAGTTACTATTCTAAGGAGTTTCACAAGATGAACTCATTGAATCCCCACCAAAACCCCCTATGAGATACGTTAGTCTCATTCCCATATTGCAGATGGGGAAACTGAGGCACGGGGGTGTTGAAGTCCTTTGCCAGGAGGTGGCAGGTTGGTCCGAGAACCTGGGCTGCTGGAACTCTTAACCAGCGTGCAGCCCCCCACCCCATCTCATGCCCACACTGGGACCTAGTTCCTGGGTGGTCCTGAGGGTCACCTGAGAGCGTGGTTTGTATGGAGATAGGACAGAAACTGAGAGTGAATGTTTAAGGTTTTACAGCAATTTGGCAGAGTGATTTTATGCCAGTATAGTCCAGTACTAGAAAAATTGTGCTTGTAATCTGCCTTTTTACTTTGTCTTTCTAATAATTCACTTTCACTGAAGTTTACAAAAGTATTAGTCTCAAACAAATGAGAAATTAAAGACAAAAATAGTTCTTCCTAGGGTTTGCCCGGGGGTCCAGTGGCTAAGAATCTGCATTCCCAGTGCAGGGGACCCAGGTTCTATATCTGGTCAGGGAGCTAGATGCCACGTGCCATAGCTAAGAATCCGCATGCTGCAACCAAAGACCTTATATGCCTCAGTGAAGATCAGTGATTTCATGTGTTGCAGCTAATACCTGGCGCAGCCAAATAAACTACATAATAATAAAAATAAATATTAAAAAATAGTTCTTCTCAACAGATAGTTGGAGGAATGCTGTGTTAGGATGGGGGAAAGGGCTGAGAGCAGGCCCTGGCTTATTGTGTGACCTTGGTAAACGTGAGGTTTATCATTAATCTGTTATTCTGACATTTGCTTCTCTCCACATAACCTCTTTCCTGCTGGGAACTAGAAGAAGCTGAGAGGTCTTCCTCCTCTTTAATGCGTGAGGAAATAGAGACCCAGGCAGGTTAGGTGTTTAGGATTGGCTGGCAGGGTCTAGATGCCTGGGGACCTTTTCTCTGCTGACCTTGCCTGGGCTATGATTTTTCACACCTCCTCCAACTTCCCAGGTGGCTCGGTGGTAAAGAATCTGCCTGCCAGTGCAGGAGATGCAGGGGACTTGGGGTCGGGAAGATGCCTTGGAGGAGGAGACAGCACCCCACGCCAGTATTCTTGCCAGGAGAAGCCCATGGACGGAAGAGCCTGGCTACAGTCTATGATCACAAAGAGGTGGACACGACTGAGTGGCCGAGCGCAGCTACAGCACCCCAACTCAGGCAGCTGGGTAGGCCCCGACCTGCAGGCCTCCCCGCAGAAGTGTGGCTGGTCAGCCTCCTAGCGCCCTGGTTAAGCAGGTCCCGGGGAGCCTGGGCCTCCCTCGGGACTGGAGGCGCCTGGGGCCCCTCTTGGGGAATCATCCCAGGCCTCTCCTCAGCCCCTCTCTTTGTCTCCGTGGCCATGGCAACCTGACTGGCTGCTTGGCACATCCAAGCCCAGCCCCCAGCCGGACCCGCTGGCTTCCTCCTTGGCTGAGGTCGCCCTGGCAGGCTCCTTCTTGACTGGGGAAGCCACCCGCCCCCCCACCTCCATTCCCGTCTCCCGCTGATGGGGGCTCCTGAACAGGATTGATGCTGTCCCTCCGCGCGGGAAGGACCCCCAAATGCAGGCCTCAGAGGGGTGTTTCCTCTGCATCCAGGCCTCTTTGCTGCTGGCTTTGATCACACTTGTGTTCATTCTCCCCATTTGGTTTCTGTCTCCAGCCCTACCTCTGACTTCCTCCTGGCTTCTCTGCCAGCCTGGGTCTGTCCCTTCCCTTCCCCCTGCTCTTCCATCTTGGTCATATTCTGTGTTTCTTTCCCGGTGTCTCTCCCTCTCTCTTTCTGGCTTCTATCGCATCATTGTCTGCAGGTTGGTCCCTGCATCCGATAATGGTCTCAGAATCGCAGGGCACCCTTGGGGACCCTTTTGTGCTCAGAGAAGGAACCGCACTTGACAGGGGCTTGTTTGCAGAAAAGCTGCAACCCCAGCTCCCACCAGCCCTGTGAGATCCTGCTGCCCCAGATGGGGTAAGGATGGTCCTCCCATCTCTCGAGGGAAGAGTTTCTGTTGTCCCATGGGGGAGTCTTCCCGGTGAGGGGGGGACGGTCCTCCCACCCTGTGAGGCAGATGCTCCCCTTGTCTCGTGGGGTTTCCTCCTGCTGAGGGAGGGGGTCCTCCAGCCCCGTGAGGTGGTCTTCCTTCCTAGTGAGTAAGGCATCGTCCTCTCCTAGGACGGTCTTCCTGGTCAGACCCTCTTGGGAGGAGGTGAGCCTCCTTGCTGTGACCTTCGAGCCAGCCACGTGAAGGGCTTGGACTCGGAAAACCCAGAATGTTTTCTCCCCTTGCACCTGGGAGAAGACCATATCCCACCGTGGGTCGTTAAAGTCGTCATTTATTAATGGCCACAGCTGTCCCTATAGATATGAATAAATAATGCTCCACTATGCTCCCTTAGTCTTGTAGAATCCTTGAGCACCTTAGAGGGATCTAGCTAAGGGTCATCTCAGTCTGGCCTTTGACTGGAGCTCAGGGAGAGGAGGTGATTTGCCGGTGTGGGGTTGCAAACGCAGATGCCCATCGGTTGACAGGTGAAGGAGCCAGGTGTAAGAAATGTTACATCACCCTCACCATCTATCTTTTTGTTTTTCTACTTTTAACATCAGCCTGGATATCTTTAATCTCTTTGTGCCTTGGTTTTTTCATGTATAAAACAGAGATAAGACTACTCATCTCATAGATGTTTCTTTAAAGATTAAAAAAAAAATGGAGATATATTCACACACTGCAGAATTGACCCGGGTACCGGCGTCCACACCACTGCCTTTTATATAGTTGCAAGGTTATACACTGTCATTGCTTTGTAATTCTAAAACATTCCATCACTCTGAAAAGAAACCCCAAACCCATTAGCAGTCCCTCTCCGTTCTTTCCCTCCCCGAGCCCTGGCAACCACCGGTCTACTTTCTGTCTCCGTTGCTGGTTAGTCGCTAAGTCATATTCGACTCTTTGTGACCCATGGACTGCAGCATGCCAGGCTCCACTGAGTTGGTGATGCTATCTAACTGTTTCATCCTCTGCCACCTGCTTCTCCTTTTGCCCTCAGCATTTCCCAGCATCAGGGTCTTTTCCAGTGAGTCGGCTCTTTGCATCACTTCATAACGTTGGAGCTTCATAACACTGTATGGGAAAAAGAAACCGAATGAACTTCTTGGCCAACCCAATACAATGTGTGGCCTTTTGTATCTTTCACGTAGCGTGACTTTGTAAAGGGTCATCCTTGCTGTAGGTATGTTGGAATTTTCTTTTTTGTGGCTGAGAAATTCTCCATTATCTGGATGTAGCACCTTAGTTCATTCATTCATCTGTTGGTGGACATTGAGCTTGTTTCCGCTGTCTGGCTCTTATGGATAATGCTGCTGTGAACATTCACGTGCAAGTATTTGTGCAGACAGAGGTTTTTTATTTCTCTTGGGTATATACCCTGGAGCGGCCTCTAGGTTTCTTAGGAAGATGAAATGAGTCCTTAAGAGTACAAGTCTTAGGACAGGACCAGGCAAGAGCAGACACTACCTGTGTGCTAGCTCTTACTATTACAAAGCAGTACCGCAAGCCTTTGGCCTTGATGTTGGAGAGACAGCGATGCTATTTAACATGCACTGTTTCCTGGGTCCCAAGCGCCCCATCCTATGGGGCGGCTGCTTTTTTACAGATGAGGAAACTGAGGCCTGGGAGCCATAATTGGCCCAAGATCACACTGTGAGGATGTGGCGGAGCTCAGATAGCAGCGAGCCTGGCGGGCCGGCTCCGGAACCTACGCTGTGACCCCACGCCTCCTGGAGAACCAGAGGTCATGTGTCCCGTGTCCCGTGTAACGGGGGCAGCTGCTCCCCAGCCCCGTGCAGCGGTCCCTGTGTGGGAACACGAGCCCAGCATTGCCAAATCTCCTGCCTTTTTAAAGATGTTTTCCAACAGCCGGAAATGGTGGAGTTTGGGGTATGAAATCACTCAATTTTTAAAAGTTGGCAACTCGATCATATTTTTAACAAACATTTCAATGGCCAAACAAAACACATCTGCGGGCCAAGCCCGTGGGTTGCCAGTTTGCACGCTCTGCCCCTGGGGCGGCTTGTTGGTGGGGGAGGAGCGTTGCTGGGCACCGACCTTGACTGCGGGCACTTCCGGACTTCGGGCTCCCGCCTCCCCTGCGGTTTTCAGGCTCATGTCTATGCCAGTTGTGGTTAAATCTGGCCCCTCACTGGCATGGTGGGCTTGGTGAGGGCCCTGGTGGCGTTTGATTGTTTGGGATCCTTGCCTCTCACCGCTCGGGTCATGAAACTGTGGCCTGCTCATGATGGGTTGCTCACTGTACAGCGCCTGCCTTTTTAAAAAGACTTGTAATTTTATATTGGAGTATAACCGGTTAACAAGTGGACGGCCGAGGGACTCAGCCATACATATACGTGTATCCATTCTCCCCCAAACTCCTCTCCCATCCAGGGGCCATATAACATTGAGCAGCGTTCCCTGTGTGTTGGTTATCCGTTTTAAATATCGCAGTGTTTACAGGTCGATCCCAAATTCCCCAACCGTCCCTTCCCCCCAGGAACCGGAAGTTCGTTCTCTAAGTCTGTTAGTCTGTCTCTGTTCTGTAAGTAAGTTCATTTGCAAACGTCCATCAACGGTGGTGGTGGTGTTTAGTCGCAAGTTGTGTCCCACCCTTTGCGACCTCGTGGACTGTAGCCCACCATGCTCCTCTGTCCATGGGATTTCCCAGACAAGAATACTGGAGTGGGTTGGCATTTCCTTCTCCAGGGGACTTTCCCGATCCAGGGATCAAACCTGGGTCTCCTGTGTTGGCAGGAGGATTAGGAGGATTCTTTATTGCTGAGCCACCAGGGAAGCTGATCCATTGACAGAGGAATGGATAAAGAAGTTACGGTACATGTATATATACATGCATACATACATAAACAGTGGAATATTGCCCAGTCATTAAAAAGAATGAAATAGTGCCATTTGCAGCAACACGGATGGAATTAGAGACTGTCTGGAAATGGCAACCCACTCCAATATTCTTGCCTGGAGAATCTCATGGACGGAGGAGCCTGGTAGGCTGCAGTTCATGGGGTCGCAAAGAGTCGGATATGACTGAGAGACTTCACTCACTCACTCTCACTCACTCTGCTCTTTGAAACTCATAGAAGGTCCTGGAGGCTGGAGTCTTGCCCACAAGGAAAGGAAGACAAAAAAGGCCTCCGTGCCCAACAGCCCCAAAGCATTAGTTTCTCGGGTTTTTGGAAGGAAGGAATTGGAAACTACCTGACTTTCTAAAGGTTTCCCTGGTAGCTCAGCTGGTAAAGAATCTGCCTGCAATGCAAGAGACCCCGGTTTGATTCCTGGGTTGGGAAGAGCCCTGGAGAAGGGATGGGCTACTCCCTGCAGTATTCTCACCTAGAGAATTCCATGGACTGTATATTCCATGGGGTCACCAAGAGTCAGACATGACTGAGTGACTTTCACTTTCAATGACTTTCTAAAGGGTTTGTTACTTAGCGATCATTCATTCATCTCTGCATTGGCTTCCCTGGTGGCTCAGACGGTAAAGCGTCTGTCTACAATGCTGGAGACCCAGGTTTGATCCCTGGGTTGGGAAGATCCCCTGGAGAAGGAAATGGCAATCCACTCCAGGACTATTGCCTGGAAAATCCCATGGACAGAGGAGCCTGGTAGGCTACAGTCCATGGGGTCGCAAAGAGTCGGACACGACTGAGTGACTTCACTTCACTTCATACTGAGTGAAGTAAATTAGACAGAGAAGGAGAAATATCGTATGCTGCTGCTGCTGCTGCTAAGTCGCTTCAGTCGTGTCCGATTCTGTGCGACTCCATAGATGGCAGCCCACCAGGCTTCTCCGTCCCTGGGATTCCGCAGGCAAGAACACTGGAGTGGGGTGCCATTTCCTTCTCCAATGCATGAAAGTGAACAGTGAAAGTGAAGTCACTCAGTTGAGTCCGACTCTTCGTGACCCCATGAACTGCAGCCTACCAGGTTCCTCTGTCCATGGGATTTTCCAGGCAAGAGTACTGGAGTGGGGTGCCATTGCCTTCTCCCAAATATCTATGACTTCCCTTATGTTCAGAATCTACAGCTCCTGTCTTTGACTTTAGGCATTAAGTATCTTCCTACAGCTGGAAGCTGCTTGGCGCATCAGGGGCCAAGATCTAGAGGCCATCCCTGGTTCAAACTCCAGCCCTGCCCCTTCCCAGCTGTGACCTTGGGCAAGTTGTTGAACCTCTTGGTGCTTCCACTTTCTAATCTGCACATCTGCACAGTGGAGCTCATCCGTTATTTCTGGACTGAATATGTGAATGGTGGTCAGCATGCACCTGTAGCCTGGCTGGTCGCAGCAGCATAAAGTGGTGACGTGAGCGCAGGCTTGGGGGCTGGACTCCCTGGGTTCGAATCCCAGCTCTGCCACCTGCTACAGTGTGACCCTGAGGCAAGAGACCCGACATTCGTGTTTCTTTTTCCTCATCTGTCAAGCAGAGGTAACATTATAATAGTACCTCCATCCTGGGGGGATGTAGCAAGTAGAGCAGGGCCTGACTCATGGTAGGAACCCATGGCATCAGCTATTGTTACTGTTACACACAAACACAGGCAGACGTGCAGACAGACGTGGTGACCACCAGGGCTCCGCCATCTGGCAGAAGCGGCACGAGGGGGACTGTTTGCTCCTGCGTGTCTCTGTATGTTTGCTGCAGGAGTGATGTTAGCATTTGTGTGTGTGCGCGCGGGTCTGAGCCAGCCAGCGGGGATGCTATTTTCTGCACACGCACCCCCATGCATTAATGGAGCGTGTACCTTATGTGTGTCTGTGTTCGCACTCTCCCCAGCACGTTCCCAGAAATAAACTCACGCTCGGGTTCTCAGTGAACACAGCCCCCTGAGCAGCCAGTGGTGTTTGAACTGATGGGGATGGTGGGAGCTGATGGGGCGGGTGGGGCAGGGTTGGGTGGACGAGGAAGGTTTCCTGCTCCCGAGGTCAGGGTGTGGCAGGGAGCGGGGTGGGGGTGCTGAGTGCCGAGCTGTGTGCGTGGGTCTGAGCCTGCTGGCTGTGGCCTGGAGAAAAGCTCTGTGGTCTGACTTTCATTCTTCTGATGTTCAGCTCAGGTGTGGCACGTCCAGCCATCCCTGTGCCGCCTTCTGCCTCTCCTCACCTTCCCTTTCTTCTCCGTGGCATATTGCAGGCACTGATTTAGGCAGGAGCTCCTTGGAGGCTAAGGAAAGCTGAAGCACGCAGAATTAACACAATAGAATTTTAACTATCAGGAGAGGCAGCCTGGGCTACTGAATTTAGCCTTCCCTTCTCCCCACCTAGCTCATGATTTTTACTTTTTCCCTCTTCAACTTCTCGAATTACCTTGCTGCCCACTGCCCTCCTTTTCCCTTCAAGCCTGTGGGGTATGGAGCCCTTTGTTCCCATCTTTTCTCTTTGGTTCCTGGAAAAATTTCTGGGGAGCCCAGTGGGACATCAGGCTGTGTCTGAAAGGGTGAAGTGGTGAGATTTTGGTTTGTTTTACAGTCCTGATTCTAGAGTGGATTCACTATCCATCCTAAAAAGAGTAAGATTCCCTTTCTTACTGCTGTTGCTGGTGTTTAGTTGCTAAGTCGTGTCCGACTCTCTGCGGCTCCATGGACTGTAGCCTGCCAGGCTCCTCTGTCCATGGGATTCTCCAGGCAAGAATACTGGAGTGGGTTGCTATGCCCTCCTTCAGGGGATCTTCTTGACTCAGGGATTGAACCCCGCCTCTTGCGTCTCCTGCAGGTGGATCCTTTGCCGCTGAGCCACCTAGGAAGCCCGGCAGACGTGTGTCAAGCACTTAAGATGCGACGCTGTGTCGTTGGCATCCTACACCCACGGCACGCACGCTTGTATTCTTTCACTCACAGGCTTGCCCCTCACCCTAGGCACTGTGGTCTCTAGGTGCTATGATAGTGAACAAGGCTGAGAGTCCTCACCCTCACGGAGTTTGCGTTTGGGTGGGAGTATAGACAGTGAACAAATAAACAAATGAATACACAGAATATCAGCTAGCGATAAATGCTAGTGAGAAAAATAAGACAGAGATGGAGGTGGGGTGCAGGGGTGGCAGTGAAGAAGGCTGAGTGGGAATGGCTTCAAAGAGGTGCCGATGTTTGAACAGAGGGCTCTAAGTGTTAGCCATGGTAGCATCGGGGGGGGACAGTAAGTGCAAAGGCCCTGGGGCAGGGGGCAGTCATGCTGGGATGGTGAAGGTTGGGATGGCTGGAGCAGCTTGCAAGGAGTGAGGTCTGCGTTGGCTTGGTGAGAATGTTGGGCTTGATTCTCAGTGGGGTGGAAGCTTCCCTGAGGATGGAGTAGGGACGTGATCTGATTCGAGGCTCAGAGAGGCTGCGGCTGCTTGACTGGACAGCAGAGAAGAAACTGGTAAGGACAGAGTGCAAGCGCAGAGGAGCCCTGCGTTGTTGAGGGCTGGAGACTGGGAAGGGGGAGAGGCGGGCCGTTCCTGGCAGTGGACAGGTCAACGTTGTGGGTGGCTCGGGGTGGGAACTGGCTGGAGCCTGGGCCTGCCGCAGACAGGCTGTGTGGCCCTGGCAAGGGACTTAGCCTTCTGCAGCTTGGTTTCCTTATCTGGAGCACGAGGGTGATACCAGTGCGGACCTCTGAGGGTTTGGTGAGGATTAAATGAGATCCGGCATCAAAGTGCTTATGCCTTGTGCCCTGCCTGCTCAGCTCATCCTGAACTCTCAGGAAGAGCTTCCTGCTGATACCCGCCTCTTCACCCACTCCCCTCCTCCCCTCCTTCACCTTCCCTCTGCCTCCTCCCCCGGCTTCCTTCCCCTTCCCCCTCCTCTTCCAGAGAAGCGCTGTGGTGAGGACCAGGGTCAGGGCCTGAGGCTCAGCATGTTGTCCTGGCAATGAAGGTGGACAAAGACATTGAGGAAATGGTTGCCAGATTTCACTGAGGTGACACCTGAAGGACTTATTTCATTCTGAATTGGTGCTTATTTGAAAGGAGTGCTCATAGCTGGACTTCTGAGTTCCTAGCTAGGGTCAGGGTTTTATTTAATCTTTGGTGGTGGACTTTCTGTGTAAGTGACTGAAAACCCAAACCAAACTGATTTAAACAAGAGATTAAATGTAATTGCTCGTGCAGTTGGGATATCAGCTTCAGGTATGGTTTGATCTAGGTGCTCAATGTATGTCTCTGTTCCACTGCCCTTTCCATTATCTTCATTCTTGTGTCCTGTGTGGCTCAGGTGGAGGTTATGTATGACACCCCTCAAGCTGCATTAGGGTGCTTTGCTACAAAAAGGGGAAACAAAAGCTGATGGCAAAAGGTGAGGTGTCTGCAGAACTTATTTGAAAGAGGGGAGAGTCCTGTGTGAGGTGGCAGTGGGTGGGTCTTTGGGTCTGAGCCCAGTGTTCCGCAACTAAGATTTCTGAAGGACATTTGAGGGCTGCTTTCATGACTCATTCTTGGATGAATTCACTTCACCCAGGTTACATCATATCCTCAAACATCTGCCCTGCATCCTGCAAAAGGCTCTAGGACACTGCCTGCCTGGCCCTCGGGTGGTGGAGGGCAGGGTTCTACGGTGGATGTGGACTTAGCAGTAAAATTCTCTCCACTTACGAAACACTTCCCATGGGCCCTTTAAACACGTCGAGTGAATTGCATGTTACATTTGGGTTTGCGCATGACCTCTCTGTGGTCCCCTCTCAGCGTTAGAGGTTTGGGTCTGGGTGCCTCTGGCAGTCCGCACGTTAGGTTTAGTCACCACATCGGCAGTTTTCCAAGTTTTTCCTTTTCCTGGGTATTTGTGATTTCACTAATTTTTAGGTTTCTTAAAAACAAAATAAAACAAACCACAGTCATATTTCCAGACCCCAGCATCTGGTGGCCACTTGTAATTTGGGATGTTTGGGGGGAAAAAAGTGTTTTGATCATTTTTCAAAATTAGACTTTGAAAATGTTTCATTGGGTATTTCTATGTTAAAAGTTTTTTTTTTTTCTTTTTAAAAACATTTTGCAACCAGCCTTCTATAGGGTTTTTCTTAGTCTTTCTCCTACCCTCCAGATCTGCTTATAGAATTCCTTGTAAAAATGCGTTTTTCTTTTTTGCAAGAGGGTTTTTAAAAAACCTTTATATAAATCTATAATATTGTGAGTAGCATAAAGAGGAAATGAGCTAGAAAAGAGCTCTGGTCTTTGAAAGAGTCTCTCGTGGACCCTGGTTGACCAGAGGCTCTACTGCCAACGGGCATTCAGGCATCTGTTGCTCCTTCAAACACTTATTATTAATGCCTGTGATGTTTTGGAATAAGCCTTTTTTTTTTTTTTAACATAAAGGACCTTTTTGATGCCTTTTAATAGAACTCATTGGAGAGTTGGGATCAATTTCCCCCTGACTGTGAGAATGGTGTATCCAGAGGTGACGCAAGTCACGTCGACGCAGGTGTCAGTCTCCAGGGTTAAAGGAATTCTCTCTGTCCTTCTTGAGGCACTGCCCACCCTCCAGGGTGAGGAAGGGAGGGGTCCCGAATGACTTTCCGCCCAGCTTTGCTAGACTTGCCGGCCACCAAGGAGTGAGTCCCCAGAGGGTCATCAGCTTGCGGTGCTCAGGGGGGCTTCTGAGAGGTTCTCGGAGTGTGGGGTGGGAAGGGGGGCTTGGAGGGTCATAGGTCATCGGCCAGAGATGCTCTGACCCATCCCATCGATCTCGGGCCCTTCCCCCCTCCCCCACCCCTTTCTGTCTTTCTTCTCTGCTTTCTCTCCCCACCCCCATCTCCCCCGCTCTCTGCCTTCAGAATCCGTGCTCTTCACCACTTGGCTCTCTGCCCCCTTTGCACGGAATGTCATAGCTGTCTCTTATACACATCTAGAGGTTTGGGTCTGGGTGCCTCTGGCAGTCCGCACGTTAGGTTTAGTCACCACATCGGCAGTTTTCCAAGTTTTTCCTTTTCCTGGGTATTTGTGATTTCACTAATTTTTAGGTTTCTTAAAAACAAAATAAAACAAACCACAGTCATATTTCCAGACCCCAGCATCTGGTGGCCACTTGTAATTTGGGATGTTTGGGGGGAAAAAAGTGTTTTGATCATTTTTCAAAATTAGACTTTGAAAATGTTTCATTGGGTATTTCTATGTTAAAAGTTTTTTTTTTTTCTTTTTTTAGGCCTCTCTCCCCTCTAATACCCTCCCCAGAGACCCTCCCCGCCCACCTGTCTGAGAAGACCCGCCTTCCCCAGCTTTCTCTTTCCTCTGGGTCCCTGGGGATGTTTGTCTGCTGGCTGATCACGTGTCTCCTTTTACTAGAAGTCAGTCTCTGGATTTCTCTCGATCCTGCATCTCCATTGCCTGGCCCCGTGGTAGGGGGCTGATAAATATTTGTGGACCGAATCTGGGGAAATGAGCTCAGTTTTCTTTCTCCTGCTGGGGCCTTGGGGGATCCAAAACCTCAGAGGTGAAAAGGCTTAAAGGGGGAAAGAAGAGGGGCCACTGCCTGGGGCCTGATTATCGGGGGAGGTGAAGTCTTGAGAGCTGACCTTAAAAGCCCAGAGAGGCTGGCCAGTGGGATGAGTCCTTGCCTCTGCCCAGGGGCTGGGGGCACTTCCACGGGGTGCGAGGAGGGGCCCCAGAGTTTGCATCTCAGCAGTGATACCCGAGCTTCTTACTGGCTGGGTGGTGCTCTTGTGCCGGGCCTCCTGGAAGGGGTTCTGGGAGGCCTGGGAGACCCAGTGGCTGCAGCTAAGCCTGAGCCCCGCCAGGGGTGGTGCCCCAAAGCCAGCTTCTTGGGACGGAGTGGACAGCGGTGGGGCACCAGTGGCTGTTAGCATCCTTTGCATTTTTGATGAATGAGTCCTTTTAAAAGATTTTACTTCCTTTTAATTGAAGGATAATTGTTTTACAGTATTTTTGGTTTCTGCCATCCATCGGCATAAATCAGCCATAGGTATACATTTGTCTCCTCCCTCTTGAACCTCCCTCCCACCCCGTCCCACCCCCTAGGTTGTTACAGAGCCCCGGTTCGAGTTCCCTGAGTCTACAGCAAATTCCCATTAGCTCTCAGTTTTACGCAGAGCATAAAACTGAGTATATGTGTTGAGTATATGTGTCCACGTAACTCTCTCCATTCGTCCCACCCTCTCCTTCCTCCCCCAGCCCCTGTGTCTGTAAGTGTGTTCTCTTCGTCTGCACCTCCGTTGCTGCCCTGCAGATAGGTTGATGACTGAGCCTGAAGCGTGCTCCCTGGCGCTGCTGGCCCTCACCTGTACCTGGTGGGGGCTGGGCAGCCTGCTGCCCGCTGCCCTCCAGCTCGCCTGTTACAGGAGACCCCAGATATGGTACCCTGCACAGGCAAACCAGCTCTTATTAAATATCTAAACCTTATTGAGATGAAATTTACATAAAATGAGAGGTACCCATTTAAAGGCATGCCTTATCAAATTTCACTAGGCTGGGCCCACTGGCTAAAGGTAGGGGAGCTGACAGCCTCTTTCTGCCCAGGGCAGGAAGGGGCTGCTGTGGGGTCAGGTGGGTTCAGGAGAGGTGCTGGATACTTGTCACCCGAGGCCACACACCCAGAGGTCCACTGGACTTTCTCTTCTGGTGGGTTTTCGGTTCCTGTGGGCCAGTCAGCTTCTTGTCCCAGTGATTAGGTTTCTTCAGGAAGGCGGGGAGACCTTTAGGTCCCAGGAGGCTCAGCAATCTGGAGATCTAGAATGACCTCACTGCCTCGGATTGGTACCAGAAAGCAGACCGTGAATCCATTGGAAATGGACCCTAACAGGACAATATTGGGAGTGGAGGGAGGGACTGGATGAGGACTTTACCTTGTGGAACAGGAAACCAGATATCCTAAAAATAAGTTGAATTGTATCTTTTCATTAATTAGCCTATAGGATTTAGGACGCAGGAGCAACTTGGCATGCATTCTTCGATCAGTAAAGAGTGAATCTAGTGTTGATTTTTTTTTTTCCACTGAGGGATGCATACATTTTCTGAAAAAATTAAGTGATTGCATGATGTGATGTCATTTCACATAAAGTTACCCTTTACAGCGTGATGATAAAGAGTATGATGATTGAGTCATTTTGCAAAAAACCTTAGAGCTGGTTTTCAGTGCTCACGCCTACCTCCCTTTGATGGTCCCGTCATCTCCTGGAACTCTGTTGTCTTGTCCTCCTCCTTGCTGTGTGAAGCGGTCTACCTGCCAGGTCCTCATGTGTTTATAGCTTTGTCCCTCGTTAGCTGCTTGCTGTTTGCCAGCATCACTTTCATCGATGTCATGAAATCCAGCATCTTTTGCAAGGCTTGCAGTTTCACTTTGGAACTGATTTGCTTTCACTTTGCCCCGTATTTTGACTGTGGTATATCCAGGAGAGCAGGAGCTGGAAAAATACAGAAAGGAGGTTAGGTAGGGTGTTTGGGGGATAATTTTAGAAGTGGTCAGCTTGTTTGGAATATTTTGCAGACAGGATGGCCTTTCTCCCTGGGAGGACTTGGATAATGAGTGGACCCTGGAGGAGTGTCTCTGTTCTGGAGAAGTTGCAGAGTGGTCCAGGGGACTGTGTGATTTTCCACCCTCATCTTGTCTTTCCTCTGTCTTAGCCCTGGAATTAACTACTATCCAAGGAGCTCTGGTTCTTTTTATGGGAAGGTAGTATTTAGAAACCTAGGTCTGGGGGTGAGGTGTACTTGTTGCTGCTGTGACTGCTTGTCACCGCTTCTGGGCCCTCTTGGTGGATAGAGCTGGGAAATACATGTGTATATACTATTTACACCTGCACACACATCTATATTTCCATAGCATTCTACCTGTATATGGTCATTCCTTGTATCCATGGGGCAGTGACTCCAGGATGCCCACAGATACCAAAATCTGAGGGTGCTCGAGTCCCTTATATGAAGCGTCATAGTATTTGTGTGTAACCTATGCAAATCCTCCTATATACTTTAAATCATTTCTAGGTTACTTATGGGCCTCCCTTGTGGCTCAGCTGGTAAAGAGTCCACCTGCACTGCGGGAGACCTGGGTTCAGTCCCTGGGTTGGGAAGATCCCCTGGAGAAGGGAAAGGCTACCCCACTCCAGTATTCTGGCCTGGAGAATTCCATGGACTGTATCATGGTCCATGGGGTCGCAAGCAGTCAGACACGACTGAGCGACTTTCACTCACTCACTCAGGTTACTTATAATACCTATTACAATGTAATGCTATGTAAATAGTTATCGATACTTGGCAAATTCAAGTTTTGCTTTTTAGAATTTTCTGGGATTTTGAGGGAATATTTTTGATCCATAGTTGGTTGAATCTCCAGATACGGAATCTGTGGATATGGAGGGGCAGCTGTACATTAAAGAAAATAACTCCAAGTTCGTATTGATACCCAATGCAAGGTTTAATTCTTAAAATATCATCATTCATCCCCCGCCCCCCCAGAGGTCCCACCCTCCCTGGGTTGTGCCCTTCCCAACCTGTAGCCCTTGAAAAACAGTCTGTTTTAGTCCCTGTTGTTTTGGTTTCTGTCCTATAGTTTTGCCATTTTCAGAATGTATAGATTCCAGGAATTACTCAGCATGCAGCGTTTTGAGACCGGCTTCTTTCATTTAACAGGAGGCCTTTGCGCTCCGCCCACGGGGCTGCGTGTATCCAGTTTCTCCCTTTTCACTGCTGCGTCCTTGCTGCGTCTTCTTCCGTTGTTTGGATGTTCCACAGTTTGCTTATCCATTCACCTGTTGAAGGGCATATTGTTTCCAGTTTTGGGCGTTTATAAATAGAGCTGTTATAAACATTTGTGTACAGGTTTTGGTGTGAACGTGTCTTCATTTCTCTAGGATGAGTGCCCAGGAGTGGGACCATATGGTAAGTGGTTGTTTAACTTTATGAGAAGTTGTCGAGCTGTTTCCCAAAGTTGCTGTGCTGTTTGACATTCCCACCAGCAGTGTCTGAGAGACCCTGTGGTTTTACATCCTTGGCAGCACTTGGTATTGTCAGGTTTTTTAAAAAGCCATTCTGATAGAAGGTAGTAGGATCTCATTGCAGTTTTTGTCTGCATGTCCTTATCAGCTAATGATGTGGAGCATCTTTTCATGTGCGTATTTACCATCCACATATCCTCTTTGGGGGACGTGAATGTTCAGGTCTTCTTTCTGCTTTTTCTGATTGTTTGTTTTCTTACTGTGGAATTTAGAGTTATATTCCGGATACAGATCTTTTGTCAGACATGTCATTTGCAAATATTTTCTGCTAGTCTGTAGCTTGTTTTTTCATTCTCTTAACAGTATCTTTGGCATAGCAAACGTTTTAAATTTTAATGTATCCCTTATTTTCTTTTGTGGATCTTGCCTTTAATGTCATGTCTGAGAACTTTTTGCTTGACCGTGGGGCATGAAGATTCTCTCCCATGTCTTCTGAATCGTGTAGTTTATGATCTGTTTTGAGATCACTTCCGTACAGTATGTAGTTTAGGTTGAGATTCATTAATTTGCATATGATGTCAGTTATCCCAGCACCATCTGTTAAAAAGACCATCCCTTCTGCATTGAATTGCCTTTGCACATTTGTCAAAAATCAAATGGCTTTATTTGTGTGGGTCTGTTTTTGGACTCTATTCTGTTCCTTTGATCTATGTGTCTGACCTTTCACCAGTACCGAATGGTCTTGACAACTGTAACTTTATCATAATTCTCAAAATTAGATAGTGTGGGGACTTCCCTGGCGGTCTAGTGGTTAAGACTTTGTGCTGCCGATGCAGGGGGCCTGGGTTCAATCCCTGGTTGAGGAACTGGGGTTCCACATTCTCCTTCAAAGTGAAGTCACTCAGTCGTGTCCGACTCTTCGCGACCCGTGGACTGTAGCCCACCAAGCTCCTCCGCCCATGGGATTCTCCAGGCAAGAATACTGGAGTGGATTGCCATTTCCTTCTCCAGGGGATCTTCCTGACCCAGGGATCAAACCCAGGTCTCCCACATTGCAGGCAGATGCTTTAACCACTGCATTCTCCTTGGTGCAGCAAAAAGATGAAAAAAAAAATTAGGTCGTGTGAACCCTCCAATATTGTTCTTTTCTAAAATTGTTTTGGCTATGCTCGTTTCTTTGTCTTTCCATGTCCATTTTAGATTTAGCTAGCACAGAGTTTTAAAAGTTGGAAAAATTGTTATAAATGTCTAGATTTCCAATTTCTCTTGGAAAACAGAGAGCTCTGGCTCTATTTCTGCCTGGTGACAGCTGATTGGAGCAGAGTGGCGGCCACCGTTTTAGATGAACGTCTGCTGTCCAGTTTGCCACAATCCACCCTGTCTCCCTTTTGTCCCGCACCTCGCCAGCTTCACTGTGGGTGCTCCCGGCCTGGCTTCTGTAGGCATTGGTATCTGTAGTCTCTGGTGTAGACTTCTTGGGCACCTCTGGCTGTGGGATCTGACCTGCTGATCATCCTGATGATGATGATGATGGAGCAGCAAAAGTTCCACTTGGAGCTTTGTCTTTGGTGCTGTCCTTAGGTACTTTGCCAACTAAGGTCCGTCTAGTCAAGGCTATGGTTTTTCCAGTAGTCATGTATGGATGTGAGAGTTGGACTGTGAAGAAGGCTGAGCGCCAAAGAATTGATGCTTTTGAGCCGAAGAATTGATGCTTTTGAACTGTGGTGTTGGAAAAAACTCTTGAGAGTCCCTTGGACTGCAAGGAGATCCAACCCGTCCATTCTGAAGGAGATCAACCCTGGGATTTCTTTGGAAGGAATGATGCTAAAGCTGAAACTCCAGTACTTTGGCCACCTCATTGGAAAAGACTCTGATGCTGGGAGGGATTGGGGGCAGGAGGAGAAGGGGACGACCGAGGATGAGATGGTTGGATGGCATCACTGGCTCGATGGATACGAGTCTGAGTGAACTCCGGGAGTTGGTGATGGAGGGAGGCCTGGCGTGCTGCGATTTTTTCACTGAGCGACTGAACTGAACTGAAGGTGAAGGTGAAGTCGCTCAGTCGTGTCCGACTCTTTGCGACCCCGTGGACTGTAACCTACTAGGCTTCTCCATCCATGGGATTCTCCAGGCAAGAATACTGGAGTGGATTGCCATTTCCTTCTCCAGGGGATCTTCCCGACCCAGGGATCGAACCTAGGTCTCCCGCATTGGAGGCAGACGCTTTAACCTCTGAGCCAACTGAACTGAGGCCTTTATCTGTGGTCTTTTTTCAGTTCTTTGCTGCTATAGGGCACTGCTCTCATAATGCCCATTTTACAAATGTGGAAACTGAGTCTCCAGAGAGGTAGGTAAGGCTACTGGCCCCAGGCTGTCACAGCTTGGCTTTGCTGTGACCTCAAGCCTATGTTATGTCAGAGTCACTGTGGGTGCTACTGGCTGCCTGGAGGCTGAGGGCGGAGACCTCGCGAGCGTCTCAGGGGCTCCTCTCCGCCTCTGCCTCTGGTGGCAGGGTTTGCGCTCAGATGTTTGTAATGTGACCTTATGAGGCCGTTCATTTCCTCCTCGGATCTATCTGTAGATAATTCTGGGTGGCAGGAGGGGGATAAATATCCAGCCTGGTGGCCAGCCCCGAGGGACTCTGGGGTTAGCAGCCTTCTGTGTGTGTGCCTGAGGTTGAAGTCCACTGGAAGTATGATAGTGGGGTGTGGCTGGGGCCTCAGGGCTTCAGGCTGGAGTTTGGAGCGTCAGAGAACTTGGAGGCTTTTCCAGAGTTAGACCCAGGTCATGATCATCAAACACCTGTGAGGTGCCTCATGTCGTGCGGTGGGTTTTGGTGCCAGAAAACCTGCATTTTTGCTGCAGTTTCACTGCTTCCTAGTGAACCTTCTTAGGCTCGTTCTTGCCTCCCTCGGCCCCCCTCTGTAAACAGGGCTCTTCCTAGATGGCTCCCTTGCAAGGTTGTGAGGATGAAGCCAGTGCAGTTGAGTGTCTGGAAGAGTGTGTGTCTCGTACAGCATGCTCGGTAAGCATTGGCAACTATTATTATGTCATTATTAATGCTGTAGAAGTTGGTGACCGGACCAGCGGGTGAGAGAAGAACCCTGGGCCCTTACACACCAGAGATGAGATGGTGGCGTGGGTGAGAGGCCTGGCGTGGAGGTCAGCCTCTCTGATTCTGCCCCTTGCTGTCTGAGTGTGGTGTTCGCACTCTCAGCACCTCAGTTTTCTCACCTGTGAAATGGGATTAATTGGAATACCACTTGCCTCAGGAGAATTACATGAGATAGTGGCATATAAAATACATAGCCTGGGGACTTCCCTGCTAGTCCAGCGGCTAAAGTTCCACACTCCCAAGGCAGGGGTTCCATCCCTTGTCAGGAAACTAGATGCCAGATGCCGCAACTAAAGATCCTATATACTACAATGAAGATTGAAGATCCCACGCAACTAAGACCCAGTGCAGCCAAATAAATAAATAAACAAAACAAAAAAAAAAACCATAGGCTGGAGCCTGGCACATAGGCGATGCTCCATATAAATGCTTGTTCTTATTTGTGCCGTTCTTGCTGTTATTTGTATTTATTAATGCTGAATTCTCACATTGGTCTTCCTTCTGGAGAGAAGCAGAGTGAACCATTCAAGAGACCCAGTGCTAGGCAAGGGAGTGAAGCCTGGGCCTCCAGTCCTGCAAGCGGTGCCTGCTGGCTTTTCTGAGGGCCCGTGAGTCACGCTGCTTTAGAGGGAAACCTGGGAACCCTCCCTTCCCCATTGACTCTCCCTCCGAAGCAGTGCCCAGCTTTGGGCCCCAGCTGCTGGTTGCCATGGAGTCCGGCTGCCATCCCAGCTCACCGTTGCTAGGCAGGCGTCTGGTTGCCAGGCACCACCTCCTTGGACACCTTAGCTCTCAGAGAGCCTGTTTCAGGCTGTCTGAGGGGGGTCGGGTCCCTGGGAGCCCAGTGTTTGTGTTTCGCTGGAACCTGGGAGGTTTGTTCTCGGGGGCAAAGGGGTCTGAAGAAACGTGAGGCTGGGGTCTGGATACCCCAGCCTCCAGCTGCAGGGTGTCAGCGTGTTCCTCTTTGGACGCCCGTAGGCCGCTGGGCAGGGCTCATATCTGTTTCACAAATGAAGCTTGTGGAGGGGAGGGGAAGGCCCCATGGGGCCCTGGCATCCTCTACCCCGTCCTGCAGCACTGAGGACTAGGGTCCTTCCCCTGCTTGTCCACGGTGCTGAGTGACCTTCTTCCTCAGGGCCTCGCCCTTCATGCTTAGAACACGGTCCGTCTCCTCAGCCTGTGTGGTCAGGCGCCCGTGTAGCTTTCTGCCCGAGTTGGTGACCCATCCCTGCCTGGGTCACCTTGCCTGGTCCTTCTGCTTAGCTGTTGGCTCTGCCCCGGCCGCAGCGGTCGGCCTGGCTGCTCCTCAGACGCGGTGAGCCGGCGCCTGGCCCCAGGGCCTTTGCACTTGCTGCGAGGGGCTGTGCTCCCCCCTGCTTTCCCGCGGCTCATTCCCTCGTCTCCCCGGGTCTCAGCTGAATGTCCTCTGGTCACGGCATTTAACATCCCAGCCCCCTGCCCGCCGCCCAGCTTCATATCTCCCGTTCCGGCGGAGTTTTCTTCAGAACACGTAGTGCTGGGCTGGCCAGGAAGGTGGCCCGGGTTTGGCCCAGCCGGCGCCTCCAGCAGCCGCTCTCCGAGGGCGGGCGCGTCCCCTCCTCGGTTTCTCGTCTGCGCCCGGGGCCTGCAAGGGCTCGCTGTGCTCTCTGCGCCCGGGGCCTGCCCCTTAGCAAGGGCTCGCTGTGTTCTTTGCTGAGTGGCGCGTCAGTGACTCGGTGGAGCCGGCGAGGAGGCAGCTGTGTTCCGGGCCGGGCGGTGGGTGTGAGCGGGCGCGTGGCGACTGGCCCCCAAGAGGAGCTGCCCCACGGGCCCGCGTCCCCAGAGCTGAGGCGGCGCCGGGTTCTTGTTGCCGGCGGACCAGGGTCCTCTCCCTCCCTCTGAGAGGCGGGTGACCCCTGCCGCCCTGCACGGCACTTGAAGACTAAATTCAGCTTCAGTGGAAAGACACCCGTGTCCCCGAGGAAGCCCTAGCATTCATCAGAGAGTGCCGTTTTGGAGAGGTGGAAAATCCCAGGTGGACGGCCAGGGCTGGGGGAAGCGGGAGGCTCCCCTGGAGCCGCTGCTGGGTGCTGGTTGTAGCCCTGGGGGTCCCGCCACTCCCCGTCCTCCCAGGTCTCGGTCCCGCCTCCCCGACAAAGCAGCCTTCACTGAGGTCTGGTGGGGGGGCACGGGCGTCAGTGGCGGGGGCTGGCACTCCTCTCTGGGTTGGAGGGGGGCACGGGCGTCAGTGGCGGGGGCTGGCACTCCTCTCTGGGTCTCCGGAGCGTCACACCGCGCCCCCGAGGTTGGCACTGTCATTCCTTTTTAGAGATGAGGAAACCGAGCTGTCGAGGGGTGGAGTTGCCATTTCAAGGCCACACAGCAAGACAGAGGTCACTCTGGGATCGGAACCCACTCTATCTGACCCCGCAGCTTGACCACAGGAGCCTTGCTGCCTCCATTCTTGGGCCCTGTCGACCCTGGCTGTGAAGTGGGAGGTGAAGTGATGGGGAAAGTGGTAGCAGGGGTTGCAGCTTTCTCCGCCTCCCTTGAATCCCTGGCTCCTGAACCCTCTTGTCTGTCTGCTCCCTTGTGCCTCCTCCAGGCAGCCGTCCCTGAATGCCCCTGCCTGCGTCCCCTTGCCCAGTCCGGCTTCCTGGCACTCGGCATGGCTGCGGTTGAGTCTGCATTGTGCAACGATTGGCCGATGATCTGTCTCTCTTGCCACACAGGCTTGCATGACAGAGACCTAAAATGTTCCCAGTTGAACTCTCGCTCTACATGTTCCCCCTACCCCAAACCACAGTATTTCCTGTCTCAATAAAAGTGACCTCCGTCCTGCCGGTGTCTTGGGCCAAACACCAAGGAGTCGACCTCCACTCCCTTCTCTCACCCCCAACATCCCATCCACCTGCAAATCCTGTGGGCTGCGCCTTCAAAGTCCATTTAGAATCTGACCATTTCTCCCACCCCCTGACTGAGCCCACTGTCATCTCCCACCTGGACTCATTCAGGCAACCCCTCCCTGAGCTCCCTTCATCCCTCCCCAGTTCAGACGCTCAGCTGTATCTGAGCCTTTGCAACCCCATGGACTGCAGCCTGCCAAGGCCTCCCTGTTCATCACCAACTCCCGGAGTTTACCCAAACTCATGTCCATTGAGTCGGTGATGCTATCCAACCTCTATCGTCCCCTTCTCCTTCCGCCTTCAATCTTTCCCAACATCAAGGTCTTTTCCAATGAGTCAGCTCTTCGCATCAGGTGGCCCAAGTATTGAAGTTTCAGTTTCAACATCAGTCTTTCCAATGAACACTCAGGACTGATCTCCTTTAGGATGGACTGATTGGATCTCCTTGCAGTCCAAGAGACTCTCAAGAGTCTTCTCCAGCACCACAGTTTAAAAGCATCAATTCTTCAGCGCTCAGCTTTCTTTATAGTCCAACTCTCACATCCATATGTGACTACTGAAAAAACCATAGCCTTGACTAGACGGAACAACTCCAGTCCGCCCAGATGGAAAGCTTGAACTTAATCCTTGTTAGGGACATTTATGGAGCAGATACTGTCTGCTGGGCCCTGGGCCAGTGAGGCCTTTACAGGTATTCCCTTATTTAAATCATCCTAGTAGCTCTTCGGAGAAGGCAATGGCACCCCACTCCAGTACTCTTGCCTGGAAAATGCCATGGACGGAGGAGCCTGGTTCTGTGTTCCGGGCCGGGCGGTGGGTGTGAGCGGGCGCGTGGCGACTGGCCCCCAAGAGGAGCTGCCCCACGGGCCCGCGTCCCCAGAGCTGAGGCGGCGCCGGGTTCTTGTTGCCGGCGGACCAGGGTCCTCTCCCTCCCTCTGAGAGGCGGGTGACCCCTGCCGCCCTGCACGGCACTTGAAGACTAAATTCAGCTTCAGTGGAAAGACACCCGTGTCCCCGAGGAAGCCCTAGCATTCATCAGAGAGTGCCGTTTTGGAGAGGTGGAAAATCCCAGGTGGACGGCCAGGGCTGGGGGAAGCGGGAGGCTCCCCTGGAGCCGCTGCTGGGTGCTGGTTGTAGCCCTGGGGGTCCCGCCACTCCCCGTCCTCCCAGGTCTCGGTCCCGCCTCCCCGACAAAGCAGCCTTCACTGAGGTCTGGTGGGGGGGCACGGGCGTCAGTGGCGGGGGCTGGCACTCCTCTCTGGGTTGGAGGGGGGCACGGGCGTCAGTGGCGGGGGCTGGCACTCCTCTCTGGGTCTCCGGAGCGTCACACCGCGCCCCCGAGGTTGGCACTGTCATTCCTTTTTAGAGATGAGGAAACCGAGCTGTCGAGGGGTGGAGTTGCCATTTCAAGGCCACACAGCAAGACAGAGGTCACTCTGGGATCGGAACCCACTCTATCTGACCCCGCAGCTTGACCACAGGAGCCTTGCTGCCTCCATTCTTGGGCCCTGTCGACCCTGGCTGTGAAGTGGGAGGTGAAGTGATGGGGAAAGTGGTAGCAGGGGTTGCAGCTTTCTCCGCCTCCCTTGAATCCCTGGCTCCTGAACCCTCTTGTCTGTCTGCTCCCTT
Organism: Cephalophus harveyi; assembly: GCA_006410635.1. Taxonomy (NCBI): domain Eukaryota; kingdom Metazoa; phylum Chordata; class Mammalia; order Artiodactyla; family Bovidae; genus Cephalophus; species Cephalophus harveyi. Next base: position 399,185 of record SJYT01010502.1, on the reverse strand, counting down.
GTGCCTCCTCCAGGCAGCCGTCCCTGAATGCCCCTGCCTGCGTCCCCTTGCCCAGTCCGGCTTCCTGGCACTCGGCATGGCTGCGGTTGAGTCTGCATTGTGCAACGATTGGCCGATGATCTGTCTCTCTTGCCACACAGGCTTGCATGACAGAGACCTAAAATGTTCCCAGTTGAACTCTCGCTCTACATGTTCCCCCTACCCCAAACCACAGTATTTCCTGTCTCAATAAAAGTGACCTCCGTCCTGCCGGTGTCTTGGGCCAAACACCAAGGAGTCGACCTCCACTCCCTTCTCTCACCCCCAACATCCCATCCACCTGCAAATCCTGTGGGCTGCGCCTTCAAAGTCCATTTAGAATCTGACCATTTCTCCCACCCCCTGACTGAGCCCACCGTCATCTCCCACCTGGACTCATTCAGGCAACCCCTCCCTGAGCTCCCTTCATCCCTCCCCAGTTCAGACGCTCAGTTGTATCTGAGCCTTTGCAACCCCATGGACTGCAGCCTGCCAAGGCCTCCCTGTTCATCACCAACTCCCGGAGTTTACCCAAACTCATGTCCATTGAGTCGGTGATGCTATCCAACCTCTATCGTCCCCTTCTCCTTCCGCCTTCAATCTTTCCCAACATCAAGGTCTTTTCCAATGAGTCAGCTCTTCGCATCAGGTGGCCCAAGTATTGAAGTTTCAGTTTCAACATCAGTCTTTCCAATGAACACTCAGGACTGATCTCCTTTAGGATGGACTGATTGGATCTCCTTGCAGTCCAAGAGACTCTCAAGAGTCTTCTCCAGCACCACAGTTTAAAAGCATCAATTCTTCAGCGCTCAGCTTTCTTTATAGTCCAACTCTCACATCCATATGTGACTACTGAAAAAACCATAGCCTTGACTAGACGGAACAACTCCAGTCCGCCCAGATGGAAAGCTTGAACTTAATCCTTGTTAGGGACATTTATGGAGCAGATACTGTCTGCTGGGCCCTGGGCCAGTGAGGCCTTTACAGGTATTCCCTTATTTAAATCATCCTAGTAGCTCTTCGGAGAAGGCAATGGCACCCCACTCCAGTACTCTTGCCTGGAAAATGCCATGGACGGAGGAGCCTGGTGGGCTGCAGTCCATGGGGTCTCGAAGAGTCAGACACGACTGAGTGACTTCACTTTCACTTTTCACTTTCATGCATTGGAGAAAGAAATGGCAACCCACTCCAGTGTTCTTGCCTGGAGAATCCCAGGGACGGAGGAGCCTGGTGGGCTGCCGTCTATGGGGTCGCACAGAGTCGGACACGACTGAAGCGACTTAGCAACAGCACTAGCAGTAGCTCTTCGGTAGGCACCATTTGACCCATTTAACAGATGAGTAAAACTGAGGCCACTGCAGGTAGTGAGTGATTTGCCTATGGACACAGTTTCTGAGTAGACTTGTTTGATTTCTCTAGACAGCTTCTCCATCTACCCTGGCACGCGGCCAGGTGGCCAGCCTTGGCTGGTTGGCAGCGGGCAGATGCGCCCTGGGCCTGTCCGAGCAGCCTCTTCCTCTTTCCTCAGCAGACATGAAATGATTTGTGTGGCTGCCACCATTCCTCCCGCTGGGACGCTGACTTCCTTTTTAGCCTGATGTGGTGGGAAGTTCTGCAGAGAGAAAAAGGGGAACTGGGGCGTTTGTGCGGAGCTGAGTACAGGATTCCAGGTCTGCGTCGCGTGTCTTGTGGCGGGTGGCCTGGGGCGAGACTCGGGGCAGCGGGGCACTGCCTTGCCCGCTGGCGTCTCAGCAGACTCCTGCCTTCCCTCAGTCATTCATTCTCTGACATCTGTATTCCCGAGGACTTGGCCCCAGGCCCTGGGCCATGGGTTGGGGCATCGCTTCAGCAGGCAGAGTGTAGCCCTGCCTGTGGATGCCTGGCATCCAGTGTCACAGCGACCAGGGCTGGCTCATCAGCAGGAATGGTTCTGCCACAGAGTGTAGACTGATAACCTCTCGTCCCTTCCTGGGAGTGTGGGTGCCCTGCCGGGCCATCCCTTGTGCCACCTGAGAAACCCAGGCCTTCTGGAACTCTGACTTTGCTCAGTGATGTGGTTGGACAAGTCATTTAAAAAAATTTTCAAGTTTAATTGGAGGATAATTGCTTTACGATGTTGTGCTGGATTCTCCTGTACAAATATGAACCAGCTCTAAGTATACATATATCCCCTCCCTCTTGAGCCTCCTCCCCTCACTGCATCCTAGTCCTCTGGGTCGTCACAGAGCTCTGAGCAGAGCTCCCGACGGTATACAGCAGGTTCCCACCAGCAATCTGTTTCACACGTGGTAGTTAGAGTATATATGTCAGTGGTGCTCTCTCAATTCGTCCTATCCTCTCCTTCCCCAGCTGTGCCCACAAATCATCTTTGTAGGAAAATCGAGCACGGGTGATGGTGATGAGAAAATCGAGCACGGGTGATGGTGATGAGAAAATCGAGCACGGGTGATGGTGATGATGATCAAACATGCGTTTGCTGCACGGTCATCCCCAGCACACAGGGTCGTGGTGCGTGTCACGGGAGTTCACGCTGGAGTTTCTGAGTAGCCTTGTTTGAGTTCACACTCAGGACAGCGTCTAGCAACGAAGTCAGTTTCCAGTGAGCGTCCGCCACAGAGGCTTTCCTGCCCGGGCCTCCACGTCTCTGTAATGCGATGGGACTTCACCTTGGATAAGACTCTACCTTGTGGCTGTTGACATCATTTGGGGGCAATGGGTTGGTGCAGACCCTTCGGTGAAACACTTAGCAGAGTGTTCATGAGGCTCCCAAACGTGATATCCTGGGACCCCTGGATCTCACACCGATATTGGAGACTGAGAAAAAATCCTAAGCATGGGGGGGAAAGCCCCAGACGCTTAAGTACCATGATGTTCATCAAAGCACTGTGGGTGAGAACTCAACTCTGGAAACAACCTAAATGTCCCCAAATGGGGAAATGGCAAGGTGACCAGGCACGCCCCCTTCTCCAACTGCCGCAGACAAAGAAGGTGACATGCCTGATTATGTACAGCTTGTGATGGCATCTGTGCCTTCAAAAGGACGCAGAGATAAATTGTTGAAGGCGACATACCAAAGTATTAATGGAATGTGTGATTTCCAATTTTCTTATCATGCTTTTATCAAGTTTTGCCTTGAAAGGCCACTGTACACATTCAAACCATAAGATTAGACTCATCTAGCACTTTCTAGGGCTTCCCTGGTGGCTCAGATGGTAAAGAATCCTCCCGCAATGTGGGAGACCTGGGTTTCATCCCTGGGTTGAAAGATCCCATGCACAGAGAAGATTCCAAGCACAGAGGAGCCTGGCGGGCTACAGGCCATGAGGTTGCAAAGAGTCGGATACGACTGAACAAATTCCACTTCACTTGTGCTTTCTAAACCTCAGAGCCTGCCTCAGGCACCTGGGAAAGAGTATGACAAAGTAGATGCCCAGGCTCCACCCATCCCACTACACTGGGGCCTCTGAGTGGCAGGGCCCAGGAATCGGGTTAGTCTGATCTTGGCTGTTTATCAGGATTCTCTCTGTCTTCCTCTTCCCAGCAGCCCTCCTTGATTGCCTACATGCTCCTGAGTTCCCCATGCTCCCTCGAGCCCTGGAGAGTATCTGGGAGCTTCTACAAAGGCACAAGTTCCCTGACTTTCCCATACCTCTTGAATCAGATTAGCACTTCCTGGTACACCTCTTGGGCAAATGTGTCTTTTGAAAAGCTCCCTGGGTCATTTTTATGCCACCCTTTGGACATCAGACCCCCTAACCTAGGGATTGCCTCCACTTGGCTTTTAAAATCAGACTTCTAGTTGTACTTTAATATTACTTTATTTTTTCTTTTCATATATATATATATATATCTCCTTTTGGCTGCATTGGGTCTTCATTGCAGTGTGCAGACTTTTTTCTAGTTGTGCTGAGCGCGGGCTTCTCCAGCTGTGGCATGTGGGCTTAGCTGCCCCTCAGCATGTGGGATCTTAGTTCCCTGAGCAGGGATCAAACTCGTGACCGCTGCATTGGAAGGTGGATTCTTAACCACTTGGACTCCGCCAGGCAAGTCCCATGTGCCTTAATTTTAAATTGTAAAGACCACACGTGTTCATAACATTGAAAAGGACTGAAATAATGCAGAAAATTATAAGGAAGTCGGTCCTATGATCAGTGTGTGGTCTGTATCTACAAGTTATTTATTGAGCACCTACTGTGTACCAGGGGCTGGGGATGCAGCAGTGCACGAGACAGACAAGACCCTCATCCTCACTGGGTTTATGATAAAGTTAGTCAACAAAGACATTACATAAGGAAGTTCGACAGGGTTCAGTTCAGTTCAGTCGCTCAGTCGTGTCCGACTCTTTGTGACCCCATGAATGCCTAGTAGGTTACAGTCCACGGGGTCGCAAAGAGTCGGACACGACTGAGTGACTTCACCTCACCTCACCTCACAGGGAGGCCTGGCGTGCTGCAGTCCATGGGGTCGCTAAGAGTCGGACATGACTGAGCAACTGATACGTTCCTGGAACATCAGGGCGGCCCTGTGCACAGGAGGAGAGGGGGAGAGGGGAGGCAGAGGGGTTGGGGAGCGGAGTTGTGTCAGGCCCTTGAGGAGTCTGGTTTTATTCTGAGAGTTGTAGGCGCCGTGGGAGGGTTTTAAACAGGGGAAAGCACCAGGCAGCGGCCTGTGAATACGTGGGGTGTGCCCAGTGCCGAGGCTCCTGGAGGTGCCCCTCAGCAACGATTGAGCAAGCGTTTGAGGATGTCTCGGTGCCCGTGGTGGGTGGGGGCACCTGTCAAACACCAGGAGAAGGTCCCCCTCTAGCATTGGAGGTGCTTCCCCATTCAGTGGGGAGCCCCATGCCTCCCCTCCCCAGCACTGCCACTCTGACCTTTTCGCTTTAGAACCCCCAAGCAGTCTTCCTGTTCTTGCATCTTCTCGGAAGCAGGGCCGTGGGGGCAGTGAGGGTGTGTGTGCGCATGTGTGTGTGTGTGTGCGCGTGTGTGGCACCTTGTCTCTTTGGTAACAGGCCTCACTGAAGCCAGGGCCGCGTGGGAGGGGGGACTCGGTCTGCCTGAAGTGCGATGGATGTGTTTGTTGGCTCCCAGAACCTGAGAGACCCGTGTGTGGGCAGGTGGAGAACCAGGGTGGAAGGGAACCATCTCCTTTCCATCACTTTGCTGGAAAAATAAAAAGTTTGGAGTAATTTTGAGAGCAGTGTAACTACACCTGTTTAAGTACACAGGTCTTACACGCACATCTCCATGAATGTTGACTTGTTCGTCACCATCAGGCCAAGATCTAGAACGTGCTGACCCCAGAGGTCACTTCATGCCCCTTGCAGGTCAGCACCTGGAGAGAAAAAGTAACCTGTTTGGTGTTCTGCTGAGAAAAGCAGCCAGTTTGGTCATCTCTGTCGTCAGAGATGCTCTTGGCCAGTTTGCTGGCTTTTGTAGCAGTGCGGTCCCCCGGGGCCCACCCTTCTGTGTCTCTGCCTTCTTTGGCTCAGCCACTGCTTTTAGGACACGCCCGTGTCGTCCTGTGTGTCCGTGGTTCTTCTTTTGATTGCGGAGTTGTGTTCCATTTTGTGAATACGCTACAGTCTGTGCATCCACTCGCCTGTTGGCGGACAGCTGTGCTTCTTTAAAATATGAGTGTTTACTGTGCTCCGTTCCCGGTGCTAAGCGCTTCCTATGTTATGTTTCCTTTAGTCTTCCAAAGAGCCCTCAGAGATGGGAGCTCTGATTTACCCTGTATTACAGATGTAGAAACAGGCTCAGAGGCTTATGTAACTTCCCTTCCTTTCTTCTCCTAATAATTTTTTTTTGAGCATCGTGTATCTGCCTTGCACCAGTCTAAGTTCTGTGGAGACAGCAGTGATCCAGACACACAGAAATCCATTCCACTGATGAGAAAGGGCCACTTATCAGTGTATAAAATGTGGAGACTGTGATAACAGCTTTATAAAGAATGAAAGCAAGGTGTGGAGGGGGAGAGTGTCTTGTTCCATAATAACCTGGGGGAAGAGCCTTCCAGGCTGAGGGAACAGCATGTGCAAAGGCCCCGAGGTGGGAACAAGCCTGGAGAGTCACAGGAAAAGGCAGATTAGCTGGTATGGCTGAAGTAGAGTGAGACACCCAGTTTCGGGGGAAGTATGAGGAAAATATATTGTAGTCTGCGTGTTGGGGGTGGGGGCTTTCTTCTCTCATCAGAGATTGACAGATAAAAATAATATCAGTGATGGGAATGTATGTGCTGACATTTCATGGGGCCTCACTCTTGTGCGAGGCTGAAGCTGAGCTTCATTATCTGTGTCATCTTCTTGAGGTAGGTGTCTGAATCTCCGGTTACAGAAGAGGAAGCCGAGGTTAACACGTAGGTACCTTCTCCGCTGGTAGGTGGGATCTTGAACCAGAGCCTCCCCTTGCCCTCCTTTCTCCTCCCTCATGGGGTGCCTGGGCAGTGGGTGAGTCCCCCAGAGAAGGACCTGTCAGAAGAGTCCCTTGGGGAAATCTTGGTGACCTGTCAGTCTGTGGGCCCAGGGAGGACCAGTCACTCTCCCCAGATCACCTCGCTTGTGGGCATCGTTTCTTATAATCCTCATGGTGATCCTTGAGGCACTCTTATTGTTTTTTTTTTTTTTTGGCCGTGGTGTGCTGTATGCAGGATCTTAACTAGGTAACTAGGTAACCAGGGTCTTAGTTCCCTGGCCAGGGATCAAACCTGAGCCCCTGCGCCCCCTGCAGGGGAAGCGTGCAGTCCTAACCACTGCGCCGCCAGGGAGCTCCCGGGCTGTCCCTGTTTTCTAGATGAGGAAACAGCCCCGGAGAAAGGACCATCTCTCTCTCCTTCATTCATTTACTTATTTTCACTTATTCATCCATCAGAAATACATTACATGCCAGGTCCTAAGTGCTGGGGGTGGGTAACCATGAATGAAACAGAGTGAGTGCGACGGGAATAAAGCCGTGACTCAGCAAGACCTCTTGGAGCGCTGGTGAGGGAGACAGGCGTTAACTGAATAATCTCATAGGTTACATTGTGGCTGTGGTGGCTCTGCTGCTGCTAAGTCGCTTCAGTCGTGTGCGACTCTNGCTGGGGGTGGGTAACCATGAATGAAACAGAGTGAGTGCGACGGGAATAAAGCCGTGACTCAGCAAGACCTCTTGGAGCGCTGGTGAGGGAGACAGGCGTTAACTGAATAATCTCATAGGTTACATTGTGGCTGTGGTGGCTCTGCTGCTGCTAAGTCGCTTCAGTCGTGTCCGACTCTGTGCGACCCTGTAGACAGCAGCCCACCAGGCTCCCCCGTCCCTGGGATTCTCCAGGCAAGAACACCAGAGTGGGTTGCCATTTCCTTCTCCAATGCCTGAAAGTGAAAAGTGAAAGTGAAGGTGAAGTCACTCAGTTGTGTCCGACTCTTGCCGACCCCATGGACTGCAGCCTCTAAGAAGGGTTTATGGAGCTGCTGGGGCCTGAACGGGGCTTTGAGCTGGTTGAGAAGGCAGGCAAGGTGAATCTGTATTAACTGGGTTAAGGGAGGGCCATGAGCGTTGTGGTTGGAGGGAAGAGCATGTGCAAAGGCCCAGGGGCAGGAGCAATCTGGACGTCTTTTCGGAACAGCCCGAGGAGCCTGAAGGCTTGGTGGCAGTGGTGAGGAGGGGTCTTGCATGGCCGTTTTGGTTGTTATCCTCAGAACGGTGGGTAGCCATTGGTGGGCCTGGCAGGACCTTGGGTGACCAGATTTGCATTTTGTAAAGATCTCCTTTGTGACTTGCCTGTGGTCACTCCAGCCAGAGTGCCTCACTGACCTTGGCCTCCCGACTCCTGGTCATCCCACCGGGCCACACCACTCCTTGACCCCCAACTAAATTCTCCCACTTTTTGAACCCAAGTGGCAATCTAGTCCCGTGGGAAACAGTCTGGACTCTGGAGCTCCAGGGGCCTGGGCTCAGTCCTGGCTCCCTCCTTCTCTCCCTGCATGCCCTTGACAAATGCCCTGACTTCTCCCAGGTTCCATTTCCTTGTCTGTGAACAGGGCTACAGCGGTCACCTCCTCACAGCCTCGGCGTTGGCATACAGCAAGCACTTAATTCATGTTGCAGCTGGTTCTGGTGTTCTTACTCCATTGGAAGCACAAACATGATATAGTTCAGATAACTTGGCGTCTGAGGTTTCCTGCATCTGATTTCACTAAATGGCTTCTTGCTTTCTAAACTCGGGAACTGAATAGAGCCTGGCAGTTAAGGAGAGTTGATATTATTATAATTATTTTGATAATTTTTGTTATCAGACCACCTGTCCTTAATGAATTTATTAATAGAGACCATCAGTTGCGGGGAAAGAGGACATATCACAGCTTACTAATTAGAAGACTAAATAGAAATGTGTGAAATGTGTAGCTATGCTATGTAATAGTAGCTATTAATATTAAATATTCATAGGGCTGGGCTTCCCAGGTGGCGCTAGTGGTAAAGAACCTCCCTGCCAGGGCAGGAGATGTAAGACACTCGGGTTTGATTCCTGGATCGGGACAGTCCCCTGGAGGAGGGCATGGCAACCCACTCCAGTATTCTTGCCTGGATAATTCCACGGACAGAGGAGGCTGGTGGGCTACAATCCGTAGGGTCGCAGAGAGTCAGACACAGCTGAAGTGACTTATCATGCATGCACACACTCATAGGAATTCCCAGGAGGCTCAGTGGTAAAAAACTGCTTGCCAATGCAGGAGACTCGAGTTCGATCCTTAGGTGGGAAAGATCCCCTGGGGAGAAAACGGCAACCTAATCTAGTATTCTCGCCTGGAAAATTCCATGGACAGAGGAGTCTGGTGGGCTTCAGTCCATGGGGTCGCAAAAGAGGTTGGACACGACTTAATGCAGCTGAGCACACACACACATTATGTATGCATAATAATTAACAGTGGAGTATTAGGGTTGTGCTAGGCTGTTGATCAGTTTAGTTCAGTTCAGTTCAGTTGCTCAGTCGTGTCCGACTCTTTGCGACCCCATGAATCGCAGCACGCCAGGCCTCCCTGTCCATCACCAGCTCCCGGAGTTCACTCAGACTTGGCGTCCATCGAGTCAGTGATGCCATCCAGCCATCTCATCCTCTGTCGTCCCCTTCTCCTCCTGCCCCCAATCCCTCCCAGCATCAGAGTCTTTTCCAGTGAGTCAACTCTTCGCATGAGGTGGCCAAAGTACTGGAGTTTCAGCTTTAGCATCATTCCTTCCAAAGAAATCCCAGGGCTGATCTCCTTCAGAATGGACTGGTTGGATCTCCTTGCAGTCCAAGGAACGCTCAAAAGTCTTCTCCAACACCACAATTCAAAAGCATCAATTCTTCGGCACTCAGCCTTCTTCACAGTCCAACTCTCACATCCATACATGACTTCTCCTCTTTCACTTTCATCAAGAGGCTTTTAGGTCCTCTTCACTTTCTGCCATAAAGGTGGTGTCATCTGCATATCTGAGGCTGTTGATAGGAAATGGCCACCCACTCCAGTGTTCTTGCCCGGAGAATCCCAGGGACTGGGAAGCCTGGTGGGCTGCCGTCTATGGGGTCGCACAGAGTCGGACACAACTAAAGCGACTTAGCAGCAGCAGCAGCAGCAGGCTGTTGATGGAGATAGCTGTTCCAGGTAGGTGGTTGTATCAGTTTCCCTTTGCTGCTATAACAAATTGCTACAAAATTGATGACAAAACAACACAGGTTTATTATCTTAGGTTTCTGGATGTCAGATGTCTGAAATGGGACTTATAGGGCTAAAATCAAGATGTTGCCAGGGCTGTTTTCCCTCTGGCAGTTCTAGGGGCTCATGCCCTGACTTGCTTTTCCAGTTTCTAGGGGTTGCCTGTTCTCTTCGGCTCCTGGCCCCATCCATCTTCACAGCCAGGGATGACTGGATTTTCTCACGCTGTGTCATCCTGACTCTCATTCTCCTGCATCCTTCTTTCTCTTTAAGGACCCTGTGTCCTCAGAGGGCCCAGCTGGATGATCTGGGATAAGTTCCCCATCTCAAGATCCTTTACCAGATCACATCTGTAGAGTCCTTTTTTGCCATGTAAGATCACATATCTGCAGGTTTGGGGGTTAGGATGTGGACATCTATGGGGAGTCCTGATTCAGCTGACCTCGGTGGTCAGAGGCAGCAGGGGCCTGTCTGCCCCCCCATATCCACAAGCTCCCCTGGCAACATCTCCCTTCCTTCATCTCCTGGACCTGGAAGGCCAGAGGCAGTGCTGGACCACGGGGACCTAGGAGAAACTAAAGGGGAGAGGACTTTAATGAAGTGACCCCATTGCGAGTCGGATGTGGGTGGGTCACTGGTCAGTGAAGCTGAGAGCACAATACTAGGTCAGGAAACACAGCAGAAGGCCAGTGTCCAGACTGGTGGCCCAGAGGTCAGATCCCAGCTCTGTCTGTGTAGCCGTGTGCTCTGGGACTGGCCCTTCATCCACTGAGAACCTCAGTCTCCTTTTCTTAAAAAATTTTTTCTTTTTCAAAAAATCATATATACTTAATTATTTTTTAAACATTTTTTTCCTTTTTTTCTGGTGTGGACTGTTATTAAAGTCTTTTTTGGACTTGTGACAGTGTTGCTTCTACTTTATGTTTTGGCTTTTTTGGCTAAGAAGCATGTGGGGTCTTTGCGCCCCAACCAGGGATCGAACCCATACCCTCTGCACTGGCAGTGAGGAATCTTAACCACTGGACTGCCAGGGAAGTCCCATCCGTCTCCTTTTCCAAAGACAGGGCTGAGGTTGTCTGGGATAAGCAGTGTGTGGGAAGCAGTGGGAACCTTGCTGACACGCCCTAAAATGAAGACCCCAGACTCCCGTCCGAGCAGTACAGGCCTGTGCTCTGAAGCCTGCACGCAGTCAGCAGCCTCTTTGAGCCCCTGAATCCCTGCCCGGGGGCCTGAGCAGGCTCTGGGAAAAACAAACCGGAGAAACCTCCACGCTGAGACCCCCGCCCTGGCCGTCCCGAGTGCCACTATTTTTACATTCTCTCACTTTTGTGTATTATTTCCTGACTTTCCAAAGACAATTCTTCACAAGCCAAGAAGTGGTGGGGGGAAACCGCTCCCCCCACCAGCCCAAGTCACAATTGTTTGGGGAGATGGAAAAAAAAGCTGGGCGGAGGAAAAAACAAAACCTCTTGAAAGTCATTGTCCTCAGATGTCAAGTGTCAGCCCCGCGGAGAGGAGAGCACATTCCACCCATTGTCCTTCCACAGACGGGCACGGGGTCCCCAGGACGTCCAGCCGCCCCGCCCTGCATCCTGGGGCCCCCGAGTGACTTGGTTTGCTTTGTCTGGGACATTCCGGCGGGAAATACCACCCAGAGCGGAGCCTGTTCCCAGCCACCGCTGTCTTGGTCACTGCAGGCTTTTCCTCGAAGCCGCCCGCCCATCTGCATCTCCAGATGAGTGTGGGCTGATGCTGGTAATACGGGTGAGGGCTCACTTTCTGCTTTCCGAAGGCACTTTATCCTGACTCGTCAAGGTCTCACGTGCCCCTGTGAGCCAGGCACCGTGTGCGTATATGTGCAACAGCTTGTTGAAATATAATTCACGTACCATACAGGTTAGCCACGTAAAGTGTGTGCTTCAGTGGTTTTTAAGATATTCACAGAATAGTGCCATCACCAGCTACCTAAGGACATTTTCATCACCCCCGCCGCCCCCACCCGCCCAAGAAACTCCATACCCCTTAGCAGTCAGGTACCATTTTTGAATCTGCATTTTGCAGAGAAAGAAACTGAGAGAGGCTGCCCAGTGTCACGTGGCCAGTAAATGTCAGAGCCAGCATTTGTACTCAGAATACTTGGCTCTGGAGACATGTTCTTAATGACGATGTAATTGGTGGTTCTTGATGGGGCTGCATGGGGGTGGGGTGGGGGGTGGGATAGACTTTGCCCCCTCCCCCCTGCAGGAGGTGTTGGGCAATGTTTGGAAACATTTCTGGGTGTCACAATTGAGGTGGGGTTTGCTACTGGTGTCTGGAGGACAGAGGCCAGGGATGCCGCTAAATGTCCTGTAATACAGAGGACAGCCCCCCGCACCGAAGGATTATCTTGCGGGGGGGGGGGGGGGGGGGTGGGATAGACTTTGCCCCCTCCCCCCTGCAGGAGGTGTTGGGCAATGTTTGGAAACATTTCTGGGTGTCACAATTGAGGTGGGGTTTGCTACTGGTGTCTGGAGGACAGAGGCCAGGGATGCCGCTAAATGTCCTGTAATACAGAGGACAGCCCCCCGCACCGAAGGATTATCTGCTCCGGTGTCAGTAGTTCAGAGGTTGAGATGCCCTGCTCTTAATCCCATTCTGATGAGTCCATTCTTTAGGTAAAAAGACTGGGGGCTCATAGAAGTGGGGAAGAAGTTGGTGTTGGAATAGGAAGACTCTCAGATCATGTTGTGGGTGGGGCTGATAACAGCAAGGGGAGAGATGTGCTCCGCGGTGTGGAGAAGACTCAGCAGGAAAGAAGTCTGTGCTCCGTTAGCGATGTCTGCCCCGGGGACTGGTACTGGGAGTGTGCGTAGGCTTCACCTTTGCCAGGTCTAGGACTCTGGGCTCACACTTAAGTGCCCATAAGGCCAGGCAGGAGGGAGATGAGTGCAGCAGGGGCTGGGTGGCAGCAGGCAGAGCGGCGCCCGCTGGAGTGTATTCGGTGGCTGCCGCGCTCTTACAGCTGGCTGCGGCCCTCAGGACTTGGGAGACCTGTGGTCAGCTTTCTCAAGAGAAGCTCACACCTACGGGTTTAATGGGAAATCTGATATTCAAACCCAAGCCTGGATTTCCCCAAAGCCCATTGCTGGTCAAACTAGACATGCCTGTGGGCCACCACTTTGAGACCCTTGAGAGGGAACTGTATCTCGGTAGCGTGTTGCAGGCACTGGGTCAATCATGGTTGAAGGAATGGCATGTTGAGGGTGAGTTCAGGGAGATTGCAGGCTAGGCTGCAGCCCCTGGGGTGGAGTCTGTGTGGGGAAGAGTGTTGGTTTCTCCTCTGTGGCCCCCCCGCCGCCTTCCCCCACTATTGCATCAGCCCTGTTCACAACAGGTTGTAGCAACTCAGGTTTTGCTTGAACTTCCTCCATGGTGGGGAATGTGCTGGGGCTGGGTGAAAACTGGGCACCTTTTCTTGGGGCCTGGAAGCTGGGTAGTGGGTTGTTGTTGTTTGGTTGGAAAGTCATGTTTGACTCTTCTGTGACCCCACGGACTATAGCCCACCAGGCTCCTCTGTCCTTGGGGTTTCCCAGCTAAGAGTACTGGAGTGGGTTGCCATTTCCTTCTCCAGGGGATCGTCCTGACCCAGGGATCAAACCCAAGTCTCCTGTTTTGGCAAGTGGATTCTTTACCGCTGAACCACCAGGGAAGCCCCTGGGTGGTGAGTATCGGGAGTCTTTTCCAGATGACTAACTGATTAGTCAATTAAACTCTAATTTGTCAAGGATCTTCTATGCCGGGTCAAGTCCCAGTCTCTCTGAGGGTACAACAGTGACCTAGACGGATCATCAGATCCTGTCTGGAACTCATATTCCGGTGGACTAGAGAGACAGTAGACATAATGTGCAGTGACAGGTGCTGTGAAGAAAACAGGCCAGGAGGAGGGTCAGGTATTGTTTTTAGGATGGTCTCAGAGAGATTGAATGCCTAACCCTAACCCTTTGCACTGACTGTTGCCACTACTCAGAATGCCCTTCCCTCAGATACCTGCAAAGCTACTTCTTCACCTGTCTCCAGGTATCTGCTCAGATGCCATCTCCTCAAAGAGGCTTTCCCTGAGCATCTCTCAAACACTCCCTCATTCCGTCTCTCTCTGGTCCCTCATCTTGCTTTATTTTTCTTCATAATGCTCGTCCTCACCTGCCATGTTATTTTAAAATCAGTCTGAGCACTGAAGAATTGATGCTTTTGAACTGTGGTGTTGGAGAAGACTCTTGAGAGTCCCTTGGACTGCAAGGAGATCCAACCAGTCCATCCTAAAGGAAATCAGTCCTGAATATTCAAAGGAAGGACTGATGTTGAAGCTGAAACTCCAGTACTGTGGCCACCTGATGCGAAGAGCTGACTCATTGGAAAAGACCTTGATGCTAGCAAAGATTGAAGGCAGGAGAAGGGGACGGCAGAGGATGAGATGGTTGGTTGGCATCACCAACTTGATGGACATGAGTTTGAGCAAGCTCCGGGAGTTGGTGATGGACAGGGAGGCCTGGTGTGCTGCAGTCCATGGGGTCACAAAGAGTCGGACACGACTGAGTGACTGTACTAATGGTCTTGCCGCCGCTCCACGAGGGCAGATTCGGTCTGATTTGTTCATTTACTGATGTGTCATTGGCTCCTAGCGCAGTGCCTGGCACTTGGTAGGTGGGCAGTGAGCGCTGAGTAAATAGGCGAGTGCCGGAGTGGCTCGATCCCCCCGTGGAGAGGTCGTGTCTGTGTCTTCAGCACCCAGTTCCATGTTGGGCGCACAGTAGGTCTGGGGTCACGCTTGTTGGCGTGGGTGGCGTGACAGCCTTCCCCCGAGAATGTAATCATAAGCAAGTTCCCGTTTCCTCACAGGCCAGCCCACTTCTCTCCGCCAGCCTCTGTGCCACTTCTTCCAGGAAGTCCTCACAGTTAGTTTTTACCTGCATCATCTTGCTTACGCCTCAGCAACTGCCTCTTTTTTTTTTTTCGGATGAAGAAATAGACTCCGAGGAAGAAGTTCAGTGACTCTGAGGTCACGCGGTTGGCAGGCGGATGCAGCAGGGTGGCGAGTGCGCGGGAAGGCAGTGGCTGGCTTTGCATGGCAGTGAGAGGGATGTGGCGACGCCGTACAGTCTGTGAAGTCCCCCCCGCCACCATTTCACTGCACCCTGGAGATGGTGAAGCAATCGATAGAAAGACTGTTTTTAGGATGAAAAAGACAACAAGTCAACAAAACATAGTTTTTTTTTTTTTCGGATGAAGAAATAGACTCCGAGGAAGAAGTTCAGTGACTCTGAGGCCACGCGGTTGGCAGGCGGATGCAGCAGGGTGGCGAGTGCGGGGGAAGGCAGTGGCTGGCTTTGCATGGCAGTGACAAGGATGTGGTGACGCCGTACAGTCTGTGAAGTCCCCCCCGCCACCATTTCACTGCACCCTGGAGATGGTGAAGCAATCGATAGAAAGACTGTTTTTAGGATGAAAAAGACAACAAGTCAACAAAACACAGGATAAATACAAGGAGATCTGTACGTGGGGTTGGTCCAATTCCAGAAGTTTCCTTAGGAAACACAGTGGGTTCATGTCAGTCTCCCTATCAGCTCAAGGTGGGGCTCGAGAGGTTATACCAGCGGATGCTCGACTGAGGGCTCATTGTGTACCAGGCACCACTCAGAGTGCCTGATGTGTGTGTTAGCATCTGTAATCCTGGCTGGATTCCTGTGTACCCATTTTACAGAGGACAAAACTGAGGCAGAGAGAGGTAAAGTCAGTTGCTTGAGGTCACATAGTTTGACAGTGGCTCTGTGCTCCTGGAAGAGGCTTGATGAAAGAGGGTGCTTGCAGAGAAGAGAGTGCAGAGGTTTTCGATCTCAGCCGGAGTGATGGTGGTGACTGTGGGTGGAGGATGCTCTCATGTTCCGCCCCAGGCTGTGGAAGTGCCAGGCTGGCTCCTGGGGCGCCAGGCCAGGGGGAGCACCTTCCTGGGGGCCCTGGTGGTTTCCAGAGTTAACACAGAGAAGGAGGGGTGGGCAGCTCAGAGGCCCCGCTGCAGAAGGACAGCCTGGTTTCGTCTCTGCCAGTGGGCACGGCCTGCTCTGCATGGGGACATCTGCCCTCCAGGAGGAGAATGCAGACTAGCCTCCTTGATGCTGCAGAAGTGATAATCGGGCCGGGCAGGGGCGAGCCTGGAATGTGGAATAACCTCTCCTATCCATTTTTTTTTTAAAGCATGTATTTATGTTACAAAATGACTTTTGATTTCAAAGTAGAAATTTGGGAAAAAACAGAAATGAAGGAGAAAATTGAAATTACTTATCATTCCACTCTCAGAGTTAGCTTCCATGGCTAGTGATAAAACCCACACATTAGTGCCTTAAATGATATGGAATTTTCCTTCTTACTGAATTATAGGCTTCCCAGGATAGATGTGTTGGCTCCACTGTAATTAGGGACATAAGCTCCTTCTGTATTGCTGCTCTCTCTTCAATCCCTAGCTTTTACCTCATGGTATAAGATAGTTGCTTGACCTCCAGGCATCACATTTGCTATCCAGTCAGCAGGAAGGAGGAATAGCAACAGAATCCCGACCCGTTCCTCCCCTCATCCCCAAGGATACTTCCGCTTCCAGTGTATGTAATCCACTTCTGCCTCGCTAGCCCAAACTTAGTCGTGGGACCGCATCTAGTTGCAAAGGAAACTGCAAAATATAGTCTTTATTCTAAGATCTGGAAAAGGAGAGACCAGACATCAGGGAACAGTTAGTAATCTTGGCTATATTCTCACACAGTTTAGGGTATTTCGTTCCACACTTTTTCTGTTCTGTGCCTATGTAGAAATTGTTTAACCAAAAAGGAGATTATATTTTATGCACTCTTCTGTAACTTGGGGTTTTTTTTCCTAAGATACATTCACACTCTTTTTTCTGTATCACTCTATGGACTTCTGCAAACCATTTTTAGTATGCTGATCCTTTTGCCAAGATGGACAGTTTATTTAACTAAACCCCAAGTGTGAGAATTTAAAATCAGATACTAAAGTTAAATCTTGATGCCACATGTGAGATTTAGCTATTCCTATAGGATAAATGCTAGAGTGGATGGAGGAAAGGACTTGCTGGAGTCACTGTGCTTTTGGGGGTCTTCCCAAACTCTGGCCTTTGTGGGGCTGCTTAGTGCAGGCTGTACAAAGGCGCTTTCTGTTATTGTTATTATTATTTTAAATTCATTTTTATTTGGAGGATAATTGCTTTACAGGGTTGTGTTGGTTTCTGCCATACACCAACGTGAATCAGCCCTAAGTATGCTGCTGTTTTTATTCACTCAGTCGTGTCCGACTTACGCGACCCCATGGATTGCAGCACGCCAGGCCTCCTTGTCCGTCACCAACTCCCAGAGCTTGTTCAAACTCATGCCCATCGAGTCAGTGATACCATCCAGTCATCTCATCCTCTGTCGTCTCCTTCTCCTCCTACCCTCAATCTTTCCCAGCATCAGGGTCTTTTCCAATGAATCAGTTCTTCGCATCAGGTGGCCCAAGTTTTGGAGTTTCAGCTTCAGCATCAGCCCTTCTAATGAATATTCAGGACTGATTTCCTTTAGGATGGACTGGTTGGCTCTCCTTGCAGTCCAAGGGACTCTCAAGAGTCTTCTCCAACACCACAGTTCAAAAGCATCAATTCTTCGGCACTCAGCCTTCTTTAGGGTCCAGCTCTCACGTCCGTACATGACCACTGGAAAAACCATAGCCTTGACTAGATGGACGTTTGTCGGCAAAGTGATTTCTCTGCTTTTTAATGCTATCTAGTTTTGTCACAGCTTTTCTTCCAAGGAGCAAGCGTCATTTAATAAAGTAAAATGCTGTTGTTAGTATTACTTTCTTACTGTTACTTGGATTCATGGCTGTTCTGTGACGCTCTGCTTCCCTGGACCCTGGACCACCCAGATCACCTAGGGATTTGGGGTCCTCAGGGCACCCCCTTTCCTGTCTTTGTTATGGTCTGGGGGCTGCCGTTCCCCTGGGCCTCTCAGGTTTCGCCATATGTCTGGTGAGGTCACCCCAGTCAAGGCAGGGATGTCCTTGGGGGCAGGCAGGCTGCCTCCCCTTAGTGATCAGGTTGCCGGTGGCTGTCTCAGAGAGCATCTTTGAGGCCTCCTTCTCTCCTTTTTCATCTCCAGGGGGAGAATTTTCTTCCCAAGGCTGTGGCCATGGATTCCAGACAGATGACGCTCCCCAGTAGCACCCCAGAGGGCAGCTGCTACCTGTCTGCTGCTTGTGTGGTTTATCCTGTTCAGTTACTGAGTGCCGTTGTGTGTTGGAAATGGGTTGGAGACTCATCACCGGGCCAGACTGCCTGGGTTCGAGGCCCAGCTCTGCTACCTCCTAGCTGCGTGGCTTTTGGTAGGCTCTTTACTACACTGGGCCTCAGTTCCCTCCTCTGTAAAATGGGCACAGTCATAGTAGGACCGAACTAGCATTGTTTGAGGATGAAAAACACTTAGATCTAACACCTGTCATACAGTAAGGCTCAAAGGTGTAAGGTAGGGTAACAATCGCAAAAGAATAGTAGATCTATCATTGTTATTATTATACTTTTCAGTGCTGAACCTGTTCTGGGCCCCTTCCCAAGAACAGTGTGTCCTCAAGCAGGTGACTGCTGTGGGACCCACGTGCCTCAGTTTCCTTGTTTGTCTTTGCGGCCTGCTCTGCATGTGAGAGAGGGGCCTCTCACCAGCGATGTGGGTGCTGGTGGCCGAGGTGGTGTGGGGGTGCACCCTAGGGGTAAGAACCAAGGGGTGTGGGTGGAGTGTGGACGGGGGGTGCCAAGTGCACGGGTCGATGTGGGCCAAAGGTGGAAGGTGCGATGTGGAGTGAGAAAAGCAAGTTGCTGAGAGCACATCATTTATAGAAGTGTTGTAAACTTGCAAAACAGTGTTCTTTATTGGTTCTCAATTTGCACGTGCCCAGTGAGTGGGCACAGGCCTGTGTGGGGCGAGGAGCATGCGTCCAGGGCAGGTCGGTGCCTTGCAGGATGGGCAGGCACCCAGGCAGCTCACCTCACTCTGTAATGACTCATTCCTTTCTGCATCTGCATCGAGGGCTTGATATTCACAAGACACATAGATAAAGCGCCCTGATCTCAGGCGCCTGCGGATAAGGCTGTGAATATGCATTCGCCTGTGTAATTGCAACTCAGATCAAGAAGTAGGATATTTCCAGCTCCTCCCATCCCAATCCCACCCATGGCTCTCCCCTGTGTCCCTTCCCAGTCTACACCTCCTCTGGACTTGATGAATTTCGTTTAGAAAATGGTTTAAAGCAAATTTGTTGTTGTTCAGTCGCTCAATTGTGTCTAGCTCTTTGTGACCCCATGGACTGCAGCATGCCAGGCTTCCCTGTCCCTCACCAAGTCCTGGAATTCTCAAACACATGTCCATTGAGTCGGTGATGCCATCCAACCATCTCATCCTCTGTCATCCCCTTCTCCTCCTGCCTTCGATCTTTCCCAGCATTGACACGGTTTGACACAATGCTAGATTTTCCAAAACTGGGTAGTGATGTGTTTGTGGGTGTTAAATTTTCTCTAACCATTCAGGGATCCTTGACATATTTCATCATCATCACCATCATCATTAAAGAGAAGAGGAGGATTTGCCGAGAGGCAGGGATGCGACCTGGGCAGGGGTGCCGCATGGACATGGCATGGACAAAGATGCCCAGACCAGGGTGGGGTTGCAGGTGGCCCTGGGACTCCCGAGAGCGGGCTCGTCTCCAAGTGAGGTTTCCAAGATGAGAGATACTTTTGGCCAAGTGTTCCAAAACTGTCAAGGTTTGGGCACGAAGTTGCCCTGAAGGGTGCCTTTCACCACCCTGCCTGCACAAAGGGCATCGGCACCCGCCTGGAAAAGCCAGTCGTGCCTTGGGCAGCGTGCGGGCCGGACTCAGAGCCCCTGCCTGCCCATTCTTTCTGGGCCATGAGCTGCGATTGTGCCCAGCACACCAGCCTGTTTGTGGCTCCTCTGTGGGTGGCCTGAGCCTCGCGTTGTCCCAGCACGATCGCGGTGGCCGTGCTCTTGTGGGGAAAGTGGGACAGGAAGCCCCGATCTAGGCCAGCCGCACCGCGCTCCCAGCTTCCTGTTCTGCCCGATGTGCCGGCTGAGGCTGCCTTGTCCTCCCGCCCCGTCTGGGGAGGCTGGAGGCTGGACTTCCCGGCAGCATCACAGGCCCTGGGAAAACATCCTCTGGGAACTCCTGTCTGCTGACCACCCCCCGACCTGTTGTCTTTTAAAAAGAAGGGTCATCAGTCTTCCACGTGGCCCAAGCTGAGGTTCCTGCCGTGTGTCAGGCACCATGCCAGGCAAATTTTAGCCCTTCCTTTGATTCCTGAGGGCTTATTGTGTTCCAGGAGCAGGTCTGGGCCCTGAGGGTCCAGCTGGGAAGAAGACTGGCAAGGACCCTGCCCTCATGGAGCTCCTATTCACTTTATCCTATACATTCTGAGAGCCGGCATGGTATGACTATGATCTACGTATCTGGGAAGCGTACACTGAGAGGCGGGGCTTCCCAGGTGGCGCGAGTGGTGAAGAGCCCCCTGCCAATGCAGCCACTGGGAGAGATGCACGTTCCAGCCCTGGGTCGGAAAGGCCCCCTGGAGGAGGGAATGGCCGCTCACTCCAGTGTTCGTACCTGAAGAATCCCGTTGACAGAGGAGCCTGGTGGGTTATGGTCCATACGTTTGCAAAGAGTTGGACACAACTGAAGCAACTTAACACGCACACATGCACACACGCACTCATGCAAACTGAGACTCAGAGAGACCGGCGCACTTTCCTGAGGTCACACAGCAGGAAGGAGGGGGAATGCCATTTAAAGCCAAATCATCGGTTTCCAAGCCTGACCTTTGTTCTTGGATTGGGGTAAAGGTTTCATCCCAACCATGCTCCCTTATTTTTGCCTTTCCTCTAGGAGCTGGTGTAGATGATTGCTTGATCTCAGTCTTTTTGTCTGACAAACGGGCTCTTAATAAAGCATCTCTCTACAGTGCAGGAGACCCGGGTTCGATCCCTGGGTTGGGAAGATCCCCTGGAGAAAGAAATGGCAACCCACTCCGGTACTCTTGCCTGGAGAATCCCATGGACGGAGGAGCCTGGTAGGCTACAGTCCATGGGTTTGCAAAGAGTCGGACACGACTGAGTGACTTCACTTTCACTTTGGACTTTCCGGGTGGCTCAGATGTTAAAGTGTCTGCCTACAATGCGGGAGACCCAGGTTCAATCTCTGGGTTGGGAAGATCCTTTGGAGAAGGAAATGGCAACCCACTCCAGTACTCTTGCCTGGAAAATCCCATGGATGGAGGAGCATGGTAGGCTACAGTCTATAGGGTCACAAAGAGTCGGTTAGGAGTGAGCAACGTCACTAATGCAAGATGAGAAGGTGGTAAGTGCATGAAGACGGGGTGGGTATCCTGGAGGAGGTGACATCTGAGCTGAGGAGTGATGAAGGAGAAGGAGCTGGTCCAGAACAGATGGGAGAACATATCCTGCCCGTAGGAGCAGCATGTGCAAAGGTCCTGAGGCAGGGGCATGCCTGGCAGGTGGAAGGAATAGAGAGATTAAAGATGTGGCTGAAGACTATTGAGGTGTGAGGTGGGCATGGAGGGCTGGAAGGTGAGTTCAGAGAGATTAACTGGTGCAAGGGGACCTTATGGGCTGTGGGAAGGTGTGTTTTTTTTTTTTTTTTTTAAGTGTATTGAGTAGCCATGGAAAGTTTTAAGCCATGGATTGATAGGGCCTGATTCACATACTTAAAAGGATCCCTCAGACTGTGTGTATGGTAAAAGGAACAGGGAGGAGGGGATTGTAGTCCAGGCAGAAGGTGGTGGTGACTTGGGCCCGGCAGGTGACTGAGGATGTAGGGAGAAGTGGTCTGATTGAAAAAACACGTTGAAGGTGAAGCTGTGATAGCATTTGCTGATGGATGGAATGAAGTGTCAGAGAAAGAGGGTGTCGAGGATGACTGGGGGGCTTTGGTTGGAGATCCTGAATGACAGAGGTGCCATTTGTCAGACTGGGAAGGGCTTGGTGCTGTGTGGGTTTGGAGGGAAGTTCAGGAACTAGGTTTGGGATGCATTAAGTTTGAGATGGCTCTTGGACATCTGGCCTTCCTGGTGGTTCAGATGGTAAAGAGTCCATTTGCCAATGTAGGAAACCTGAATTCTATCCCTGGGTTGGGAAGATCCCCTGGAGGAGGGCATGGCAACCCACTCCATTGTTCTTGCCTGGAGAATCTCGAGGGCAGAGGAACCTGATGGGCTACATACAGTCCATGGGGGTCACACAGAATTGGACACGACTGAGTGACTGATGCTGACCCGGACATCTAGGTGGAGTTGTCCAGTTGTCAGGAATTAAGCCGAGTCCAGGCGGGGGATGCACACTTTGGGCTGCAGGGACTGGTCGCGAATGCATCGCAGTGAGTGTGGACAGAGCAGCAAGGCCACCTTGCTGTCCCCAACTTTCCTCTCTGACACCTGCCCTGTGGAGCGCCGGTGAGTGTCTTCCTGGGAGAGCAGAGTCTGCAGGCCCCCAGGCTGCCGTGGCATCCGTGGATGTCCTTTAGGGTGACGGGAGAGGATCCGATACCTCAGAGGTTTCCCCTGTCTTCCACCCACGTGCGGTGGCGAGGGTGACTGGCCGGCCGCCGTGCCGCCTCCTGATCTGTGGACTGTGAAGTTGTCTTCACAGAGGGCTCCTTGTGGCTATTGCCAGGTCAGCCTGGGGCAAGTCCTGGGGTCGGGGCAAACCTCAGTCTCCCTCAGGGGCTGGCTTTCATCCCCCCTGCGAAGTCCATTCGCCTGACTTCTCAGCGGCGCGTCCGTCCCACCCAGCCAGGGCCAGGCCTCTGTCATTGCGCATCAGTGTGGCTGCACCCCTCCACTCCGGTCCCCAGCTTTCGTGCTCAACCCCCGAAACCTAGTTCCTTGCAAAAACAGATGGCTCTTCTGCCACCATGTAAAGCTGGGAGGGCCTTCTCTGGTGGTCTAGCAACTAGGACTCCGTGTCTCCTCTGCAGGCCATGAGTTTGATCCTTGGTCAGGGAACTGATATCCCATATGCTGTGCAGCATGGCCAGAAAGCAAAACAACAGCACAAACCCCAAACGCTTTAAAAATAATAAAAATAATAAAAGCTGGGAGACTTTGCTTAAAAAAAAAAAATCCTAATTTCTGGCTTCTCTTGGGGAAAAAAAAATAACTCCTCCAGAACATCTGGCGATCCTGGGCCTGCTGCCCTCCCACGTGGCTGCACTTCGAGGGGGCAAACGGCCGCCCCCCTCCAGTGGTCGGGTGTTCACCTGTTCCCCACGACCACCCCTGCCAGGCCCCGCCTTTATTGTCTCACATCACAGAAGGGGGAACTGATTTCTCCGTTCCAAGCCCTTGAAAAAAGTGGCAGAATGACTGAGGCTCATCCATGCAGTAGCGTCCTGGGCAGCCGTAAGAGGAGAATGAGGGTGTTGCCTGGGTTACGATACGGAGGGGTCTTTAAGCGACGCTCAGTGGAAGAAGGAGTCCAGGGCATATGCTGTGTGTGCTGCTGTCTTTTGGTGTGAATTAAGGGGAAAACAGGAATGTGTGTGTGTGTGTGTGCATAAATTTATATGTGCGTTTATTCTTTCCTAGCTTTATCGGGGTATAATCCACATGTGGCTGTGTAAAGTTAAGGGGTACCGCCTGCTTCAGCACATTTATATATTGCAAAATGATTGCCATCATCGTGCTGCTTTAAGTATATAATACAGTATTATTGCCTGTAATTGCTCTTCTGTACACTAGAAGCCCAGAATTTATTTTTCTAATAATGGAAACTTGGTTCTTCTTGACCAACAGGTGTATGTTTATTTGGAAGTTTTCACAAGGCACAGGAGCTGTGGTTCCTGTGGGGGAGAGAGGGGGGACTAGATGGATTGGGGCTGGGGTGTCAGAAACCCACTTTTCCGATTTTGACTATATATATATATTTTTTTTTAATTAACAAATTAAAAAAATTTTTGGGATTTAGGATCTTCGTTCCCCAACCAGGGATTGAACCCACATCCCCTGCAGTGGGGGCGTGAAGTCCTAATCACTGGGCTACCGGGGAAGTTCCTATAGTTTTGACTTTTGAGCCCTGCGGATGGTTACTATTTAGAAGTTAAGTTTTTAAACAAGAAAAATAATGGGAAAACGAATTGCACTCCACGAGGGTCCCCTGGGCGATGACGCAGGTGTGAGCGCAGGTCCTTGGTGCAGGGCTTGTGTTGGTCTCTGCAGAGCCTGGCCAGGTGGGTGTTCCATAAAGACGTGTTGGCTGAGTAGGTTTTTGCTTCTTTCCTGCCTGTGTCCAGGGCCTCGCTGGCGCTTGAACTCGTGACCTTCCTTTTGTGCCGCCTCCAGGGGACTGGCAGCGTGGAAGCTCACCTCTCCCTGCTTCTCTCTTCCAGGCATTCCTGCATCGCATCCGGCAGAACGCGGCGGACTCGGTGGAGAAGGGCCTGACGGAGGAGAACGTCAAGGTGGGGGCCTGGGGCCTCTGGGTGATGCTCGAAGGGGACACAGGGGTGGGGGTGGATGCGTCCACCCCACGGGCAGCTGGCTCTGCCCTACCCGTCCCCTGTCCCCCCGCTTGCTCCCTGCGGCCCCCGGAGGCCCCTGGGTCCCGTAAGCGGACCGTGCTGGGGGTCTGTGAGGACTCGGCCTTGGGTCCCCACTCCCAGCTCAGGATTTTTCTCCCCTTGCTCAGTACAACCATCCTGTCTCTCAGCCTCCTTGCGCAGGGGCCCCTGGCTTGGTGCTGGTAGAAAATCCCTTCCCAAGCGCCCCCGGGAGCCTGGCACCTCCAGCTGCCTTCCTGGCAGCCCGGGGCCCTGCCCTGCACTGGGCGTTGAGTGCGAGGGAGAGCAGATGAGTAACTGGGTCCAGGCTTCATCTTGGCTGTGGCTCTGGGGAGTTTCGGGAGGAAGTCAATAGGCCTTCTGTGTGCTCAGTACGGGCCCCAGAGGTCTCCCGGCCTGACTTTCCAGTGTGATCTCACTCTCTGAGAAGCTGCCTCCAGCCCTTTGGGGCTCTGGGGTCCTGGTGCCTGGAGAGAGGGGGAGCTGGGGCAGGGTGGGAGTCAGCTGTGCCCAGCATGTACAGCTCATAAAGGGCTTGGTCACGCCGGACATCCCTCTACATACGTCCAAGGTTGATAGCCGCCTTGTACATTGTACATTGATAATTCTGAGTTGAGTATTTTGGATAAGAAAGCTGAGACTCAGAGACATAAAGAGACCTACGCAGGGTCAGTGCATGGCTGGCTCCTGGTAGGGCTGGCATTGAACCTTTTATGCATTCATTCAGAAAGCAAATATTTACTGAGTCCCTGTTCATTAGTCTATTTATTACAGTCTGCTTATTGGCTTCCTGGCTCAGTGGGTGAAGAATCCACCTGCAGTGCAGGAGGCGCAGGAAACTCAGGTTCAATCCGTGGGTCCCTGGAGGAGGGCATGGCTGCCCACTCCTGTATTCTTGCCTGGAGAGTCCTAGGGACTGAGGAACCTGGCGGGCTACAGTCCACAGCATCGCAGAGTAGGACACGACTGAAATGACGGAGCACATTTATTTATTACATCTTAACAGTATGCGTTATAATTAAGAATTGTAATTTATTGCTGTTTGAAAAAATTACCTTTTTTATGAGGTATAATTCATATAAAGCAAAGGGTCCGATCCTAAGTGCAGCTCCTCAGTGCATGCCTCCTCCCCAAAGACAAGCGCTGACTTCTGGTGGCGTCGGTTGCCTTTGCCTTTCCTTGAACCGTGTATAAAGATGCTCCCTCTGTGGTGCCTGGCATCTTTCGTTCTCTGTGATGTCTGTGAGACTTGCCCTTGTTCGGTGTAGCTGGAGTCCCTGCTGTTCATTGCTGTGTAGTAATCCATAGTACGAATGCACCACTGTTGACTCATTCATTCTCCTTTCGGTGGCTGTGTGTGCAATTTCCAGTTTTTGGCTGTGATGACTGTTCTCATCTGTCTTTGGGGGGACACAGGCTCTCATTTCTTTGGGGTGTATGCTCAGGAGACAGATAAACTTATCTTGATATTCTGCAGCCATTCCTTGACGTGAATGTAAGAATAGGATGTATCCTATGGGTCTTTAAGCACATTCAATTATGTGAGCTGGACAGAACAAAAAAAGAGAAAAATAACCCAGCAGTGCGGGCGATTCTTCCAGCCACTTCATGTGAGCAGTGTCCCCCAGGATAAGAGCGAGGTGGAAGAGGGTCTCTGGCCCTCTGGGACTTCGACTTTGACGCGTGGTCTCGCTGGCCCTCGCAGCCCACCCTCAGGCCTCTACAGACTGCTGCCTTTGCCGGGTCTATGGGGTCGGTCCTATTCCTCAGGGCCTTGACTCCAGTGTGACCTTTTCAGAGCGGCTATCCTTGGCCTCTTTGTTTACACGTGCAGACTCCCCCTGCTGCCGCACCCTGGGATTCCCTTCCTGATTTGCGTTCGTCCTGGGTGCTTCTTGTCACCTGGAAAACCGCAGTTATTTGTTGGCTGTCTGTTCCCTTCCAGCTGAATGTCAGCTGCGTGGAGGCAGGTAGGGCGCTGTTCTCTTCTGTGTGCCCAGGGCCTGGCACACGGCAGGGGCTCAGTTAGTCCTCGCTGAAGGAATGGCTGTGTAAGAAGCCCTAGAAGGAGCTGTAAGCCGCAGTGACTGGTGACCCGGGTTGCTGGCTGCTGCGGGTGGGAAGTGGGGGAAGAGGGACTCCGTGTTGTATTTGCTGGGGTGCTCAAAAGGAACTTTTTGTTCCTATAATATTTTGATTTTTGAACCCTGTGAATGCCTTCTTCAAAATTAAATGAAAAAATGCACCTGTTTAAAAAAAAAAAAGCAAAATAAAGAATTTCACAGTTCAAAGGGCCTAGAGTCAGTGGAAATTCTCCCTTAGTTGTTCTTAGAGGCCTTGTTGGTTCCCAGTTGGTGTTATTGTCCAGGGGTCTCTGCTTCTGCCAGTGCAGAGCAGAGTGGCCTTTGCGTGTGTGTTAGCTTACACAGATGGATCCATATTGGAATTCCAAGTGGTGCCTTGATTCCTCCCACCCCCAGCCCCCACTTGACAGTATGGAATCAGGGATCATTCCAGGGCTCCAGATCCGTATATACAAACCTGCAGGTTCTTTTCACAGGCTCAGAGTATTTCAGAATATGGGACATATTTAAATATAACCAGTCCAGCTTGTTTAACTCGGAGAGGGCGATGGCACCCCACTCCAGTACTCTCCCTTGGAAAATCCCATGGACGGGGGAGCCTGGTAGGCTGCGGTCCATGGGGTTGCTGGGAGTCGGACACAACTGAGCAACTTCCCTTTCATTTTTCATTTTCATGCATTGGAGAAGGAAATGGCAACCCAGTCCAGTGTTCTTGCCTGGAGAATCCCAGGGATAGGGGAGCCTGGTGGGCTGCCGTCTTTGGGGTCACACAGAGTCAGACACGACTGAAGTGACTTAGCAGTAGCAGTAGCAGCTTGTTTAACTATTTCACAAGTCCCCTTCAATGCATGCTTAACTTTCCTCTGGTCTTCTGTTACTGCAAATAAAGCTGCCGTATATGGTCTTGGCCATCCATCCAGTTCTCAACCTTGGTGCAATGAACGTGTTGGGCTGGACTGTTCTTTGCCATTGAGGGGGCTGTTCTGTGTCTGTCTTGTAGAATGTTCAGCTGCATTTCTGATCTCTACCTTTCAGACACTAGGAGCATCCTGATTTGTTACAGCTGAGTTTGTTGCAATTGAAAATGCCCCCATACATTGGCAAATGTCCCCTGGGAGGCAAAACTGTCCCTGGTTGGAAATGACTGATCAAAAAGTTCAATTCTAACATACAGACTTGCCGGGCCAGACTGTGCATTTCAAACTTTATAGGTTCTTCTGGGGGGAAACAAACACTCTTGTATGGTTTTTGAGGGTTTAAACGGCATTTTGATCTTCCTTCCCTATAGTATTTTCTTTTATCACATCATTTGAATTGGTGTCTGGAACTACCTTCACCATTTAAAAAAATCAGTCCCATGATTGGACATACCAGGTGCGTGTCTTAGACAGTGATGAATATCACAGTATATGATCTTCTGCGCTCTGAGCGTGAAGTTCATGTCTCTCTGCTGCTTTACTGGACTGCATGACCTTGGGAAAGTTAATAATTTTCTCTGAGCCTCCGTTCTTCATCTGTGAACTGGGGATGAGAACCGTTCCTGCCTCCTGGAGTTATACTGAGGATTAGATGCTATAAATGCACCTGAAGTTCTTAGCGCAGGATTAGGCGTTAGTCCTGCTTGGTGAACGTATTTTTGGCAGTATTTTTGTTATTATCGTGATTTCTGTGAGCCTGTTTCCCTGTGCCCTCCTCGCCTGCACTGGGGGGTTATGTATTTTTTAAGGCTTCATTTTGCTGCCCCTCTGAGCCTGGATTGACGCTGTCCCTGGGCCTCGTGTTCCCCTCACAGATCCTGTTCTCGAACATCGAAGACATCCTGGAGGTTCATAAGGATTTCCTGGAGGCCTTGGAGTTTTGCTTACATCCGGAGCCTCAGTCTCAGCATGAACTTGGGAATGTGTTCTTAAAATTCGTGAGTACCATGCCCCAGCCCTGTCGGAGCCTGTAGCTTTTAGGGAATAGGCTTCTCCCTGGGTCCCCTTGACCAGTTTCACTTGCAGGCCTGTTTGGGTGATGGAGAGGCCAGTGGGCAGATGGGCCCAATCTCTGTCCCCGCACCAGCAGGCGGAGTGTCGAACCCAACGGACCAAGGGGCTTATTAGCTGACTCCCCTCCCTTCGGTGTCACCTGGAGTGTGGTTCCCCCTTCCCTCAGAGCTCTTGGCTGAATGACTGCATTCTGGCGTTCCTGTGGACTCCTGGCTTCGCGGGGCCCCGGGGTGGACTTGGGTCAGACACCCCGGCGTTTGAGTCCCGGCCAGGCTACCCGCTGGCCGGTGAGGGTGTCTGACCTCTGGGCACCCACTGGGACTGCCAGATAGGGAGGCTGCATCTGGGTGTCGTGGCCGCTGTCTTCCCAAGTCACTTAGAATTGGGGGGGGGGGG